>CM067175.1:16641795-16717199 GCA_034093135.1 Erigeron breviscapus | reverse complement strand
ATTGATCTGGGAGTAGTAGCTTCTAGCTTCAGATTCATTTGTAATTCTTATACTCCCAGCACCAGCAGCCAGTACAGCGGACTTGATGTCTTCATTTGAAACCTCACCAGTTGGTTCAACAAATGTGCTAAGGTCAGCATCTCTAGACAGTGGTCTTCTTGGTTGTGGAATCCTTCTTGGTGGATTCAAAACCTTCTTCACAACCTTCTTAACATTTTCAATTCGTTTAAGAATCCCACTGGCCCTATTCTCCTTGGCCTTCTCCACTGAAATATTCAAGCTTCTAGCATTGAATTCAGCTTCATCCTCAGGATAGTGTCTGTCCAGTTCTACATCCAGCATTTCTCTCAACTGGTCAACTATCCTGGGATCATTCTTGATCCTAACATACTCCTCCTTAGTGATACCCAAAAGATTGGCATCACTCATATCAAGTAACTTGATTTGTGCAAGATGTGCCCTGGCTTCAGCTTAGTTTCTTTGTTTTATCTTCTTTCTTTCTTTGATATCATTTCCAAGTCTGGCCAGTCTTCTGCTATCACTATCTGAAACTGGAGGAAGTACATCAGCATTACCAGTTTCAAGCATTACATCAGTGGCCGGCTGGGCAGATGCTTCAACAGCCAAACCTTTACCCTTATCCAAAATAACATTCCCCCTATCACCATCATCACCAGATCCACCAACTCTTTGCTCACCAGCTTCAGTACTGGTAGCCACAATTAATTCTCTTCCAGATGGAGTCCTTCTAGGTGCAACTGGTGGAAGGACTGCACTTCTTTCCCCCTTGGCAGCATCTAGACCTGCCCGAATACCTACCCATTCAGAGGGGTGAGATGGCAACCGGTCAAGAGGCTGCCATGACTGCATGTCCTTACACTCTTTAAAGATCCCATACATCATCCTGAAGGACCTCCATAAATGGTTCGTCTCCTTTGACTGAATCAAGACATTTGCACTAACTTGTTCTTGACCAGTTTTCAATTCATTTAGGATCTTGGAGTATTCATCCAACCCAGAGACAACCTTATCCTTCACTTCATCATCCTTCTTCTTCAGATTTTCTACTTCAGTTGTCAGTCTATCTAAAGATTGAGCATGTAGAGATACCTGGGTGTTCAAACTTTCAATGTTGCCTCTCAACTGGTTGATCTCACTGGTGAGTGGGGCCAGATCAACCTGAGGAGTGGCCAGCTTGGTGATCTCAGATATCACCCTTTCAACCAATTGTGCTTCCCTAGCACTCAGCGTATCCTCTATTTTCTGACCAACCGAAGTCATCAACTGCTCTCCAAGTCCAGTTACATCTAGGCCAGGTTTTTCAAGCAATTCCTTAACCTGCCTTTCAATCTCTTTCAAATCAACTTCTGAAGTTCTGACAGTATTTCCCAGCAAGTTGGAGATTGAACTGGTGACCTTGGATTGAGTTAGGTCAAAGGCTTCCTTTAAAGTACCAGCCAGATTGTTGCAGCCAGTGACCAACTCATTTAGCTTTTTAAACACCAAGTCTTCATTAGATGAAAACTTGTTTATCCCCAGATCAACCACTTTGATGTTTGTCAGGTGATCCTTGTGGTATCTGGAGAATGACTTGGTGTTTTTGTCAAGTGTCTTCTGAATCTCCTCCACCCTGGTTAGAAGGTTTTGGAGATCGGCTTGAAGTGAGACAACTTGACTGTCCAGTGACGAAGGAGAAGGTGTCACTGGACCAGCAGCAGTTACTACTGGAGCAACTGGAGGAGGCAAACTTAAGGAAGTCTCCCCAGTTGTCAAACCAGCAGTTGAAGATATAATAGGAGTGGTGAATGAAGAAAGGACTGGAAAATCAAAGTGTTGTTCATGCTGAGAATGCTCAGGTGTGAACAACGGCGATGGTGGGGGTGGCATTTCTCGAGCAAATGAGAATTGCCCAGTTGGTGAAGGAGCGGTATATGTTGGTAAAGATATATCAGTATGGTGGGGGTGGCATTTCTTGAGAGGGTGAAAGTGAAATTGATGCGTCTGGAAGGGAGACTGGAGATGAAGGGTCTTGAGCTTGTACAGAAGCATCAAGAATCTCCAAGTCTGTTTCAGTACCTTCAGAATCCGAAGACTCTATAAGGATTTCCTCGTCATTAACATTCATGTCCAGATCCATGAATGTAACTGAGGGCTGACCAGTTTCCTGGTCAGTCTCCAGATGACCTTCCCCAGTTTCCTAGATGGGTGCATCTGTTGGTGGATCAGATACCGAAGTATCTTCACCAGGGATAGATGTAATTGGGGTTGCTTCAGTTATGGTTGCTCTATCCTCAACCACAACATTAGACGAACTGGAGGGTCCCTCATTATTTTGAGGCCCGCCCAGTTGCCTTTCTGACTCACCTTCAATAGTGCATCAGTTGAAGCGAATGCCAGTTGCATTCGTTCAGGAATTTCGACCTCTCCAGCTTCAGATACTAGAGAGTCTAAATTCCTTAGCATATCTGGAGCAGTGTACGGTGAATCTGTACTATTATATGCTTCTCTGCCCAGCATATGCTTAAAACAAAGAGAGAGGAACCTTGAAAAGGGGATACATACACCCCTTGTGCCCTTCAGCTTTTGGACCAGACTTCTAAACAAAATATCTGCAAAGTCCACTCTCAATCCGTTCCACAAGCAGTAAGCCATTTCTGCTTGTGAGGAGTTAATCTGGTCAAGTCCACCAGAACTCCCACCCATGCTCTCCACCAGGTGGATGAAAAAATACCTTCATGAAGGTGTAAGGCCCTTCATGGTCATCGCACCTTTCATTTTCAACACCCCATTGTCCAAGCACTCCTTGTGTCCCATTTCAAGAAGTACTTGACGAAAATTTATGTTTGGGGGTAAGACGACTGGAGATTCACCCTCTCTCCAGTAATTGAGGCGTAAGGCATCCCTCAATACATCGGCGGACAAGGTACACTGGATTGTTCCATCCTTTAATGTGAAACTGATGGAGGAACAATCAGAAGAAAGACTGGCAGTGTACCAGAACTCACACAAGTAGTTGTGAAACAACTTGCGTGGGTTAAGAGAGAATGAGGGTCCTATTGGAGAATCCTTTAAAACCTTTTGGATTCTACCAATAAGGGTATCGGACCCTTGAGATCCTCGTAAGCTTGCCATCGGATTATTTGGATTTAGTTTGATGACAGAGGCATTACTAGGAGCACCAGATGCCGGTTTGACATTTGGTGAAGGAGCATATGGAACAGTCAAGAGATTTACATCTCTTGAACGAGATGATCTAGGAGCCATAGGAAAATGAAAATGAAATTTGGGATTTAGGGTTCTTGATTTGTGAAGCAGAGAGAAGAATGAAGCAGTTTTGATGATTGGGAAGTAAATGAAGGAATGTAAGAGAAAGAAGTAAATGAGTTCGGAGTAAATAAGGGTATTTATAAAGGGATTCAAGATCCCAATGAAACACCAAAAATCATATTTTAATAAACAAAATCCCTTTTGAAGATATTTTCACAAAGTTAGTTTGAATTTTGAAATAAAATCAAAATTTTCCATGTCAACATTAAATGCTACCATGTCAGCATAAATGCTACGACGGCTTATCTTACCCACGCGCCCACTCACTTTTTATTTTCCCAATACAAACAGTTGTCAAGTACTAAAATAGCTTCAAACACGTCAGATCACGATATCAAGTGGTTTAAACACTCGAGTATCATCACGTGTCACACATATTGACCAAGTATTTCTAACGTTATAAAAATTAAGACAAGACTGAACCTGGTAACTGGAGGATCAGTCCAGTACCAGTTTCCAACTGAAGAGTTCTCCAGTTGCATTTTCAAACAAAAAACGAATTTTAGTCAGAAAATTATTTTGAGCCTTTCCCCCTAAAATGATGATCCAGATATCGATTAGTGCCAAGATAGTATCACTAAGGCGTTCGATAGCCTGGCGAGCAAAGATTATCTGGACCTCCTCAACTGGAGAACTTCATCAGTGTCACTGACGCGTTCAATAACAAAGAAAGCTCCAGTTAAGGATTAACATTCCCAGTTCGCTGATGAGATGTTTAAAGGTTTTCTCATCGAGAGGTTTTGTAAAAACATCAGCTAACTGTTTGTCAGTGGGGATGAAATGAATTTCAATATCTCCTTTCATAACATGATCTCGAATGAAATGATACCTGATGTCAATATGCTTTGTTTTGGAGTGCATCACTGGGTTGTGAGATATAGCAATTGCACTGGTGTTGTCACAAAAGATTGGGGTCCTTGTATACTTTTAACCATAATCTAGTAACTGGTTCTTGATCCAGAGAATCTGGGCACAGCAACTGGCCGCAGAAATGTACTCTGCCTCAGCAGTGGACATGGAGACTGAAGTCTGCTTCTTGCTGGTCCAACTCACCAGTTTTCCTCCAAGGAGATGACAACCACCAGTTGTTGATTTTCTATCTATCTTACAACCTGCATGATCAGAATCTGAATAACCCATTAGATCTAATCCTGAGCCTTTGGGTACCAAAGACCAAGATTAGGACACCCTTTCAGGTATCTAAAGATACGCTTTACAGCGTGCAAATGTGATTCTTTAGGGTTAGCCTGAAACCTGGCACATAAACATGTTGCAAACATTATATCTGGTCGACTGGCAGTTAAGTACATCAGTGAACCAACCATACCTCTATAGTCAGTTATGTTAACTGGTTTGCCAGTTGGGTCAGAGTCCAAATTCAGTGGTGCTGCAATAGGTGTGTTTTTCGATGGGATTGAATCATATTTGTATTTTCTTAACAAATCTCTGACATATTTTCCTTGGTTTATGAAAATTCCATTTTCAGTTTGCTTAATCTGAAGACCTAAGAAAAATGTTAATTCACTCATTAAACTCATCTCATACTCAGATGACATGATTTTAGAAAACTTTTTACACATTGCATCATCAGTTTAACCAAAATAATGTCATCAACATAAATTTGTACCAATAAGATATTACCTCTTTCTTTCAAGATAAACATGGTATTATCTATTGCACCTCTTTGAAAGCCATTTTTAAGAAGATGTTTAGTTAAAGTATCATACCAGGCTCGTGGGGCTTGTCTTAGACCATACAATGCTTTGTTCAGTCTATAAACCCAATGAGGATGCTTCTCATCGATGAAACCTGGAGTCTGCTTAACGTAAACTTCTTCTTCCAATGTTCCATTAAGGAACGCACTTTTGACATCCATCTGGAAGACCTTGAACTGCAGATGGGCTGCATAATCCAGAAATATTCTTATGGCTTCAAGTCTTGCAACTGGAGCAAAAGTTTCATCAAAGTCAACGCCCTCTGCTTGACAATAACCCTGGGCAACTAGTCTGGCCTTGTTTCTTACAACATGGCCATCTTCATCCATTTTGTTTCGGTAGACCCATCTGGTACCAATAGGTTCTTTCTTTAACCCTGGTGGACAGGGAACAAGCTCCCAAACATTGTTCCTTTCAAACTGGAGGAGCTCTTCTTGCATAGCTTCCACCCAGCTTGGGTCTGCCATAGCCTCGTCAATCTTCTTTGGTTCAATTAGAGATAAGAAGGTGACGTTTAAGCATTGCTCACTGGTGGCTCTTCTAGTCTGAACCCTACTAGTTGGATCTCCCACAATCTGTTCAATTGGATGTGCTCGAGTCCATCTAGTGTATTGACTAGGCTGGTGAACTACAATATCAGTGCAAGTCACCTGGCGATCTTCTTCAGTTGCAACAGCGTCTGGAGAAGGATCAGTCCAAACAACTTCTACATCCTCATCAGAGTCAATGAGGTCTCGATTAGCATCATGAAATTCCTCATTAGAAGGCATTTCATTAAGAACTGGAGAAGTAGGTGTTTGAACTGGTGCTGATATTGGAGTGGCACGTACATCAGATCCAATCACCAATTCTTGTGGTAAGTGAAATTGATGGAGGGATAGAATGATGTGTCACTGGTGCTTTTCTTCTTCGTATCTGGTTCCAATTTGTTGTAACTGGAAACATCTTCTGGTGAAACAACTGACCGATGAACTTGGTCAGTTTCACCAAAGTTGATTGGAACGACTGGAGTAATATCAAGGCTTGGTCTCTTGTTGATTGCTTCAGTTGATTCATCGAATGTAACATGAATTGTCTCATGAACCTTTTGGAGTCTATAATTATAAACTCTAAAGGCCTTTAGAATATCTGAATAACCTAAAAATACCCCTTCATCAGCTTTTGCATCAAACTTTCCAATCTGACTGGAATCGTTTAAGATATAAACTGGACAACCAAATACATGGAAATATCCAATATTTGGTTTACGATTCCTGAGTACTTCATAGGCAGTCTTCTTATGTCTCTTGATGTAGACTGACCGGTTTTGGGTGTGACAAGCAGTTGCAACTGCCTCAGCCCAAACACTGGTGGGAAGACCAGATTCAGATAGCATACTTCTGGCTGCTTCTATCAGTGTACGATTCTTTCTTTCCATAACTCCATTTTGCTCTGGAGAGTGAACTGATGAGAAGTTTTGAGAGATGCCAGTGTCATTGCAAAATGTTTCAGGTACCTTATTTTGGAATTCAGTACCATTATCACTTCGCAACTGACAAACTTTTCGAGTATACTTGAGCTCAATTCTTTTGATGAGAGAGATGATTTCAGCAGGTGCATCACTTTTGGATCTGATGAATACCACCCAGCAGTATCTGGTGAATTCATCAACCACAACTAGAGTGTACTTCTTTCCAGCTCTAGTTCGAACATTCACTGGACCAAAGAGATCCATATGTAGCATGTGAAGAGGTTCAGTGATGCTAAAATTTTTCCTAGTTTTAAAACTGGCCCTTTTCTGCTTGCCCATCTCACACCCTGGACATGGCTTTTCTTTAATGAAATAAATTTGAGGTATCCCATCAACCAGTTGTTTGCGAGACAACTTGTTGATATTCTTAAAATTAAGATGGGATAATCTTTTATGCCATAGCCAGTTGGTGTCCTCATCAGCTTTGGTATAGAAACATTGCTCTTTTGGAGCTGGTTCCATATCCATGATGTACGCATTTCCTTTTCTTAGTGCAATCATCACCACTTTCCAATCCTTGTTAAATATGGTGCCTTGAGCAATATCGAACAAAACTCTGAAGCCATCATCACAAAGTTGGCTGACACTGATCAGGTTGTATTTCAAACCATTCACAAATGCAACTCTTTTGAATTCGACTTGTCCATTATTGAGCACACCATAACCTTCAGTCTTTCCAGATTGATCGTTACCAAATGTCACTGTCGGTCCATCTTGACAGTGAACTCTTCCAGTAGGGGCTTACATCCGGTCATAGTCCGGCCAGCAGCGCTGTCCAGATACCAGATATTCTTTTTTCGATCGCCCTACACACACACAAAAATCATTAGTTCTTTTTGTGAACCCATCTTTTCTTGATGGGTTCGCTGGACTTCTCTACAGAAGTCACAGTTGATTGTTGAGGTGTTGAACTGGAGGCTGCATCTGGAGCTTTATCACCAGCTCCAGGTGCAGGAGTAAAAACGATTGGTACTTGATACTTACTCCTTTATTTTTACCAGATTTTGTTCCAGATGGAACAAACTTTTGTTTTGATTTTGAAGGGAGTGGTTTAATATTTTGTTTGAAAACTGGAGGTGATAAACCTCCTTCCAGATTGTTAATCCGGGCAGTACAACTCTGAACCTGCCGAGACAAAAGTTGGAGTTGACTTTCCAGATTAACCAAAATATTATTTTCTTCGGGCAGTTGAACCTTGGACCTTGGTTCAACTGGAGCTTTAGTCTGTCGGGTCTTGGGCACCTTAGACTTTTGAGGTAAAGGCTTGTTACCAGTGGCCTTTTTGACTGGAGCTTTAGCCTGTTTGGCTCCAGTTTTAACCTTAATGGGGGTGGTCTCAAAGGTTTCAGTTTCAACAGCTTCAGGTTGATCATAAGGTGTTTCAACCTTGAGAGCTGGAGGCAATGCATGAAGATCTGGTATAAGAGCTGCCATCTCCAGATCTCCAGATTTCCATGCATTCTTTTGGGCATCGATAGTTCTTGAAAATGCATCATAGTTTTTACCAGATGCTTTTACCCATGACTTGATAATCTTTTGTTCCTTTTCAAGATCAGAAAATAGTTTTTGATTATCAAGTTCTAAAGCCTCAATCTTTAAAACTGACTCCTTGAGAGCCAACTGGACACTTTGCAAATCATTCAGTTGTGGTTTAACAATGTTCAGTTCAATTAAGATAGTGTCAAGATATCTTTCACTATCAGCTCTTACAGTTTCTACAAAAGCTAAATCACGACTTAATGATTCAGCCAGGTCCAGTTTTAGTTCAGGGTCAATCTGGTGATCATAATCACATACCTTTTTCAAGATGATGTCCACCCATCTTCCAGTGATGACATCTTCTTTTGCCACGTGCTGCTGCTGTTGATCTTCCAAGGCCATGAAACACATGTCCCTTTCCTCTTCTTCATCAACTGATGAGTCATCAAAGTACTCCCATTTTCCCTCAGTTTGTGCCATTAAGCACTGATCCTTTTTCTTTTCCATGGACAGGAGGGCAATCTGGGCCTTAAGCTTCTTGTATTTAGCTTTGTATCTATCATCAGGCCGATTGAAATTAGGGACAGGGGGACCAGTTTGGTTGTTCAACTGACTAGATCTGCATTCCTTCATAAAGTGACCTTTCTTACCACACTTATAGCATGTAAGATTGGTCTTATCCAGAGAGCTGGAGCTGGAAGCATTGTTGGGGACCATTAAATCTTTTAGATTTATGCTTAAACCTGTTAAAGGTTTTAGCAATCATGGCGACCAGATCATCATCGTCAGTTTCATTACAACCATCACTGTTTCAGTGGTCAGGCCAGAGTTCAAGAAACTGTTTAACATCTCCTTCATTGAGTGTGCCTGGACACTCTCTGCAGACATTAAGGCAGCACAAGGTCGCTCAGGTACACTAGCAACCTTGGAACTCTGGGCATGGTTCATGGCATCTTGCTCAGCCACCACTCTTGCAGCATTATTATCTTCAGTGAATCTGAAGGCTCCATAGAGCGATGCAAGAGTATGGCTGTGCAAGGTTTTACCTTGTCTCAAGACAAGAACCATGTTTTCTCATTTGGAAGGAAGAATATCACAAAACTTCTCAAGAAAAATATCCTTATCCTTCTCTACACCCAAACCTCTCAACTGATTGATGAGGCTAGAAAATCTGGTGTATGTACCAGTTAGACTTTCATTGGGCCAGGCAAAGAAGGATTCATACTTCTTGTTCAAGGCAACTTTTCTAGTGACAATAGTGTCATCGCCTCCTTCAAACTGAATAACTAATTCATCCCACATTGATTTTGCACTGGGGAACAACACAAGTGTTGGAATTAGATCTTCAGGAACAGCCCCAAGGATCATGTTCTTGAGTCTGGTGTCCAGATCAACAAGTCTAAGATCCTCATCAGACCAATGGTCTTCGGGCTTTTCTCTTGAACCTCTTCTTCCAGTTGGATCTAGAAGAGGACTTACCCCAAGAGACATGGGTATATATGGTCCATCCTTAAGGATTTTCAACATATACCTCTCAATACCACCAAAATGCAAAAGCATTCTAGCCTTCCATGTACCGAAAGTCTCACTGTTTCCATCGAATTTGGGAACAGGAGTGTTAGAGTAGTGTACATGGACGTGGTTTGGGGTAGAAGGAGGAGGAGGATTAGTATTAACATTTTGAAAAGGTTGGGCATTATTCAAAGGGATTTCACCTTGACCAGAACCATCTCCACCTTCAGTAGTGTTCATCTTAGCATATCTAGGCAAGTTTATTAGCCTTCTGCTCTGATACCACTTGTAAGTCCCAACTCGATAGATGGTACTACTGAAGACACCTTAATGTCGATGGTGGAGTTACTTTGCAATATATGCACTGAACTGGAGACGACCAGTTGCAGTGTGTATATACCAAGTTCTAGATAGATTACTTATTTAAATGACAATAAGTAAAGAACAATGCAATAATACAAATAACTTGTAAGATAACTTGATGAGACAATATGTATTTTTCAATGTGTAATTTATTTATTGATGTTTAAATAAATTACAAGGTTGATGCGGAACCAAGATAATACAATAATGTAAATATCCTAACAACCTATGAAATACAATTGATCTACACTCGGAATTTCTCAAGACAATCGAAACACTTAAGTTGTGAAATGTTCCTTTTAGCGATTGAGAGAATATTGCACAAGTTCACCAAGAATATTGCAGGTTTGCAAAGTGAATTCTATCGAAGTGTATTCGAAGAAGTTAATATTCTTGGTTGTGCAATGACTTGTATTTATAGGCAAAGTTAACATTGGGATGTTAACTTTAGCCGTACAAATGTGGTTGAGAGCATTTAAGGAATAGCATTTAATTCCTTAAAAAGCAGTGTAAAGTCGCATGATAAAGCAACTTTACACAACCACCTTTATGTACCTTTTATTACTAAAATAATAAGACAAGGCTTATTATCCGGGTAAAGGTACATAAAGCATAAAAGTCAATTCCTCGTAATCAGTGTAAAGCTTTGTAAGGGCTTTCCACTGATGGTCTCCAGTTTGTAACTGACTAGAATGCCAACTTGGCTTCGCTGCCATTGCCATTCTCTATCTTCCATTTGTTGTCTTCGACTTCAACTGGAATGATTCTTCAACTGGTCAGTTCTCAACTGGAGGAAGTCTTCAGTTGCGTTGACTGTACGGTGCAACTGGACTTCAATATATTTCTGGACAAATCTTCTTGGTCACCAGTTTCACTGGTCTCCAGATGCAACTGGTGACTGGACAGTTCCAGGTGAACTGGTCCTAACAAATTCTCCCTATTTGTCTAGAAATATAGTCTAAGTCTTTTTCTAGTTCTTGTATCTATACAAGTGTGAACTGAAGAGACTTGTTTGATTTAAATCTAAGTTTCCAAGGCATTTTTATAGATCAATAAATGCCTTAGGTTTTTCTTTTAGGTTTGTTAGATTTTAATCTATTATCAACCTTGTGGTTACAAACTGGTAACTTCATTTATACAAGGAAATGGAATTTATACAAGTTACAGAATGTAAATACAAATTACAAGTAGATAACTGAAGAAAGAACTTAATGAGATGACCCTTCGCCAGTTCTTCTTCTCTTGGTCACCAAAGAAATAGGCTGAGAGTCTTCAGGATCAATATTCAACTTTTGCTCAAGATTTTCTTTATGTTGAATTTTGCCCCTTAGAAAGTTTGCCCATGCTTTCTCAAACCTGTTCTTTTGTGCCTTCGCATCCAAAACATTCACCATCTCAACCCATTCGCTGAACCCATATTGCATAGCACCAGGATTGTCAGTTTTAACCAGTGGCCCCATGGTATAACTAACTTCGATTTGAAAAACTTTGGTGCCTGGCTTGATTGTTACATTTACACCATTAATAGTACCACTATGTCTTCTGGTTGACATGATCTGGGAGTAGTAGCTTCTAGCTCCAGATTCATTTGTAATTCTTATACTCCCAGCACCAGCAGCCAGTACAGCGGACTTGATGTCTTCATTTGAAACCTCGCCAGTTGGTTCAACAAATGTGCTAAGGTCAGCATCTCTAGACAGTGGTCTTCTTGGTTATGGAATCCTTCTTGGTGGATTCAAAACCTTCTTCACAACCTTCTTAACATTTTCAATTCGTTTAAGAATCCCACTGGCCCTATTCTCCTTGGCCTTCTCCACTGAAATATTCAAGCTTCTGGCATCGAATTCAGCTTCATCCTTAGGATAGTGTCTGTCCAGTTCTACATCCAGCATTTCTTTCAACTGGTCAACTATCCTGGGATCATTCTTGATCCTAACATACTCCTCCTTAGTGATACCCAAAAGATTGGCATCACTCATATCAAGTAACTTGATTTGTGCAAGATGTGCCCTGGCTTCAGCTTGGTTTCTTTGTTTTATCTTCTTTCTTTCTTTGATATCATTTCCAAGTCTGGCCAGTCTTCTGCTATCACTATCTGAAACTGGAGGAAGTACATCAGCATTACCAGTTTCAAGCATTACATCAGTGGCCGGCTGGGCAGATGCTTCAACAGCCAAACCTTTACCCTTATCCAAAATAACATTCCCCCTATCACCATCATCACCAGATCCACCAACTCTTTGCTCACCAGCTTCAGTACTGGTAGCCACAATCAATTCTCTTCCAGATGGAGTCCTTCTAGGTGCAACTGGTGGAAGGACTGCACTTCTTTCCCCCTTGGCAGCATCTAGACCTGCCCGAATACCTACCCATTCAGAGGGGTGAGATGGCAACCGGTCAAGAGGCTGTCATGACTGCATGTCCTTACACTCCTTAAAGATCCCACACATCATCCTGAAGGACCTCCATAAATGGTTCGTCTCCTTTGACTGAATCAAGACATTTGCACTAACTTGTTCTTGACCAGTTTTCAATTCATTTAGGATCTTGGAGTCTTCATCCAACCCAGAGACAATCTTGGAGTCTATCGAAGTGTATTCGAAGAAGTTAATATTCTTGGTTGTGCAATGACTTGTATTTATAGGCAAAGTTAACATTGGGATGTTAACTTTAGCCGTACAAATGTGGTTGAGAGCATTTAAGGAATAGCATTTAATTCCTTAAAAAGCAGTGTAAAGTCACATGATAAAGCAACTTTACACAACCACCTTTATGTACCTTTTATTACTAAAATAATAAGACAAGGCTTATTATCCGGGTAAAGGTACATAAAGCATACAAGTCAATTCCTCGTAATTAGTGTAAAGCTTTGTAAGGGCTTTCCACTGATGGTCTCCAGTTTGTAACTGACTAGAATGCCAACTGGGCTTCTCTGCCATTGCCATTCTCTATCTTCCATTTGTTGTCTTCGACTTCAACTGGAATGATTCTTCAACTGGTCAGTTCTCAACTGGAGGAAGTCTTCAGTTGCGTTGACTGTACGGTGCAACTGGACTTCAATATATTTCTGGACAAATCTTCTTGGTCACCAGTTTCACTGGTCTCTAGATGCAACTGGTGACTGGCAAGTGTAAAACTGGTCCTAACAAATTCCCCTATTTGTCTAGAAATATAGTCTAAGTCTTTTTCTAGTTCTTGTATCTATACAAGTGTGAACTGAAGAGACTTGTTTGATTTAAATCTATCTAAGTTTCCAAGGCATTTTTATAGATCAATAAATGCCTTAGGTTTTTCTTTTAGGTTTATTAGATTTTAATCTATTATCTACCTTGTGGTTACAAACTGGTAACTTCATTTATACAAGGAAATGGAATTTATACAAGTTACAGAATGTAAATACAATTACAAGTAGATAACTGAAGAAAGAACTTAATGAGATGGCCCTTCGCCAGTTCTTCTTCTCTTGGTCACCAAAGAAATAGGCTGAGAGTCTTCAGGATCAATATTCAACTTTTGCTCAAGATTTTCTTTATGTTGAATTTTGCCCCTTAGAAAGTTTGCCCATGCTTTCTCAAACCTGTTCTTTTGTGCCTTCGCATCCAAAACATTCACCATCTCCACCCATTCGCTGAACCCATATTGCATAGCACCAGGATTGTCAGTTTTAACCAGTGGCCCCTGGTATAACTAACTTCGATTTGAAAAACTTTGGTGCCTGGCTTGATTGTTACATTTACACCATTAATAGTACCACTATGTCTTCTGGTTGACATGATCTGGGAGTAGTAGCTTCTAGCTTCAGATTCATTTGTAATTCTTATACTCCCAGCACCAGCAGCTAGTACAGCGGACTTGATGTCTTCATTTGAAACCTCGCCAGTTGGTTCAACAAATGTGCTAAGGTCAGCATCTCTAGACAGTGGTCTTCTTGGTTGTGGAATCCTTCTTGGTGGATTCAAAACCTTCTTCACAACCTTTTTAACATTTTCAATTCGTTTAAGAATCCCACTGGCCCTATTCTCCTTGGCCTTCTCCACTGAAATATTCAAGCTTCTGGCATCGAATTCAGCTTCATCCTCAGGATAGTATCTGTCCAGTTCTACATCCAGCATTTCTTTCAACTGGTCAACTATCCTGGGATCATTCTTGATCCTAACATACTCCTCCTTAGTGATACCCAAAAGATTGGCATCACTCATATCAAGTAACTTGATTTGTGCAAGATGTGCCCTGGCTTCAGCTTGGTTTCTTTGTTTTATCTTCTTTCTTTCTTTGATATCATTTCCAAGTCTGGCCAGTCTTCTGCTATCACTATCTGAAACTGGAGGAAGTACATCAGTATTACCAGTTTCAAGCATTACATCAGTGGCCGGCTGGGCAGATGCTTCAACAGCCAAACCTTTACCCTTATCCAAAATAACATTCCCCCTATCACCATCATCACCAGATCCACCAACTCTTTGCTCACCAGCTTCAGTACTGGTAGCCACAATCAATTCTCTTCCAGATGGAGTCCTTCTAGGTGCAACTGGTGGAAGGACTGCACTTCTTTCCCCCTTGGCAGCATCTAGACCTGCCCGAATACCTACCCATTCAGAGGGGTGAGATGGCAACCGGTCAAGAGGCTGCCATGACTGCATGTCCTTACACTCCTTAAAGATCCCACACATCATCCTGAAGGACCTCCATAAATGGTTCGTCTCCTTTGACTGAATCAAGACATTTGCACTAACTTGTTCTTGACCAGTTTTCAATTCATTTAGGATCTTGGAGTCTTCATCCAACCCAGAGACAATCTTGGAGTCTATCGAAGTGTATTCGAAGAAGTTAATATTCTTGGTTGTGCAATGACTTATATTTATAGGCAAAGTTAACATTGGGATGTTAACTTTAGCCGTACAAATGTGGTTGAGAGCATTTAAGGAATAGCATTTAATTCCTTAAAAAGCAGTGTAAAGTCGCATGATAAAGCAACTTTACACAACCACCTTTATGTACCTTTTATTACTAAAATAATAAGACAAGGCTTATTATCCGGGTAAAGGTACATAAAGCATACAAGTCAATTCCTCGTAATCAGTGTAAAGCTTTGTAAGGGCTTTCTACTGATGGTCTCTAGTTTGTAACTGACTAGAATGCCAACTGGGCTTCGCTGCCATTGCCATTCTCTATCTTCCATTTGTTGTCTTCGACTTCAACTGGAATGATTCTTCAACTGGTCAGTTCTCAACTGGAGGAAGTCTTCAGTTGCGTTGACTGTACGGTGCAACTGGACTTCAATATATTTCTGGACAAATCTTCTTGGCCACCAGTTTCACTGGTCTCCAGATGCAACTGGTGACTGGCAAGTGTAAACTGGTGACTGGACAGTTCCAGGTGAACTGGTCCTAACAGTTACTTTACATATTCTTGAAGTTGATTTGATTGATTATGGTTACATACTTATAAGATTGTCATTATTTCTTTACTTTGAGATTGTCTCATGTTTTGGCATTTCTAAGATAACTAGCTATCTTTGGGCATTCCATTGAACTAGAGAGAAAGTATCACTATGCCTTAATGCCTATAAGGCAGATTCTCTTAATAATCCTCTAGAATTAAATGTCTAGATAAGTCCAAGTAAATTGTCCTAGTCGAAATTTGAGGGTTGTTACATCATTACCCCCTTAACAGTAACTTCGTCCTCGAAGTTCGCTCGTTCACACAGTAATAAAATGAATAGGTCGGAGATGAGGATAGCTACACGGAGACGTATAAAATGTGAGAGTTCAACTAGGTTTCGTCATGACCTTTTTCATTTCTTGCAAGCTTTTTAACCTCCATAATTGGGGGCATCTCTCGCTTAGTGCTCTAACATTTCTCGCGATTAGAAACTTTGAAAAGAAAAAGGTTACGAATATCGCTCACTTCTTGAGACGAGTAGAGATTAATCGTATGTAATCGTTTTGGGCTGCCAATCTTGCCTAGAGCAATATTAAATAATGGGATGATGATAAGAATATCAATACGGAGGGGTATAATGAGCAAACGGTTCGTAATGTGAGTTACAATAAAAACGATAAGAAACATTATAGTGTAGATCGCTGGTGGCTACTCATTTCCATTGTTACTTTGTATACTTTCCCGTATCGTCTACTTTCCCAATCAAAGAATCGCTCCACTGGCTTCTCGCCTACTTTCATCTTTCTTTGGTTTGACGCTCGACACGCTTGCCGCTACTTGAAATATCGACTTCGTTTGTGAATAATCACTTGTTAAGGTATTACCCCCTTAAAAAAAGTGATACTAGCCTGGGATGTCGAGTTGTGTTAAAATCGTGGAGGTACATCTTCGTAGTACCTGATTTTGGGGTTTTCAGATGTCGTCTTTGTTGTTTTAAGGCGTGCGGGGGATTCATGGATTGTTCGTTGATAGTTCAATATTAATCCTCATACTTGCGTTTGTCCTTCAACTTCGCCCTTATTTTCCAAAGTCACCTTTTTCATTATTCGTCAAGTCGCATCGCTACCCATTTTTCTCTTAATCTTGCCGATATTGGCTTGTAAATGATTTTAAGGTACCTTTAATTCCTCCTTTTTAATGTAAAAGTACTACCCTCTATGACTTGTTGCCGACTAAACTCCTTTTTAACATTGCACATACAATCTCTTTCATTTCTCTTCTATCCCCACGCATTCCTCGCGATAGGATTCACACAATCCTTATGCTCGTAAATAGTCATATCACTACTATCTTGGCAATACAAACACTTCAAGTCCTTGTTGGTATGAACCCTTTCCTAGAAGCAATCCTTCTTAGGCCCTCATGACCTCTACAAAACTTCCAATTACTTTGCTCTCAAAAGCCTCGTGTCTATTTTCAGCTTTCTAAGCTACGCTTCTTTTTCAACACTAACATAATACTCTTAGGAATTGCGATATAAGATAGTTTAGGTGAAACAACGGTTACTTCGTCTTTTCCTCAACCATGCGGTTCCCTACTCTTTCCTTTCGTTTTCTTATGGATAACTATACTCCTTACCATTTCGCCACTCAGATCCATTTGTTACTAGAGTAATCGTCATTTTGAATGACACACGCACAGTTGCTAGTCCTTGAAGTTAATTCAGGGGTACTTGTCAGATCATGGTGATACGGATCCTTTAATCCTAACTCATCACAGATGCGTGTTATCCTTATCATGATTCCGTTCAAACGTTCCATGACTAGGTCTTCCCGGAGTTTGTAGTTGTTTGAAACTTAGTTCAGCGACCAACTTCCTTGATCGTTGTGGTAGTATGTGCCTTGACTTCTAGTGTCGTATTCCTTATTTGCTTTCACTACTAACTTAGCGATTCCATGTTGTCTTCCTTCTTTACTTGTATTGGACGTACACCTCTTTGGTTCAATGGTTCCTGGTGGTTCACTAGGTGTTCACAATTCCTTTTACTCAAGTTCATCCTCTTTTAGCTCACCTTTCTACGGACCGTTGATCTTGGGGAGAAGGCCATCACAGCTTATCGTGCTTCCTCTACTTATCGACCATTCTTTTCCTCTTTAGTAAGGCTAGCCTCCATTGGGTGTTGAGCGTATACCGCTTCCTCTTAGCTTAGTTGATATGCTCTACTAGTAGCTTGTCCTTAGATAGAGGTTTTTTTTTCTTTTCAAATGGGTATTTATAGAATAACGCGTGGAGCGCCATAAAGATGAACGCCACCGGAACTACATCTTGTAGATAGCGTCAATGGCGTCACTTTTCTGTTTGTGTTAAATGACGTTCCTTTACTCTATCTTCTACTCCACATCACCTTCGATGATGCTAGTGAATAACTCTTCTTGAACGATAAAGTATAGCCTTGCGCTTCATTCTCTTTGTTCGAGTATCTTCTTTTGTTGTGATTACCCCCTTAACATTTTTCCTCTAGAAAAATGTAAGGGATTTCCATCTCTTCACTTCATCTCACCATCCTTGACGACCTTCAATTCGCCAAATTTCCTTATTCCTTCATGTAACGAATATCCATCTGCTCGGGTGTTTTGAAAAAGAAAAGGACAACTCGGAATCCTTTTTGTTACTCTTCCATCTTGAGGGTTACTCGACACATCTTAATCATCTTATTGCCCTCGTTTTTCTTCTTCCAACTACTTTCGTTTTCCAACATTGTTAGTTATCTCCTCCAAGTTCTAGGGGAGTCCTTATACTTAACCAAAGGTGACCTTCATGTCACACAACCTTCATTTCGTTGACTACTCATTCTTTCTTTTTGGTCGATGAACATAGGTAGGGAAGACCTTCAATTCTTTCTCCAAGTTAGGGCTTAGTATACTCTTCGATCGTGCTTCCTTGTACTTCGATTGACAAACAACATATCTTCCACATCCTACGTTATGTACGTGACCCAATAGCATCTTCTATGCTATACAGTTATCCCAAGTATTCCACTTGTGGACGACTGATGTCTGAACGTCTTTCTCATCCATTGATGTCGCAGCGAGAACAGGATACTAGTTACTCAATTTCGCCATTGCGGAATGTTACGTAAGTGAGTTGTGTGTTGTTAGGTGACTAACCTTTGAAGAGAAACGGTGATGATCATTACTTTGAATAATCAAGAATATCAAGGATATAGAATTTGGTTTCGAATGAATGAAATAGGAAATACAAAAACAAAAGAATCCTTAAGGCTCGAATCAGACTCCTTGCGCGAGTTAAAGAAATCACTTCTCTGTCTTTCGTTGCCCGATGGACTCCAACTTTCAATGACGTCAATATATGTCACACCGACTCAGATAGTATGGATAACTGTTCGTGTGCGCGTGTTAGAATAGAGATACCGCACCAAATTTCGGAGCTACAATCCCCATAATGTGTCGTCTAGAATGTATATCGGAATGTTTTCTACCGACGTCGTCGAATCGTAATTTGGCTTTAATACCACTCACCCTTCACAAGTCTCCAACTTCATCCGACGTTTCCATATGTTTCGCACCATCTCAGATCGAATACAAAGGTTACGCTTAGTATCTAAGGGGATAGAGTCGCGTCATATCTTGGGACTACAATTCTTAGAGTATATCGTCTGACGTTCGTGAGAAGATGCTCCACTGATGATATCGCGTTGTCGTATGTCCATAATGAATAGTGGTGTCATAAGCAATATGATGATGGATAATTTTCAAAAGAGCACAAGTGAACGAATGACGGAGGGGTATTTAATGACAACTTTCATACTTAGGAAATTTCTAATTTATAATGGATTTCTCAGAGACAATCACTAGTTCCCAAGCGGTCAAATCTCATCACGCAATATATATCTCAGTAGTAAGGACTAACCATATTATAATCATATCTAGCAGGTGCTAGTTCTCAATAGTCAAATCTTAGAGCATAATAACTATCTCAATAGTAAGGCATAACTATATAATCATTACATCATTCACGCACTAGTCCTCAAATAGCTCAACCTTAGGGCGCAATAACTATCTCCATAGTAAGGCATGACTACATAATCATCGCAATATTCACGCGCTAGTTTCAAATAGCTCAAACTTAGGGAGTAAAGGCTCTTATATCCATATCGTCCATGAAATTTCATATCAACTCGTCATGCCCATATTCTCTTTCAAATCAATCATAAATAATCAACCTCATTACCCAATAATTTAATCAAGTCATATCTCAAAGTGATTTCATGCCTCATAGGAATCACATTATTTTAAATTTCATATGCTACTTAAAGATCAACATCATAAATCATAAAGCTTTTACGCATGCATTTCTCTCATAGTTTCCACATTGCACATTCCAAACTTTCACATTGGACATTACAAGCATTCACATTGCATATTACAACTTTCACATTGCACATTACAACTTTCACATTGCACATTATAAACTTTCACATTGCAATCGAATCATGCCCAAATTCACATGTTATAGCATAGAGTAGCACGTATCAACGAATATCTTTCAATCTTAGGTTCATTCCACTTCTAATGTGCAAAAAGGGAATCCTATTAAGGGCTTCGTAACTTCGAGACATCTAAAATTAATCCTTATATCAAACTAGCATAATCCTCTAGTAAGGCAAGTCTCGAATTCCTATATGCTTAGGTGAATCTCTAAATGCAACACGTATTCTTATTAAAACGAGTTTAATAAAGATCTTTTTTTTTGTGTGAAAAGGAATCCTTTTGAACATAAGTCTAAGTGGCCGTTTGAGTTTTACATGGTGCTCTCATAATTAAACGTAGTTCATGACCTACGTTTAATTAGGGTCCTACCATGTAAAGCTCAAACTAGTCCGCTTAACCTTATGCTCGACTCGACTATAAAAATTCGTTTTGAAAGTGGCTATAGTTTTGGAATTCCCGGAGGAACCCCAATGTTCTCTATAACCTTAGGCTCTGACACCATTTTCTGTAACACCCCAACTAAGGCGGAACAATGGGATGTACAGAAAGTCGAGTATTCAAAACAAAGGATAATAGATAAACACTCACCATAGCTTTATTTAATAAAACAATTTACAATGCATAAGCATGTGAACCAATCCCCAAGTACAATGCGTCCACCGTACTTGGATATTGAGTCCACGAAACAAATAACAAATACATGAGGTGATATACTACAATGATCAGGGCGGATTCCATTGCCCATCACAAGGTTTGATCTTTGACTCCAAAGTGCAATGCAAACAATCATGATGCATATAATTCCTAAAAGCTTATGCTAATTCCTGAAAAGCATGAAGAAAAAGTGTCAACTACGAAAACGTAGTTGGTGAGTGCATAGGTTTGCAAGTAAATCGCGTTACATATCCATTTCAAAACTTAGAAAGCATATTATTTCATATCAATTCACCCAAACCACATGACCGACAAAAATTCCCATATCAAACCATCAAGTTTTCAAAATACCATAACGCCATTTCAAAGAGTTGAGAATCCATGGTAAATTATAAAGTTCTCATTTGTCAAATTTATCGTGAGAGAAAAATATATCAATCGATTAATCATACATCATACCAAAACCATTCGGTCATCAATATTTCAATATCGCCAAGTTCAACAACTTTCAAGATTCCATATAAGGTCCAATACCCAAACCGTATGTTCAATCCATAATATCCAACCATAAATAATATCAATAATATTAGCCAAAGACATAATTTGATGAGTTTGTGCTTGAGCCACTACTAAGACCTTTCACGTCCAAATAATAATAATGATAATATGTCCCGAAGATATGATAACAGAAGCACATGCTGTCAATCACGTGCAATAATAATAATGATAACAAATGGGTCGTGCCATGGAGACGACCAATAATATATAAGTAGATTAGAGCACCCCTAGGCAGACCGGAGATGAGGGCGACCACAAAGGCGGCCAGTCAACCCGCTGCCATCTTGGTGAGTGAGGGGACGAATCCTAGTTGCGCAACCCTCTAACTACAGGCCTCAATGAGTTAATAGTAGTGTACAGGGGACCACCGTTTGACAGTACTAAAGCTCATCATATAACATATAACACGTTTGAACATACAATATAATTCCCATATCATTATCATTATTTCAAAGAATCATTTCATAAGAGAAAGTCATTTTAATTAATCATGCTTTTCACCCCGCAAGTAAAACATATAAAAGAGTTTGAAAGGGGGCTATGACTCACCTTGATATGCCGCATATTATATTCACTTATCCAAAATGGGTACTTCCCATCTATCACTTCCTTGATCATATATCCGTCATATTCCTCAATCACATTTCAAGCCAAGACTATCCCTACGAGAGGACTAATATATGTAAGTTCCTATCTTAAGCCATCACTTAGAAATGCCACTTTCATTATGTTGTCATACATTTTGGGATCCAAGTGTATTGCTAATATTCGCATCTTTTTGGTTGTAGGGATTGATGGTGAAAAAGGTCACTTTCAATATACATGTAGTTATAGGTTGTTAGAATTTCGGTAACTTGCCTTCATTTGTGGTTTCGTTTGGCATCTTAGGTTATCATATGAGAATGCCACATTAAGTTCTATTATCCTTATTCATCATTTGATGTGTAACCGATTCTAGCACGAATTAGCATTTGTGATATCAATTTATAGTTTGGTTAACGTAATTACTTATGTCCATTCCACTTAATTATCTTTTGTGTTACTTTGATTTCGCTTATCTTTCAAACTCACATACTTCTCGATATGTCTTATGATTATCCGGGTTTATGAAATTCGTTTAAGGGTCATCACCAATTGGGCCTAAGTGTCATGGGCTTCATTTAGTTATTGGGCTTAACCTTATTTGGGCTAGATGCTTAATGGGTTATATTGGTTATTGGGATACATTGTTTATTGGTCCAAGTGGGCCTACTGATTTATGGTTCAATGAGTTCATTATTTGGGCCGGGTTAGCCCATTATGGTCCTTAGTGTATCTTTTAGCCCATTACACAAATTATTGGTTTACTTCAGAATTTTCTGTTTTTACTTCACATTTTTATGAAATGTTGACTACTGTTTTGGGGTTAAACCGAATTATTTGGACCCTCCTGATTTTTATACAATAACCTATATGTGTCCACTTGTTTGTAAATTTTGCCTTAATTTATAAAGAACGTTTACTACCTCTAAATATTTTTATAAATGGAAGTGGTCAAAACAGTCACTGTTTTGCATACTCGAAAGTTTTATAAAAGTTCTTTGGTTTTTCTCTTAATAAAAATTCCATGATTTTATTTTAGGTTTAGGACACATTGGACTTACTGTTCCACCAAGTATGGCCTCCTGGAACCTTATGGATTAGGAGATTAAAATTGTTAAAGTTGATAAAATATTCAGGCAAAAATGCAGTTTTGACCAGTTTTAGTAGAAAAATCATATCTTTTGTTTGGTTCAGTTTTTTTGAGTGATTCCAGTTGGTGGTTAAACTTTACTCGTTCATCTACAACTTTTATTTTGAACGTTTTTCTTGAATCTGTCCTCACATGCTCCGTTCATCCGTCCCAAGACAGAAAACTGATTCTGTCAGATTTGTTTTTGATTATATCAACTCACCAATGACCTTTCTTGCTTTATTAACACTTAAGTTTATCATTTACAAGATTAACACTCCTTTTGTATCACTTTAACATCAATATTACTGATTATAATTCTTTTAAATTCCATTAATCATCATCCAAAGATCCATCTCAAATCCAAACTCCTAACAAGAGCAAACTAGTACAAATCTAATGCATGCATGTTAAGATCTAACCATTATACATATAAATAAGCTATAACCTTTAATCTTCTTTTTGAAAACATCAATTTGATGAAAAAATCCAGAAGTATAAACATATTTATTTTGATAGAAAATCATTTTAGTGAGACCCATCTAACCATTTTATAACAAATCTTGCAACAACTAACTCTTTGGTCTTGTTTGAGTTGAATCCTTGAGTCCTTCCTCTAGATCTTTACATGCATGAGCATGTGAGGTAAGGATCTATCAACTTTGCCCTCATTGAGTATAAATCAAGAAGAAAATGATAATAATGTTTAAGAAAACATTTGGGTTTTGAAAGAACAAGATTAACTAAAGATTTATTAAGTGAAGGGATGTTGTTAACAACCTTTTTGGGTCGAGTTGGGGGCTGTTTTGACGGCTGGAAAATGGGCAGAAAATTCGGCCAAGATGCACCAAAATGAGCTCCATAACTTGCTTCAACACACCCTTGAATGATCTAGCATGAACCCTTATTGTTATAGTTGATTATGTTAAGATTTAATCTTCATTTTAGGCTTGCATAATCACGAAAAAGAAGAGAAGAAGGGAAGGAGAAAGTGCAGAATTTTTGAGAGAGTTGGAGAGAGTGTTTGGAGACGTGTGTGTGTTGTTTTGAGAGAGAAATCTGAAAATGAGAGAGGGAGGGGCATACCCACGTGATTTAGGAGGAGGAAAGAAGTTGGGGGCAAGCTTATTGGCTAGTGGGAGTGGTGGAGTGATATCCATTGGCTAGGAGGTGTGGTGTGGTGTTGGGTGGTTCCAAATGTAGTCTAGATTCAAAATGAGGGTAGTTTTAATCAAGTTATGTAGTAATGGTTTGATTATGTAAATTTAAATTATACAAGTATTGGATTTGTAATTATATGTGTATGCATAGATATAAATATGTACTTGTGTTAAGTGCAAATGTTAGCTCTTGTAAGATATAAGTATATGTATGTATGTCGTGTATATATATATGTATTGGCACTAAACTTTATATAATTTTCTTGATGTACCTTCTATATTTGAGTTGTTGATTATATTTTGGATGCATAGAGATTTGTTTGTTGGATTGAATACTTATAAACTTGTTGTTACTTTACATATTCTTGAAGTTGATTTGATTGATTATGGTTACATACTTATAAGATTGTCATTATTTTTTTACTTTGAGATTGTCTCATGTTTTGGCATTTCTAAGATAACTAGCTATCTTTGGGCATTCCATTGAACTAGAGAGAAAGTATCACTATGCCTTAATGCCTATAAGGCAGATTCTCTTAATAATCCTCTAGAATTAAATGTCTAGATAAGTCCAAGTAAATTGTCCTAGTCGAAATTTGAGGGTTGTTACATTATGGGCTTATCGAACAGCATTTAAACCCCTATTGGCATGTCACCTTATCGACTTGTTTATGGTAAAGCTTGTCATTTACCTGTTGAACTTGAGCATCGTGCAGAGTGGGCTATTAAGCAGGTAAACATGGACTTGGATAAAGCTGGAGTGGCAAGAAAACTTCAATTTTCAGAGTTGGAGGAGATGAGACGAGAAGCTTATGAAAGCTCTAAGATATATAAGGATAAAACCAAGGCTTTTCATGATCGACATATAGTGAGAAAGTCATTTCAGGTTGGTCAAAAGGTATGGTTATTTAACTCTCGTCTGAAGTTGTTTGCAGGTAAGTTGAAGAGTAAATGAACGGGGCCATTTATTGTCACCAAAGTTACACCTCATGGAGCAGTGGAGATTAAGAATTTGGATGGTGGCGAGCCATTTATGGTCAATGGCCAACGGTTGAAGTTGTGTTTTGAGTTGGAGCAAGGTGCAGCAATGACTGTGGAAGTGGTACATTTTGTGCCACCTCAATCTCTCAATTAA
This sequence comes from Erigeron breviscapus, assembly GCA_034093135.1. Classification (NCBI taxonomy): domain Eukaryota; kingdom Viridiplantae; phylum Streptophyta; class Magnoliopsida; order Asterales; family Asteraceae; genus Erigeron; species Erigeron breviscapus. Next base: position 16,692,182 of record CM067175.1, on the reverse strand, counting down.
GCTCCAACCAGGTATCGTCAGGCTGATGACGTTAAACTAAGCGCTGAATGGGAGGCAACCCATTAATGTAGTTAATTTTTGAATCTTTTTATTTTAATTGTTTGTTTAGTTATTTCACCAATAAAACAATTGTTCATCATGTGTGACCAACTTTGAAAGGGTCAAAGCTAGGGAAGGGTTTACGTCGATTTATCTTTATGTGTCAACCCTTGGGGGAGAAAGAAAGTTGTGAATAATTAGATTAATATACTTATCTCTAATTTTGAGCATTGAGGGCAATGCTTCGCTCAAATTTGGGGAGGGGAGTCAAACTTATTGCTTTGTTGTTAGTTCACTCGTTTGTTAGTTCAAGTATGTTAGAGCAGGTTTAAGAAGGGAAGAAGGATGGTGTAATAGAAGAAACATAATGAAGGTTGATATGAATTTTGAAGATTTTCAAGTCAACCAAGCATCATAACGCACCATCTAAACCTGGGAAGTTTTGTTTTTCTTATACTTTATACAATTTAAGTATAGGGGGAAGTAAATAAGAAAAACCGGGTAATTTTGAACTTTTGCGATGTTTGTCCTCATAGTTTGATTACTTTTTGCAACATAGGTTTAATAATATTAGTAAGTAATTGAACTAATTCCTTTTGGTACAAGCTTTTAACCGGGAAATGTAATCTCAAATGGTTGATAGGGCGATCCCTTCTGGATTGATTACATGACTAGCACACTTATAGCCCCAAAACACCAAATATGTGAGGAATTTGATCATTTTAAGATATGTTAGGTGTTCAAAGCACATGACGTGTCTCAATTTATACATATTTCTCACATCTTATTTGGGCGTTTTATACATGTTTTATAGTCGTTTATACATGTTTTGTGGTGCTTTATGGTATTTGCTAGTGATTTCAGGTCTAAGGCAGGTATATCACTTACAAATGGTAGAAAACGACTTGGGAATGGTCCATATGCACTGACGGTTGAAGCATGGTCGAAAACGGAGCGAAATGGACAAATCCTGAAGGAACTCGCGGCGCGAGTGGTGGTTCTCGCGGCGCGAGCTTCCAGTCAATCAACAACTGGTCGATTTTTGGTGCTTCTCACGGCGCGACCTTGGCTCCTCGCGGCGCGATCTCTGTCTCACATCACTATTTTCTCTCTCCTGGGGTATAAATACCAACTACCAATCAACCCTTAACCTAATCTTGGATACTTCAGCTCACACACTTAATTAGCAGCCGTTTTTGAGGGGTTTTCCAAGGGTTTTCACTACTCAAACTCGATTGAAGACTTGAAGATTAATTTTGGCTCTTGATTAGTGATTGTAGCTCGATTGTAACTTCGATTTGGATTATTACTCTATATTTGGTACATTATGTTCTCCTTTTTATTTGAATCTTTAGCTCTTTTCATTATGAGTAGCTAAATCTCTATACATCTATGAAGATGAAGTGAAACAATTAGTTATGGTTGCATAGTATTTTGAATTCAAGTTGGTTTTACTTAACATTTTGTCAAGATCTTAATGAAGTGATTTCTTCTACTTAATCTTGTGTCCTTGGTGATATTTGTGTTTTTCGATAGTGGTACTAGTTGAATACGAGTATTGTTTTAGTTGTTTGTCTATGAACAACTCTTGCTAGGTCACGGTATGATAGTAAATGATACAAGTTTAATAGAAATTACTTTGTTAATTGAATTTAACGGTTGGTGGTACCACGTTTCTTTCACAAAGATAAAATTTTTATTTAAATAATCAAACAAACTAGTTAGTTCAAAGAATTGAAATAGGGATGGTGGTACCACTTGTTGCAAGAAATTGAATTGATTAGGTGATTGAGTCGATTTTACAAACTAGGTGCACCCGTTTGTGCTTTAGTCTTATCACGATTATTATCACCAACATATATGAATTTTGAGCTTAACCTATATGCAACCTAGACTTTTTGTGGAGCGGATTCGACATAGATGGCTTTTTAATTATTTGTTTACAACTCAAACTCTTTTCGTGTGCTCTCGCTAATACCGGTTGAGTACTTTTACTTACTTGTTAATTATTTAGCTTTCAAAACGCAAAGTGACAACTCGGTCACACCCAAACCTTTTACTTGTTTCACATTTTTACAACCTTAAGTGCAACATTCAGTCCTTGTGTTCGATCCTGGTCTTGCCAGTTAGCTATATTACATACGAACGGGTACACTGCCCGTAAGTGTGTTGTAGTCAGTTAGCGGTAGATCTTGTTACAAATTATTAAACTAGATTTCACACATCAAGTTTTTGGCGCCACTGCCGGGGACTGATTTTAAGTACTTTTGGTTGAGATTCTGTGAATCGATCCTTTTTCGTGCTTTGCACGGAGAAGTTACTTGCTTTATTTTATTTTAGTTTGCTTTAATTGTATCTCGGGTGCTATTAAGGTTTTTGTTTGTTGTGCTGTGTTCGCAGATTATTTCCAGGTAGTGGATGAAAACTCGAACTTCTGAGAAACCATTAGTGAAGGCCACATCCAACCCCGATAAACTCAAAAAGCGCACCAAAAAACAAACATCACAACCGTCATCATCCGAACCATTTTACATAGACACCACTCCTAGACCCAAACCCGACCACATACTTCACGAGACTTATTACGAGTCGGGAAGTAACGAGTGGCGTTACCACCCCGAAAAAGAAGAACCACTCTCCGATAAAACACCTACTCCACCCGAATCACCAAAACCGACCGTCAACATGGCTGGTCAACAAAACCCACCCGACCTTTTTCATACCAAGATCGAGGACCTTCCTCGAACCATACCAACTTCTCGCCAATCGGCCATCCGAGCTCCTGAAATTGACACTTTCACGGTAAAAGGTAACCATTTGCAAATGGTTAAAGATTTGTGCTTTGACGGAAGGCATAAAAGAGATCCTCATGAGCATCTTGACAAGTTCGAGATGATTTGAAATCTATTCAACTATGGGGAAAACCAGGGCGACAACGTCAAGATGAAGCTTTTTCCTATGTCTCTCACGGGAGAGGCTCACAAATGGTTAAAGGGGTTAGCACTGGATAGTTTGATTACTTGGGGGGCGGTTAGAGAAGCTTTGATTGAGAGGTTCTTTCCGGCTAATCGGGAAAGAGAACTTATACTTGTCATTCGTTCTTTTAGGCAAGACGAGGATGAGTCCATAGTTGAGGCATGGTTGAGAATGAAAGATCTTTTGTGGGAATGTCCGGGGTATGGGGTAAGTGACACCGAGATTGTAGGGATATTCTTGGATGGGATGAATAGGGAGAGTTATGAGAAAATGGTGATGACTTATGGAGGTAGTATAAGTTACAAGACCTCAAGTGAGCTTTGGAAAATGTTTGAGGATATGGCCAAAGCTCAAGTCTCTAGGTCTTCAAATAGAGATAGGAGGTCGCGTAAGGTAGTAGCTAGAGTTGATGAGGGTGAAAACTCCGAGGTAATTTCTGAGATTAGGGCACTTTCAAACCGAATGGATGAAAGGTTCTCCATGGTGGAGAACAACTTTGGTGGACTAGAGCGAGATGTGAAGATTATGGTCGGGGGTTGCACTCATTGTGGCGGACCACACCATCCCGATGAGTGTGATTCGGTAGTTAATGAAGATGTGAATTTTGTTCAAAATCAACGTCAAGGCCAATATCAACCTCTCTTCCAACGTGGTGGAAATTTTCAAGGCCGATATCAAGGTAACTCTTCTAATTCTTATTCTAACAATCGTGGTGGCAATTTTCAAAATAGGTGGCAAAAGGATGATCATCATGGCGCACCTCAACAACCACCACCATCACCTCCAAGGAAAGAAGAAAATCAAGAGGAAGGATCACCTCTCATGGCCATGATGGCCAAGTTTCTCGATAAACAAGACAAGAGGGAGGAGGCTCAAGAGAAGCGAAATGCTTCGATGGAGAACTACTCTAAGCTTTGATTGAGAGGTTCTTTCCGGCTAATCGGGAAAGAGAACTTATACTTGTCATTCGTTCTTTTAGGCAAGACGAGGATGAGTCCATAGTTGAGGCATGGTTGAGAATGAAAGATCTTTTGTGGGAATGTCCGGGGTATGGGGTAAGTGACACCGAGATTGTAGGGATATTCTTGGATGGGATGAATAGGGAGAGTTATGAGAAAATGGTGATGACTTATGGAGGTAGTATAAGTTACAAGACCTCAAGTGAGCTTTGGAAAATGTTTGAGGATATGGCCAAAGCTCAAGTCTCTAGGTCTTCAAATAGAGATAGGAGGTCGCGTAAGGTAGTAGCTAGAGTTGATGAGGGTGAAAACTCCGAGGTAATTTCTGAGATTAGGGCACTTTCAAACCGAATGGATGAAAGGTTCTCCATGGTGGAGAACAACTTTGGTGGACTAGAGCGAGATGTGAAGATTATGGTCGGGGGTTGCACTCATTGTGGCGGACCACACCATCCCGATGAGTGTGATTCGGTAGTTAATGAAGATGTGAATTTTGTTCAAAATCAACGTCAAGGCCAATATCAACCTCTCTTCCAACGTGGTGGAAATTTTCAAGGCCGATATCAAGGTAACTCTTCTAATTCTTATTCTAACAATCGTGGTGGCAATTTTCAAAATAGGTGGCAAAAGGATGATCATCATGGCGCACCTCAACAACCACCACCATCACCTCCAAGGAAAGAAGAAAATCAAGAGGAAGGATCACCTCTCATGGCCATGATGGCCAAGTTTCTCGATAAACAAGACAAGAGGGAGGAGGCTCAAGAGAAGCGAAATGCTTCGATGGAGAACTACTCTAAGCTTTTGAATGACAAGATTGGGGGGTTGCATGATAAGATAGACATTAGCAATCGCAACAACCACGCCTTGATTTCCAACTTGGAAAAGAGGATTGATAGAATGGGAAATCAACAAAGGCAACCGGGTACTCTTCCAAGCAACACCCAACAAAACCCGAATCAAGAGAAAGGCTCATGGAGGAATGGGGATGACAAGTACAAAGGACCCCAACACCGGAATGAAACCGTTAATGACATAACTACACGGTCCGGGAAGGTAATTACTCCTCCTATTGATAATTCTTGTGTTTCTAATGTTTCCCCTCAAGTTGGGCAGTTTGATGAAGAAGTTGATGCAGAGGTAGAGATGGAGTCACCGCCGGTGGTCACCAATCCGGTTCTTAAAGCCACACCCACCAAGGAACCCGAAGTGAAGGCATACAAGCCCAAGATTCCTTTCCCTCAACGCTTGAGGAAGGAAAAGATTCAAGAACAATACAACAAGTTCTTTGACATGATCAAAACAGTGACAATCAATGTGTCGTTACTTGATCTCATTTCGGGGATGCCTAACTATGCCAAGTTCATCAAAGAACTTGTGACGGACAAGAAGAAACTCAATGAAGCAAAGGCAACCTTTTTCAATGAGGAATGCTCGGCGGTAATTCAAAACAAGCTTCCACCTAAGCTTTCGGATCCAGGGAGTTTCCTTATCACTTGTACTTTTGGTAGAAAATTGTCTTATAAGGCGTTGGCCGATCTTGGGGCAAGCATCAACTTGATGCCATATTCAGTTTTTAGAAAGCTTTCTTTTGGGGAAATTGAAGCCCACTAAAATGAGCATCCGCCTTGCGGATCATTCTTTTCAATACGCATTGGGGGTGGCCGAAAACTTGCTAGTGCAAGTAGGCCAATTTGTCTTTCCGGTTGATTTTGTTATCTTGGAAATGGAAGAGGACACCAAGGTGCCTCTCATTTTGGGCCGACCATTCTTATATACCGCGGATGCTATCATTCGGGTAAAGGACAAGGAAATTTCCTTGGGTGTCGGGAAGACCGAATTGTTTTTAAAATTGAAAAAGCTTTGCAACATTCTTATTCTTCCGATGACACTTGTTTTAAGATTGATGTTATAGATGATGCCGTTGAATTGGAGAGGTTGGAGCTTGTAGGTGTCGATGGAGAAGAAAGTGAAGATAGCTTGGCTAACATTGGAGAGGGAGATGTCACTAGTGACCAAGTTGAAGAGATTGAAGAGATTTTGGCACTAAGCATGGATGACACTCCATTGGAGGAAGAGGGGTTTGAAGAAATTGAAGTAATTCCAAATAATAAGCTGCCCACTTCCATTGATAATCCTCCTACGGATTTAGAGCTCAAGCCATTACCCGATCACTTGGAGTATGCATTTCTGGAAGGTACATCTCTACTCCCCATTGTTATCTCCTCATCACTTTTGAGTGAGGAGAAAGCTAAGCTCATGACCATACTAAAGGCCCATAAAAAGGCCTTTGCATGGAAGACATCCGATATACCCGGGATAAGCCCCGATTTTTGCAAACACAAAATCAATCTAATTGAAAATGTGAAACCGGTAATTCAAAGGCAAAGAAGGCTTAATCCTAACATGAAAGATGTTGTGAAAAAAGAGATTGTCAAGTTACTTGATGCGGGTATTATTTTTCCAATATCGGATATTCCATGGGTTAGCCCGGTACATTGTGTACCAAAGAAGGGAGGGATGACCGTTGTCACTAATGAAAAGAATGAATTGGTTCCCACTAGAACGGTCACCGGTTGGAGAGTTTGTATTGATTACCGTAAGTTAAATGAGGCCACCAAAAAGGACCATTTTCCTTTACCCTTCATGGACCAAATGCTTGAAAGACTGGCGGGTAATGAGTTATTTTGTTTTCTAGATGGTTTTTCCGGGTACTTCCAAATACCCATTGATCCTAATGACCAAGAGAAAACAACTTTCACTTGTCCTTTTGGAACTTATGCTTATAGTCGCATGCCTTTTGGTTTATGTAATGCACCGGGCACTTTTCAAAGATGCATGTTGGCAATTTTTCAAGATATGATTGAAACTTCCATGGAAGTTTTCATGGATGATTTTTCGGTATTTGGAAACTCTTTTGATAGTTGTTTAACTAATTTGGATAAAATGCTTGAAAGATGTGAAAAAGCACATTTGGTGCTTAATTGGGAAAAATGTCATTTTATGGTCAAAGAGGGTATTGTGTTGGGTCACAAAGTATCAAGGGCGGGTCTTGAGGTTGACAAGGCTAAGATTGATGTCATGACTAAATTACCTCCACCCACCAATGTGAAGTCGGTGAGAAGTTTTCTAGGTCATGTCGAGTTTTATCGGCGGTTCATCAAAGATTTTTCTAAAATCACTATACCCATGACTAGATTGTTGGAGAAAGATGTCCCATTTGAGTTTAATGAAGAATGTCTTAATGCTTTTTCTCTTTTAAGGACAAATTGACAAATTCTCCAATCATGATTTCACCTAATTGGTCTTTACCCTTTGAACTTATGTGTGATGCTAGTGACTTTGCTTTGGGGGCCATTCTTGGCCAAAGGGATGAGAAGCATTTTCGTCCCATCTACTTTGCTAGCAAAACCCTCAACCCCGCTCAACAAAACTACACCGTAACCGAGAAGGAATTGTTGGCGGTGGTTTATGCTTTTGATAAGTTTAGACCTTATTTGGTGTTGAATAAGACTATTGTGTTCACCGATCATTCGGCCTTGAAGTACTTGTTCTCGAAACAAGATGCTAATCCCCGTTTACTTCGTTGGGTCTTGCTTTTGCAAGAATTGATATTGAAATCAAAGACAAAAGTGGGGCTGAAAATGTTGCCGCCGACCACTTGAGTAGGCTCGAAAACCCTCACCTCGAGTAGTTGAAGGAACATGAAATTAATGATATGATTATTTTCCCGATGAGTTTTTGATGCAGGTGGAGGATGAAGAAGCACCTTGGTACGCCGATATTGCTAATTATTTGTGTGCAGGAATTTTGCCCAAGGGGTGGTCTTCTCAACAAAAGAAAAAGTTCTTTTCCGAAATCAAGCATTATTTTTGGGATGAGCCATATTTGTTCAAGGTGTGTGCGGATGGGATGATAAGAAGGTGCATATGGGGTGGTGAGACTAGAAAGATTTTGTATGAATGCCACTATGGACCAACCGGTGGGCATTATGGGCCATCGGTGACAGGAAAGAAAGTGTTTGATGCGGGTTTCTATTGGCCTACAATTTTCAAGGAGGCTCACACACTTGTTGAGACATGTGATGCATGTCAAAGACAAGGAACTATCACAAAAAGAGATGAAATGCCTTAACAATCCATCCAAGTTTGTGAAGTCTTTGATGTGTGGGGCATCGATTTCATGGGCCCATTTCCGCCATCCAACAAATGTCTCTATATTTTGGTTGCGGTCGATTATGTCTCAAAGTGGGCTGAAGCAAAAGCCTTGCCAACCAATGATGGCAAGGTGGTGATTGATTTCTTGAAGGCTTTCTTTAGCCAATTTGGTATGCCAAGGGCTTTGATTAGTGACCGGGGCACTCATTTTGTCAACCATCAATTGGCGAAAGTCTTGAAGAGATATGGGGTTACTCATCGTTTCTCAACTTCCTATCACCCACAAACTAGTGGGCAAGTTGAGAACACCAACCGTGCTTTGAAGAGAATACTTGAGAAGACCGTTGATGGAAACCCTAAGTCATGGTCAAAGAAGTTGGATGATGCTCTTTGGGCATTTCGCACCGCTTTCAAGACTCCCATCGGTACCACACCATACCGTCTCCTCTATGGCAAGACTTGCCACTTACCGGTAGAAATTGAGCATAAGGCATATTGGGCCTTAAAGCATTGCAACATGGATTTGATAGAAGCTGGTGAAACGAGAATGTTGCAACTTCATGAGCTTGATGAGCTTAGACATGGTGCCTACGACAATTCGTTGTTGTACAAAGAAAGAACAAAGGTGTGGCACGACAAGAAGCTCAAGAGAAAGGACTTCAAAGCTGTAACATCCCAAAACTTAAACGTATATGTTGACTAACGTCGTTAGGTCAAATTATAAGTCCGTGATATGTTTACGTGGAAATACGTGTTTATATGTTTATGTGCCCTATATGTAAGATTTAATTATCTTTAATGAGTGACAACAAAGTAGATTTAATGATGTGTAAAAGGCCTATGTAGTGTGCGAAAGTGCTTTAGTGTGTTGTATGTATCCCCAATAGGTGTTTTAATGCGAAACAAAGTCGATATGAAGTCCAGGGACTAGTTTTGTCAATGGTGAAAGTTATGATGACGGTGGTTAATGATATGTTTATGATATGATATGTTATGATGACGGTGGTTAATGATATGTTTATGATATGATATGTTATGATGACGGTGGTTAATGATATGTTTATGATATGATATGTTATGATGACGGTGGTTAATGATATGTTTATGATATGATATGTTATGATGACGGTGGTTAATGATATGTTTATGATATGATATGTTATGATGACGGTGGTTAATGATATGTTTATGATATGATATGTTATGATGACGGTGGTTAATGATATGTTTATGATATGATATGTTATGATGACGGTGGTTAATGATATGTTTATGATATGATATGTTATGATGACGGTGGTTAATGATATGTTTATGATATGATATGTTATGATGACGGTGGTTAATGATATGTTTATGATATGATATGTTATGATGACGGTGGTTAATGATATGTTTATGATATGATATGTTATGATGACGGTGGTTAATGATATGTTTATGATATGATATGTTATGATGACGGTGGTTAATGATATGTTTATGATATGATATGTTATGATGACGGTGGTTAATGATATGTTTATGATATGATATGTTATGATGACGGTGGTTAATGATATGTTTATGATATGATATGTTATGATGACGGTGGTTAATGATATGTTTATGATATGATATGTTATGATGACGGTGGTTAATGATATGTTTATGATATGATATGTTATGATGACGGTGGTTAATGATATGTTTATGATATGATATGTTATGATGACGGTGGTTAATGATATGTTTATGATATGATATGTTATGATGACGGTGGTTAATGATATGTTTATGATATGATATGTTATGATGACGGTGGTTAATGATATGTTTATGATATGATATGTTATGATGACGGTGGTTAATGATATGTTTATGATATGATATGTTATGATGACGGTGGTTAATGATATGTTTATGATATGATATGTTATGATGACGGTGGTTAATGATATGTTTATGATATGATATGTTATGATGACGGTGGTTAATGATATGTTTATGATATGATATGTTATGATGACGGTGGTTAATGATATGTTTATGATATGATATGTTATGATGACGGTGGTTAATGATATGTTTATGATATGATATGTTATGATGACGGTGGTTAATGATATGTTTATGATATGATATGTTATGATGACGGTGGTTAATGATATGTTTATGATATGATATGTTATGATGACGGTGGTTAATGATATGTTTATGATATGATATGTTATGATGACGGTGGTTAATGATATGTTTATGATATGATATGTTATGATGACGGTGGTTAATGATATGTTTATGATATGATATGTTATGATGACGGTGGTTAATGATATGTTTATGATATGATATGTTATGATGACGGTGGTTAATGATATGTTTATGATATGATATGTTATGATGACGGTGGTTAATGATATGTTTATGATATGATATGTTATGATGACGGTGGTTAATGATATGTTTATGATATGATATGTTATGATGACGGTGGTTAATGATATGTTTATGATATGATATGTTATGATGACGGTGGTTAATGATATGTTTATGATATGATATGTTATGATGACGGTGGTTAATGATATGTTTATGATATGATATGTTATGATGACGGTGGTTAATGATATGTTTATGATATGATATGTTATGATGACGGTGGTTAATGATATGTTTATGATATGATATGTTATGATGACGGTGGTTAATGATATGTTTATGATATGATATGTTATGATGACGGTGGTTAATGATATGTTTATGATATGATATGTTATGATGACGGTGGTTAATGATATGTTTATGATATGATATGTTATGATGACGGTGGTTAATGATATGTTTATGATATGATATGTTATGATGACGGTGGTTAATGATATGTTTATGATATGATATGTTATGATGACGGTGGTTAATGATATGTTTATGATATGATATGTTATGATGACGGTGGTTAATGATATGTTTATGATATGATATGTTATGATGACGGTGGTTAATGATATGTTTATGATATGATATGTTATGATGACGGTGGTTAATGATATGTTTATGATATGATATGTTATGATGACGGTGGTTAATGATATGTTTATGATATGATATGTTATGATGACGGTGGTTAATGATATGTTTATGATATGATATGTTATGATGACGGTGGTTAATGATATGTTTATGATATGATATGTTATGATGACGGTGGTTAATGATATGTTTATGATATGATATGTTATGATGACGGTGGTTAATGATATGTTTATGATATGATATGTTATGATGACGGTGGTTAATGATATGTTTATGATATGATATGTTATGATGACGGTGGTTAATGATATGATTATGATATGATATGTTATGATGACGGTGGTTAATGATATGATTATGATATGATATGTTATGATGACGGTGGTTAATGCTATGTTGTGATATGATATGTTATGATGACGGTGGTTAATGATATGATTATGATATGATATGTTATGATGACGGTGGTTAATGATATGATTATGATATGATATGTTATGATGACGGTGGTTAATGATATGATTATGATATGATATGTTATGATGACGGTGGTTAATGCTATGTTGTAATATGATATGTTATGATGACGGTGGTTAATGATATGATTATGATATGATATGTTATGATGAACGGTGGTTAATGATATGTTATGATATGATATGTTATGATGACGGTGGTTAATGATATGATTATGATATGATATGTTATGATGACGGTGGTTAATGATATGATTATGATATGATATGTTATGATGACGGTGGTTAATGATATGATTATGATATGATATGTTATGATGACGGTGGTTAATGATATGATTATGATATGATATGTTATGATGACGGTGGTTAATGATATGTTTATGATATGATATGTTATGATGACGGTGGTTAATGATATGTTTATGATATGATATGTTATGATGACGGTGGTTAATGATATGTTTATGATATGATATGTTATGATGACGGTGGTTAATGATATGTTTGATATGATATGTTATGATGACGGTGGTTAATGATATGTTTATGATATGATATGTTATGATGACGGTGGTTATAGGTATGTTAAAATGGTTGCTCAGGTGGTTCCTTGCAACAAGTCATATGTGGCGAGTAGTTTCGGGTGGCCTGATGACCCACCTAATGTCCTGAACATAACGTGCTACTCATGGATTGACATTGTCTTTCCTTAATGGTAACTTCGGTTACAACTTAACGGTGACTTAGTCACAACTTAATGAGATGAGATGAGATGACGAAATTGATTAGGCACGCTTAGGGTCATGAACTCTATGCTTATATGTGATGTGGATATGTGATGTGGATATGTTTATACGGTGGTATGAATGCCTAATTAAAATGACGTAATGCTTTAAAGTGACGATTTAAATGGATGAAATGTTTGCTTAAACCTGGTGTTATCTTACTTAGCTTTATAGCTAACACTTGTTTCTTTTAATGTGTTGACACCCCTCAGGTTAGGCAGTAAGATGACGTGTGAAGCTGTGGCGAGAGATGGGTAGATGATCAAGCTGGCTTTAGTTTACCCAATAGCTTCGCATAAACCTTATGTTATTGATTTCCTTTATGGAACTTATGTAATGACTATGTTATGATTGCTTTATGTTGGGCAATCTTATGGATTTCTTTTATTACTGATTTGATGCTATTAGTAACACCACTTATGTTTTCTCAACTGTTTTCCTTAGTTGAGTATTTTCCTAAATCGTTTCCGCATGATTTAACGCCGTTAGGCAAAATTTTTGGAAATCCATATTTTTACGAAACGGGTGTTACAAGTTGGTATCAGAGAAGTAGTTTAAGTGAACCAAGGCCTATTGACCATAGGATTTGGACTTAAACTTAAGATGCGTATGCTAGGTATTCGTAGGATGCCTTAGCTAGTGATGACATGTGATGTAGGATGGGTTGGGACGAGTGCGAGTGTGATAGGGCTTATGAGATGTTTACGATACGAAGTATGTTATAGCCTTATCTTTGCGCTTATCGACTCTATCTTTCAGTGAAGGAAAGATGGTTAACACTCGTCAAGGCAACTTACGACGCGATGGAGTTACTGCTAGCGTTACTCCACCTGTCCATCCGGGTGCAGGTGCTTCTAATGCTGCTGCTACTGCTACTGCAGCTAACGTGAATAGAAATCAAGTGAATCCTCAGCAGGTCAATCGACAAGGCTCGTTAGGCCCTATGCCTCCACCTCTTGGTAATCAACCCATAGTTAACGAAGCAGTGGTGGAGCAAATCCCAAATGCAGCTGAATTGTACAATCTTGTGCTGACTCTCCAAGCCCAGTTAGCACAGACTCAAGAGCAACTGAACAACGCTCTTGCTGAGAATGCTGAAGGAACTGATGGCAACTACTCAGTGCCCTCTCACCACATTGAGCCACCAGTGGATAATGTTGTCGTTCCCCCTGTTAATGTTGATGTGGCTCCTCCTAATGTAGTTCAAGCTCCTCGATTTAAGTTCGAAAGTTTCCAGAAGTGTGGAGCTCAGAAATTCAATGGAACACTTAACGCAGTAGGCTGTATGGAATGGCTTGATGATACTGAGATGGTCTTTGAAGCTTGTGACTGTCCAGAGGATAAAAAGGTGTTGTGTGCGAGTAGAATGTTGAAAGAAGGTGCTCGAGACTGGTGGAAGAGCATTACTATTTCAATGACTCCGGCTATGGTAACTGCTATTACGTGGGCTGACTTTAAGCAGAAATTCATTGAGGAGTATATCGGGACTCATGAACAGCGCAAAATGGAAAAAGAGTTCCGTGCTTTGACAGCTGAAGTTGGCAAAATTAATGACTATGCTCGTTCCTTTATGGAAAAGATGAAATTTGTGGGTCATCTATTCAGAACTGATGCAGATCAAGTCGCCTGCTATGTCGATGGTTTACCTCCAAGTTATCGAGGTATTTGTAGGCAGCATAAGACCCTAACGGAAGCAATCAAGGAATCCAAAAAGCTTGATGATGATTTTGCTGCGGATAAGAAAGTTGAAAAGAAAGAAGATGAGAAGAAGTCTGGCAATAAACGGAGGTTTGGTGGGTCAAATCGTTTTGGTAAGAAATTTAAGGGATCTTCATCGTCCTCTGACAAGGGAAGGGCAGACAAGGATGGAAAATGGTGCCCTGGCTGCAAATCTATCCATTCTGGTCAGTGTTCTACAAAGACCCGCAGGTGCAATAAGTGTGGAACTCAGGGTCATACCATTGATCAATGCACTGACAAGGCTAGATGTTATAAATGTGGAGACACCAAGCACCGTATTGCAGACTGCCCGCAGATGAAGAAAGATGAGGGAAAGAAGGCAGAAGCTTCCAAAGCCAAAGCCCGTGCTTTTCAGATGACGGCTGAGGAGGCAAAAGACGACGATCAGGTAGTTACTGCTACCCTTATTGTTAACTCCAAACCTGCTAATGTGTTATTTGATTCTGGTGCGAACAAATCTTTTGTGTCTACTCTGTTTGCTCCTAAGTTAGACATGACTACTAGTTCTTTACGGTGTCCTATAGAAGTAGAAGTGGCTAATGGTGCGACGTCTATTATTCGGGAAGGTTATTCTGATTGTCCGATAGAAATAGAGGGTCGTTCATTTACTGCTAACCTGTTACCCGCTACCATTCCTAGTTTCGATGTTGTTCTCGGTATGGATTGGATGTCTAAGAATGATGCTGTCGTCCTATGTTCGAAAAAGATAGTCCGTATCGCTACTCCCGACGGTAAAGGTGTCTGTGTTTATGGTGACAAGAAGCCGGGAAATGTTAAGGTGATCTCAATGATGAAAGCGCTTCGTTGTATACGGCAAACTAAGTCACATTTTCTAGCTTATGTAATTGATTCTCGTATCGCGAAGCCTACAGTTTCTGATGTTGAAGTTGTTTCCGAGTTTCCTGATGTTTTCCCTGAAGATCTTCCAGGTCTTCCTCCTGATCGTGAGGTTGAATTTTCTATTGATCTCATTCCTGGTGCTACTCCTGTAGCCAAAGCTCCCTATCGATTAGCTCCGACGGAGATGAAGGAGTTAATGACGCAAATTCAGGAACTTTTAGATAAAGGTTTCATTCGTCCGAGTTCCTCTCCTTGGGGTGCTCCTATCCTTTTCGTAAAGAAGAAAGACGGATCCATGCGCATGTGTATCGATTATCGCGAGCTGAATAAAAGAACGGTGAAGAATAAATATCCACTCCCTCGTATTGATGATTTATTCGATCAACTTCAAGGTGCTTCTTATTTCTCAAAGATTGATTTACGGTCTGGCTATCATCAATTGAAGGTTGAAGAAGAAAGTGTAGCCAAAACAGCGTTCCGAACTCGTTATGGTCATTATGAGTTCCTTGTCATGCCATTCGGTTTGACAAATGCTCCAGCGAAGTTTATGGATTTGATGAACCGTGTCTGTCGACCATTTTTGGATCATTTCGTTATTGTTTTTATCGACGACATTCTTGTGTATTCAAAGTCGGAAGAGGAACATAGAGAGCATTTGAGAGCTGTCCTTCAAGTCCTCAGAGAGAAAAAGCTATATGCTAAATTCTCCAAGTGCGAGTTCTGGCTAAAGGAAGTTCATTTCCTCGGCCATGTCGTCTCCTCTGATGGTATAAAAGTAGATCCTTCGAAGATAGAAGCAGTGTCGAAGTGGGAGCAGCCTAAGTCTCCTACTGAAATTAAGAGTTTTCTCGGTTTGGCTGGCTATTATCGACGTTTTATTCAGGATTTCTCGCGCATTGCCAAGCCAATGACTGAATTAACGAAGAAAGGTGTGAAGTTTGTGTGGACCGATGCTCAAGAGAAAGCCTTCACAACGTTGAAAAAGAAGTTGTGTGAAGCTCCAGTCTTAGCTTTACCCGAAGGAACAGATGATCTAGTGGTTTATAGTGACGCATCCATCACGGGGTTAGGGTGTGTACTAATGCAACGAGACAAAGTTATCGCTTACGCCTCTCGACAGCTGAAGCCTCATGAGCGGAACTATCCTACTCATGACCTTGAGCTGGCTGCGGTTGTTTTTGCTCTGAAGTTGTGGCGACATTATCTGTATGGTACAAAGTGTACCCTATATACGGATCATAAGAGCTTACAGTACGTGTTTACTCAGAAGGACATGAATGTTAGACAACGGCGGTGGATGGAGTTATTAAAGGATTACGATTGTGAAATTAAATATCACCCAGGCAAAGCTAATGTGGTTGCTGATGCCTTAAGCCGCAAAGGATATGCGAAAAGTAGATTATGTGCGATGATTACAAAGATTGAGTCGAATTTACTGGAACCTATTCGATTAGCTCAAATCGAAGCGTTAAAGGATGATAATGTGAAAGCGGAGTCTATTGGGAAAAAGAAGAAGAACAGACTCCAAATGGAAGAAAATAGTCGTGGCCTTCGAACCTACAAAGGTAGAATATGGGTTCCTCTCTATGGAGGCAATCGTGAGTTAGTAATGGATGAAGCTCACAAAACTAAGTATTCTGTACACCCTGGTGCCACAAAGATGCATGCAGATTTGAAGCCTATTTATTGGTGGCCCAGTATTAAGAACGATGTGATGATGTATGTGCAGAAATGTTTGACGTGTGCGAAGGTGAAAGCTGAACATCAAAAGCCTTACGGGAAGTTTCAGCAACTTGAGATCCCTGAGTGGAAATGGGATCACATTACGATGGATTTTGTGACCAAACTTCCGAGGACGCCTCGTGGTCACGATATGATATGGGTTATTGTCGATCGATTAACGAAGAGTGCTCACTTTCTCCCAGTTCGTGAGACTGCTCCTATGGAGAACTTCGCTACGTTGTATATTGATGAAGTGGTTACTAAACATGGTGTTCCGATATCGATTGTGTCCGATCGTGATGCTCGATTCGTTTCCAACTTTTGGAAGAGTTTTCAACGGGAAGTTGGTACGCAAGTTCGTCTGAGCACAGCCTACCATCCGCAAACCGATGGGCAAAGTGAAAGGACTATTCAAACGCTCGAAGATATGCTCAGAGCTTGTGTAATGGATTATGGTGGTTCGTGGGATAAACACCTACCTCTTATTGAGTTTGCGTATAACAATAGTTATCATGCGAGCATTGGAATGCCACCTTATGAGATGTTATATGGTAGGAAGTGTCGGACTCCTAGTTGTTGGTTGGAGCCCGGGGAAAAGCAATTTGCTGGACCCGAATTAGTACAACTTACGGCCGATAAAGTTAATGTAGCAAAGAAAGCCTTACGTGTTGCTCGTGAAAGGCAAAAGTCATATGCTGATAAGAAAAGGAGGCCGTTCGATTTTAAAGAAGGCGAAATGGTTTTACTCAAGTGTCGCCTTGGAAAGGTGTATTACGGTTTGGAAAACGTGGAAAGTTAAGCCCCAGATTCATTGGACCTTTTAAGATCATTAAGAAGGTTAATGAACAGGCATTTAAGCTGGACTTACCTCCAGAACTTAATGGAATTCACAACACATTTCATGTGTGTTACCTACGTAAGTGCTATGCGAATGAAACGGATGTCATTCCACTCGAGGACGTAAGTATTAATCCCAACAAGCAGATTGTCGATGAACCTGTTGCTATATTGGGAAGGAAACAAAAGAAGTTACGACGAAAGACTATCGATCTAGTTCTCATAAAGTGGAAACACAATCACGGCGAAAGTATGACTTGGGAGACCGAGTCCGTAATGCGGGAGACCTATCCCCACCTTTTTGATGTTGAAGTGATTCCGGGGACGGAATCCTCTTAAGGGGGAGGTAATTGTAACATCCCAAAACTTAAACGTATATGTTGACTGACGTCGTTAGGTCAAAACGAAGTTAAGTTCGTTTGAGCCATCTTCGTTGAGCCTAAATTCGTTTTCTGGAAAACTATCTTCGTTTGACAAAACGAAGATCATCTTCGTTGAGCCTAAATTCGTTTTCTGGAAAACTATCTTCGTTTGACAAAACGAAGATCATCTTCGTTGAGCCTAAATTCGTTTTCTGGAAAACTATCTTCGTTTGACAAAACGAAGATCATCTTCGTTGAGCCTAAATTCGTTTTCTGGAAAACTATCTTCGTTTGACAAAACGAAGATCATCTTCGTTGAGCCTAAATTCGTTTTCTGGAAAACTATCTTCGTTTGACAAAACGAAGATCATCTTCGTTGAGCCTAAATTCGTTTTCTGGAAAACTATCTTCGTTTGACAAAACGAAGATCATCTTCGTTGAGCCTAAATTCGTTTTCTGGAAAACTATCTTCGTTTGACAAAACGAAGATCATCTTCGTTGAGCCTAAATTCGTTTTCTGGAAAACTATCTTCGTTTGACAAAACGAAGATCATCTTCGTTTGAAGCTAAAAACGAAGGCTAAGTTCGTTTGATACTGAACGAAGTTAAGTTCGTTTGAGTCATCTTCGTTGAGCCTAAATTCGTTTTCTGGAAAACTATCTTCGTTTGACAAAACGAAGATCATCTTCGTTTGAAGCTAAAAACGAAGGCTAAGCTTCGTTGAGCCTAAATTCGTTTTCTGGAAAACTATCTTCGTTTGACAAAACGAAGATCATCTTCGTTGAGCCTAAATTCGTTTTCTGGAAAACTATCTTCGTTTGACAAAACGAAGATCATCTTCGTTGAGCCTAAATTCGTTTTCTGGAAAACTATCTTCGTTTGACAAAACGAAGATCATCTTCGTTTGAATCTAAAAACGAAGGCTTCGTTTGAGTCATCTTCGTTGAGCCTAAATTCGTTTTCTGGAAAACTATCTTCGTTTGACAAAACGAAGATCATCTTCGTTTGAAGACGAAGTTCGTTTGAAGTCATCTTCGTTGAGCCTAAATTCGTTTTCTGGAAAACTATCTTCGTTTGACAAAACGAAGATCATCTTCGTTTGAATCTAAAAAACGAAGGCTACATCTTCGTTGAGCCTAAATTCGTTTTCTGGAAAACTATCTTCGTTTGACAAAACGAAGATCATCTTCGTTGAAGCTAAATTCGTTTTCTGGAAAACTATCTTCGTTTGACAAAACGAAGATCATCTTCGTTTGAAGCTAAAAACGAAGGCTATCATCTTCGTTGAGCCTAAATTCGTTTTCTGGAAAACTATCTTCGTTTGACAAAACGAAGATCATCTTCGTTTGAATCTAAAAACGAAGAGTGTTCGTTTGAGTCATCTTCGTTGAGCCTAAATTCGTTTTCTGGAAAACTATCTTCGTTTGACAAAACGAAGATCATCTTCGTTTGAAGCACGAAGTCTTCGTTTGAGCCATCTTCGTTGAGCCTAAATTCGTTTTCTGGAAAACTATCTTCGTTTGACAAAACGAAGATCATCTTCGTTTGAAGCTAAAAACGAAGGCTAAGTTCGTTTGATGTCATCTTCGTTGAGCCTAAATTCGTTTTCTGGAAAACTATCTTCGTTTGACAAAACGAAGATCATCTTCGTTTGAATCTAAAAACGAAGGCTAAGTTCGTTTGATGTTCAAATTCGTTTTCTAAGTTCGTTTTGGGTTAAATTCGTAAGGTTAATGCTGGACATTTACGTAGTCAGTCCTAAGGTCATACGAGAGTTGTTTTAAGGTCCCTAATGACTTATACCCTATATGTTAATGTACGATAGGTGTCGGGGAATACTGTTAAGCACTACTAGCTGTTGTTTACGCGCATACACTACTACGAGGTAAGATACACTACTTTTGTCACGCTGAGGGTGCAACAAAATGGTTTCATAAACTATAACCTCCATATGATATGTTATGATGACGGTGGTTAATGATATGTTATGATATGATATGTTATGATGACGGTGGTTAATGATATATTTATGATATGATATGTTATGATGACGGTGGTTAATGATATGATTATGATATGATATGTTATGATGAACGGTGGTTAATGATATGTTATGATATGATATGTTATGATGACGGTGGTTAATGATATGATTATGATATGATATGTTATGATGAACGGTGGTTAATGATATGTTATGATATGATATGTTATGATGACGGTGGTTAATGATATGATTATGATATGATATGTTATGATGACGGTGGTTAATGATATGATTATGATATGATATGTTATGATGACGGTGGTTAATGATATGATTATGATATGATATGTTATGATGACGGTGGTTAATGCTATGTTGTAATATGATATGTTATGATGACGGTGGTTAATGATATGATTATGATATGATATGTTATGATGAACGGTGGTTAATGATATGTTATGATATGATATGTTATGATGACGGTGGTTAATGATATGATTATGATATGATATGTTATGATGACGGTGGTTAATGATATGATTATGATATGATATGTTATGATGACGGTGGTTAATGATATGATTATGATATGATATGTTATGATGACGGTGGTTAATGATATGATTATGATATGATATGTTATGATGACGGTGGTTAATGATATGATTATGATATGATATGTTATGATGACGGTGGTTAATGATATGATTATGATATGATATGTTATGATGACGGTGGTTAATGATATGATTATGATATGATATGTTATGATGACGGTGGTTAATGATATGATTATGATATGATATGTTATGATGACGGTGGTTAATGATATGATTATGATATGATATGTTATGATGACGGTGGTTAATGATATGATTATGATATGATATGTTATGATGACGGTGGTTAATGATATGATTATGATATGATATGTTATGATGACGGTGGTTAATGCTATGTTGTAATATGATATGTTATGATGACGGTGGTTAATGATATGATTATGATATGATATGTTATGATGAACGGTGGTTAATGATATGTTTATGATATGATATGTTATGATGACGGTGGTTAATGATATGATTATGATATGATATGTTATGATGAACGGTGGTTAATGATATGTTTATGATATGATATGTTATGATGACGGTGGTTAATGATATGATTATGATATGATATGTTATGATGAACGGTGGTTAATGATATGTTATGATATGATATGTTATGATGACGGTGGTTAATGATATGATTATGATATGATATGTTATGATGAACGGTGGTTAATGATATGTTATGATATGATATGTTATGATGACGGTGGTTAATGATATGATTATGATATGATATGTTATGATGAACGGTGGTTAATGATATGTTATGATATGATATGTTATGATGACGGTGGTTAATGATATGATTATGATATGATATGTTATGATGACGGTGGTTAATGATATGTTATGATATGATATGTTATGATGACGGTGGTTAATGATATGATTATGATATGATATGTTATGATGACGGTGGTTAATGATATGATTATGATATGATATGTTATGATGACGGTGGTTAATGATATGATTATGATATGATATGTTATGATGACGGTGGTTAATGCTATGTTGTAATGTGATATGTTATGATGACGGTGGTTAATGATATGTTATGATATGATATGTTATGATGACGGTGGTTAATGATATGTTATGATATGATATGTTATGATGACGGTGGTTAATGATATGTTTATGATATGATATGTTATGATGACGGTGGTTAATGATATGTTTATGATATGATATGTTATGATGACGGTGGTTAATGATATGTTTATGATATGATATGTTATGATGACGGTGGTTAATGATATGTTTATGATATGATATGTTATGATGACGGTGGTTAATGATATGTTTGATATGATATGTTATGATGACGGTGGTTAATGATATGTTCTATGATATGTTATGATGACGGTGGTTAATGATATGTTTATGATATGTTATGATGACGGTGGTTAATGATATGTTCATGATATGTTATGATGACGGTGGTTAATGATATGTTTATGATATGTTATGATGACGGTGGTTAATGATATGTTATATGATATGTTATGATGACGGTGGTTAATGATATGTTATGATATGATATGTTATGATGACGGTGGTTAATGATATGTTATGATATGATATGTTATGATGACGGTGGTTAATGATATGTTATGATATGATATGTTATGATGACGGTGGTTAATGATATGATTATGATATGATATGTTATGATGAACGGTGGTTAATGATATGTTATGATATGATATGTTATGATGACGGTGGTTAATGATATGTTCATATGATATGTTATGATGACGGTGGTTAATGATATGTTATATGATATGTTATGATGACGGTGGTTAATGATATGTTATGATATGATATGTTATGATGACGGTGGTTAATGATATGATTATGATATGATATGTTATGATGACGGTGGTTAATGATATGATTATGATATGATATGTTATGATGACGGTGGTTAATGATATGATTATGATATGATATGTTATGATGACGGTGGTTAATGATATGATTATGATATGATATGTTATGATGACGGTGGTTAATGATATGATTATGATATGATATGTTATGATGACGGTGGTTAATGCTATGTTGTAATGTGATATGTTATGATGACGGTGGTTAATGATATGTTATGATATGATATGTTATGATGACGGTGGTTAATGATATGTTATGATATGATATGTTATGATGACGGTGGTTAATGATATGTTATGATATGATATGTTATGATGACGGTGGTTAATGATATGTTATGATATGATATGTTATGATGACGGTGGTTAATGATATGTTATGATATGATATGTTATGATGACGGTGGTTAATGATATGTTATGATATGATATGTTATGATGACGGTGGTTAATGATATGTTCATATGATATGTTATGATGACGGTGGTTAATGATATGTTTGATATGATATGTTATGATGACGGTGGTTAATGATATGATTATGATATGATATGTTATGATGACGGTGGTTAATGATATGATTATGATATGATATGTTATGATGACGGTGGTTAATGATATGTTTATGATATGATATGTTATGATGACGGTGGTTAATGATATGTTTATGATATGATATGTTATGATGACGGTGGTTAATGATATGATTATGATATGATATGTTATGATGACGGTGGTTAATGATATGTTATGATATGATATGTTATGATGACGGTGGTTAATGATATGATTATGATATGATATGTTATGATGACGGTGGTTAATGATATGATTATGATATGATATGTTATGATGACGGTGGTTAATGATATGATTATGATATGATATGTTATGATGACGGTGGTTAATGATATGATTATGATATGATATGTTATGATGACGGTGGTTAATGATATGATTATGATATGATATGTTATGATGACGGTGGTTAATGATATGATTATGATATGATATGTTATGATGACGGTGGTTAATGATATGATTATGATATGATATGTTATGATGACGGTGGTTAATGCTATGTTGTGATATGATATGTTATGATGACGGTGGTTAATGATATGATTATGATATGATATGTTATGATGACGGTGGTTAATGATATGATTATGATATGATATGTTATGATGACGGTGGTTAATGATATGATTATGATATGATATGTTATGATGACGGTGGTTAATGATATGATTATGATATGATATGTTATGATGACGGTGGTTAATGATATGATTATGATATGATATGTTATGATGACGGTGGTTAATGATATGATTATGATATGATATGTTATGATGACGGTGGTTAATGATATGATTATGATATGATATGTTATGATGACGGTGGTTAATGATATGATTATGATATGATATGTTATGATGACGGTGGTTAATGATATGATTATGATATGATATGTTATGATGACGGTGGTTAATGCTATGTTGTGATATGATATGTTATGATGACGGTGGTTAATGATATGATTATGATATGATATGTTATG
Source organism: Erigeron breviscapus (assembly GCA_034093135.1). NCBI lineage: Eukaryota > Viridiplantae > Streptophyta > Magnoliopsida > Asterales > Asteraceae > Erigeron > Erigeron breviscapus. The sequence continues at coordinate 16,668,205 of CM067175.1, read as the reverse complement.
ATGACGGTGGTTAATGATATGATTATGATATGATATGTTATGATGACGGTGGTTAATGATATGTTTATGATATGATATGTTATGATGACGGTGGTTAATGATATGTTTATGATATGATATGTTATGATGACGGTGGTTAATGATATGTTTATGATATGATATGTTATGATGACGGTGGTTAATGATATGTTTATGATATGATATGTTATGATGACGGTGGTTAATGATATGTTTATACGGTGGTATGAATGCCTAATTAAAATGACGTAATGCTTTAAAGTGACGATTTAAATGGATGAAACGTTTGCTTAAACCTGGTGTTATCTTACTTAGCTTTATAGCTAACACTTGTTTCTTTTCTTTTAAATATAAAATAGAAATAAAAAAGGGGGATTTAAATTAAAACAGACGCCGATCTATCTATCTCTCTCTCATTCTATTTCCTTCTTTTCTTTTCTTGACTTCTTTTCTCCCAAAACACACACACACACACATGATCTAACACATACACACTCTAAGATTTGTGGTTTTTCATTCTTTTTCTTCCTCTCATTCTCTTCTCCTCCATTCCATCATCATCATCATGTCAAGAGGGGTATGTATTCTCAACTTTTTCTTTTTAATTTATTTCAATTAAATTCGGATTTATTTATTTTCTTTAATTTTCTTTCAATTAATGTTTGTTAATTACTTAGATAAGTTAGTATTGTTGTTTCTCTCAAAGTTCAAAATCCACCAACCAAAGCTTACATCTAGGTGGAATGGACCATTTGTCATCAAGCATGTATATCCCTCGGGATATGTCGAGTTGTTTAGAGAGGATGGAAACTCGTTCATTGTTAATGGACATCGGTTAAAGCTGTACCATGAAGAAGAAGTTGGGGAGGGAGCCTTGGTCGAGAAGCTCCATCTTTTTGCTTGAAAACGAGGTTTGATCGAGTCAAGCTAATGACTTGTTAATAAATAAAGCGCTTCTCGGGAGGCAACCCGTGTGTTTTTATCATTTTTAGTTGTTCTCAGTAGTTTTGTTCTATTTTTGTGTTATTTGTTGAGAATCATAGGTGAGAAATGATTTTGGATGAACCGGTATGTGCAAAGGTGTGCTAAAATGCCAAAAATCTGAAAAAAAAAAGAAGATCGTGGCGCGACCAGACGTCTCGCGGCGCGAGAATTGCAGAATTTGGATGAATTTGAAGGCAGGGATTTTTCTCGCGGCGCGAGCTTGGCATCTCGCGACGCGATGGGTATTTTCAACGTGATCGCGGCGCGACCAGTCTCACTCGCGGCGCGATATGTGGCGGCCAGGTAAGTTTCCTTTTCTTTTAAATATAAAATCAGAAATAAAAAAGGGGGACTTAAATTAAAACAGACGCCGATCTATCTATCTCTCTCTCATTCTATTTCCTTCTTTTCTTTTCTTGACTTCTTTTCTCCCAAAACACACACACACACACATGATCTAACACATACACACTCTAAGATTTGTGGTTTTTCATTCTTTTTCTTCCTCTCATTCTCTTCTCCTCCATTCCATCATCATCATCATGTCAAGAGGGGTATGTATTCTCAACTTTTTCTTTTTAATTTATTTCAATTAAATTCGGATTTATTTATTTTCTTTAATTTTCTTTCAATTAATGTTTGTTAATTACTTAGATAAGTTAGTATTGTTGTTTATTATGCTTAGGATTGATTAATTTTTCAAGAATCTTAGGAAAACCTAATTAGGGTTCATAACTTTGAATTTGGGGCTTTTTAAGATTTAATCATCCTTTTGTTCTTTTAATTTAAATTAATTATTGCATCTTTAATTATTCATAAAACCCATTCAGAAAATCCAAAAAAAAAAACTGGAAAATGCAGAATCGCGGCGCGAGTTCTAGGGCTGTTTGCTCATTTTGTCGTTTCTTTGCTTTGGCTTTTCGTGATTGCTTCCATTTGCTTCCCTTTTACTTATTTAGCATATTTTGGTGGGTTTTGCAGAAACAACCGGTGGGCCAAAAGTACGAGGATGGGTGTGGCCAAACAACTATCAATTTGACTACGTCGATGATAGTTACACACCCCCGACTGCTCCAGCAAGTAAGACATACATGCTACTCAAACCACAAACACATCCTTGGCTGCAATTCAAGGATGTTCCAAAGGCGGAACGCCAAGTGTTTTTAAACCGGTTGGCGGAAATTCAGGACTACGAGTTGATTTCTCCTCGTACAATGGACTGGGAATTGATTAATAATGCGCTCCTTGATGACTACTTTGAGGCCCGGTTTAGGACATAATATGTTGATGACGAAACAGGTTGGGTAGCGAACATCGATATGTGGAAAAGGGTCTTTGAGTTGAACAAACCGGCTAAACTGGAATGGTGCCAAGAATTCTACTCATCTCTCAGAGTGGGATTTCTACCTGTTGAGGACATCAGTGAGGATCGAGTGATCCACTTCAGACTAGGTGGCAAGCAACGCCATTGCACAATTCCGGAGTTTGGTTACTTATGTGGTATGTTTGAGAAGAACGAGTTTAATGATGGTTTGGTTCAGTCCTTCTTGGAAAAGAGCATTCTGGACACTTCACATTTTGATGATGGGGTGAGCTTTCATGGGTATTGGAATAGGATCTCAGGGAAGCATTCGTTTAGCTCGGGGGTAAGCAAGGTGTCGGACATTAGGTCCAAAAAGTTGAGGCTTTTGCATAAAATGATAACATACTCTTTCATTCATCGGGGCAATGCTAATGATAAAGTGTGTACTGATGATTTGTGGTTGCTCAGGCAGTTTCAAGAGTTCACTCCTTCTAGATACGGTTGTGCTCCTTATATCCTTGCCCGTCAGATGCAAAAGCACCGGGAGCATAGGTATTTATGTGGTCACTTCGTCACCTCGATCATGGAAAGGTTGGGAATGGCGAATACTAGTGAGGGGAGGAGAGTTTCTGATACGGAGCCCACCATTATCATTGATGCTACCGAGTTAAAGAAGGCACGGTTGATGACGACTGAGCCAAGCGATTTGAGGCCTGACACGGAGGATGAGCAGGATGTAACAACCCTCATTTTTAAATATAATATATGTGCTATTTATGTTGCCTATGATCCCACAATCCACAGTTATACTAGAAGCTAGTAGATAATGCCCTAGAATATCAATCTCAAGCTATAATTAAGTTCTAATCCAACTTAATAGAATGGCAATGAACAAAAACTTTATTTCAAGAAGTTAGTAAGTTAGTTCAAATTAGCTTAATGATATGATAAGAAACAAAAATTTTATTACAAGAAGTTAAGCTATATAAACAATCATGCAGGACTCACAAGTTGAGATAACAATCATAAATCTTCACAAATGTCCAACAATTCAAACACCAAGCTAATTAAAGTACATTTGAATATAAAAATATAATGACCATCTTAAAAAAATAAATAGATTTATAAACAATTATGTACATAATGGTGAGCTTGAATAATAATAAGTACATGTAAATATATAACTAAAATAAATACAAATTGTGAATAGTGGGTTAAGTAATAAAATCCAAGACACAAAATATTGTACATACACATACATATATACGGTTATGTATATATATTTATACATATATGAACACACCTATGTACCTTAATGACCTAACAACTAGTACATTAAGTACTAATACATGCACTTGTACATACATACATCACATACATGTACATAAACTACAACTAACAAATTCATGTACCATTTTGAAATTGGCCTTCAACATTTACGGCCTCCATGCCTCCCAAGACCCTTCACCCAATCAAAAAAATAGCTAGATGCTTTATTTCTTACATTTCCAAGGTACATTATACCCATACTTACACTCCAACTTACACTTTACACTCCAACATCACTCCTTTCTCTTCCCAACACACACACACAATCTCTTTTCTCTCAAAAACTCTTTCTCTTCTCTTCCTTCTTCATCATTTTCGGCCAGGAATAAAGCAAGAGAACAAGAACCAAAAATCATATCTAAACTATAATAATAATAAGGGTTATTAAAAGGATTAAACAAGGGTTGATTCAAGCAAGGTTTAAGGGTTATTTCAAGCTTAGAATAAGGGTTATTTGGGTCTCTCAAGGTCACGAAAATTCTGCACTTTTTCATCTTCAAAACCAAGTTCATCAAGGGTATAAATCTTCATCTCTTTGTTAGATTAATCTTGTTTTTATTTATATTCAAAGATATTTATTAAAAGTCTATATTTTCTTCTTGTTTTCTTTGAAACACACACTTGAAGAGGGCAAGTTGATATAATCTTCTTCCTCATGCTCATGCATGTCGAGATCTTGAAGAAAGATTCAAGGATTCAACAAGTTTAAGACCTAAAAGTGTTGTTATAAATTAGTAGCTTGTAAAGTGACTTCTTCTTTGAAAGATGGATACATTTTGATACATATATTTCTGGGATTTTTCATAAAAAGAAAGCTTTTATATTGTTAGATGAAAGATTGATAAAGATTTGTATTGAAAATGATGAGATGAATGCATGCATGTTAGATCTAAGAAAGTTGAATCTTGTTGTTGGATTATGAGATGGGTATGGACTTGTTTTAAGTGAAAAATATGTTATAAGAAGTAAAATATTCTGGAATTTATTAATATATGAAAAGAAATATGGATTAGATATGAATCAAGGCAAAACTATACACAAAAATCACTAACCGAAAATCTCAAGAACACAATATACATTCATCACTTTCATCAAATGATTTGTCCATGAGAATATTAATGAAATCTGGAGAAAACACTAATGTAAGGTTTAAGAGATGAATTAAGATGGATAAAAAGTATTGGGGTTACCAAATGAAGTGGTTGGGTAATTTAAAATAAAGCAAACATGCTTTTACGTTACCAAGAAAGTTCACAGAATCTGTATTTGAACTTGGAGCGTGTAAAAATGGTTTAAACTGGACGATCTGGGTGTTGGCTATAAAAGAGAAAATATAGATACGTGAGTCTAGTTTCACCACCAACTGGAATCACCCAAAAATACTGAACCAAACAAAAGATATGATTTTTCTACCAAAAGTGGTCAAAACTGGGTTTTTGTCTTAATGTTGAGTCAAATTTGATGATTTTTAATTTCTTAACTAATAGGTTTCAGAAGTTTAAACTCGGTGTGAAATGAGTTCAAAGTGTCCCTAACTTAAAATAAAATTGGGAGATTTTTCTTAGAAGTTCATCATAGAAATCTTTTATAAAACATTTTGAGTCGCACAACAGCTCTTGTTCTGACAAGTTTTGGTTTGGTAATTTTTAGAGGTAGTAACCAATGTCTAAAAATTTAGTAAAAATTCACATAACTATAGGACACATATATGTGTCTGTATAAAAACCACCAATGTCCAAATAATTCAATTTAACCAAGAATGACTACTCAACATTTTATGAAAATAAGTGTTAAAACAGAAAATTCCAAGTAAAAGCTCTTCACAACAAAATAAGCTAAAAGTCACTAGATTGCAACTTTAATCAACTCCAACAATCTCGTAACAAAAGGTATTATAAACCTACTGAGAGTATGTCAAATAAAAGTTATAAAACTTAACTTGGTTATTAAATGGCAAAGACAAGCCTACAAATCACTAATTCGGTTCATATAATCACTAACCGAAAGCTCTAAATTGCACATATCACACCACCACCACTATCACGACTTGGAACACAAAAATATGATGAATATTCTGTAAATAATGAAACAAGGATGAAAATCCATTTTGAAGCACTTAAATTGCTTGAGAAATGAGGCTAAAATCACTATTTCGGTAAACGATTTTAAGCATAAAAGTCCTCTAAATGAGCAAGACACAAGAGAGGTTGAATTGTTATCAAATTACCATAGTAGAGTTACCCAAAAAGGTCTGGGATTTTTAGCCAAGAAGTTTTGTGGTGATTTCTAAGAATTATTGAATTTAAATGATAATTAAAAAGAGAGATAAATAAATAAATAAATATATAAATCAATGAAATTGGTTAAATAATCAAAAATGATGAAAAATAAATAAATAAATAAATTATATAAACATGAAAATGGATAAATAAGTAATTAAATAAATAAATAAATAAATAAATAAATAAATAAATAAATTAATAAATAAATAAATAAATAAATAAATAAATAAATAAAATAAATAAATAAATAAATAAATAAATAAATAAATAAATAAATAAATAAATAAATAAATAACATAAGATAAATAAAAAAAAATAAATAAATAAATAAATAAATAAATAAATAAAAATAAATTAAATATTATATTAAAAGAGATAAATAAATAAATAAATTATACAAATCTTGAAGTTGGTTAAATAATCATAATCAATGATGGAAATGACTAAAACCTACTGGAATAAAGTCATTATAAGACAAGGGACAAACATTATACATTTTAGAAGCAAATAAGTAAGTAGAAATCACTAATTAATTATCATTATTAAATTAATGGATAAATTACATATATAAGTGTATCAATCATAATATTATAAGTTAAAATGCATAAAATCCAGAATATAACCCAAATATAATCACCTATAAATTATATAAAGCAAGTGTGGTACTTAAAAGTATTTTTAAAGAATTATTTAACTAATAAATCAAGAAAATGAATAAATAATTAATCAAATAATATTAAATTAAATAAATGATTATAAATCAGAAAATATTCATGAATATCAATATTATAAAGTTACCAATGTCAAGTATTATGAATAAGCAAAGCACACAAAGGAAACCATGATAATCAAAGCCAAGTTACCGAAATTCCAACAATATATAAATACGTATAATGAGAAATAGACATTCTCAATCAAATATCCTCTAACCAAATGTGGTGAGCAATGTAATACACTTGAACTCCATAATTTAATAACAATCAAAGATGGACAAGTCTACTAGTACACATCTCATGATCTAGCTTACTAGTTCATGTCACACGATCTTATGTCGTGCATATATATACTATGGTTTAGGCTTGCTTGGTGAGGAACACAACTAGGAGAACTCTCGCATTGCCAAGAAGTAACATTCTCTAATCAAGTGAGTCATAGCCCCCTTTCAAACTCTTTTATATGATTTACTTACGGGGTGAAAAGCATGAATAATTGAAATTGATTTCTTTATATGAAATGATACTTTGAAAGAATGATTATGATATGGGAATTATATTGTATATTCAATGTGTTATATATTATATGATGAGCTTGAGTACTGTCAAACTGTTTCACCTCGGTACACTACTATTAACTCTTCGAGAGGCCTGTAGTTTGAGAGTTGCGCAACTAGGATTTGTCCTCTCAACCACTAATTAGGTAACGGTGGGATGTTTGGTTTGCCTTTGTAGCGACCTTCATTCCCAGTCCGACCACGCGGTGCTCTAACTACTATATCAGTGGTCATCCCCATGCCACACCCCTTTTATTATTATCATTATTATTGCACATGATTGACAGCATGTGCTTCTTATTATCTTGGACATAACCGGTCTTAGTAGTGGCTCAAGAACAATCTCATCAAATTATGTCATGGTAGTCTTACCATTGACCAAGTGTTATTGATATTATTGGTGACCGCATGGTTTGGGTGTGATACATGATTAATCGATTGATATACATTTTTCTCTCATGATGATTTTAATAAATGAGAACTTTATGGTTTACCATGGATTTTCAAAGTCTTGAAATGACATTATGGTATTTGGAAAAACTTGATAGTTTGAGATGAGAATTTTGTCGGTCATGTGGTTTGGGTATATTGATATGTAATAATATGTTTTCCAAGTTTTGCAATGAATATGTAACGGAATTTACTTGAAAACCTATGCACTCACCAACTACGTTTTCGTAGTTGACACTTTTTCTTCATGCTTTTCAGGAAATAAGCTTAAGCTTTGAGGAATTATATGCTTCATGATTATTTGCATTGCACTTTGGAGTCAAAGATCAAACCTTGTGATGGGCAATGGAATCCGCCTTGATCATTGTAGTATATCATTTCATGTATTTGTTATTTGTTTCATGGACTTAATATCCAAGTACGATGGACGCATTGTACTTGGGGATTGGTTCACATGCTTGTGCATTTGTAAACTCTTTTATCAAATAAAGCTATGGTGAATGTTATCTATTATCCTTTGTTTTGAATACACGACTTTCTGTACATCTCATTGTTCCGCCTTAGTTGGGGTGTTACAGAAAATGGTATCAGAGCCTAAGGTTATAGAGAACATTGGGGTTCCTCCGGGAATTTCAAAACTATAGCCATTTTTCAAAACGAATTTTTATAGTCGAGTCGAGCATAAGGTTAAGCGGATTAGTTTGAGCTTTACATGGTAGGACCATAATTAAACGTAGAGTCATGAATCTACGTTTAATTATGAGAGGACCATGTAAAACTCAAACGGCCACTTGGACTTATGTTCAAAAGGATTCCTTTTCAAAAAAAAAAAGAAAAAAAAAAGAAGAAGATCTTTAATAAATCCATTCTTATGTGAATACTTGTTGCATTTAGACATTCACCTAAGCATATATGACGATTCGAGACTTGCTTTACTTGAGGATTATGCTAGCCTAGTAGGATTCCCCTTATGCACATTAGAATTGAAATGAATCTAAGATTGAAAGATATTCATTGACACTTACTATTATAAGCTACAACATGTGAACTTGGGCATGATTTGATTGCAATGTGAAAGCTTATAATGTGCAATGTGAAAGTTGTAATATGCAATGTGAAAGCTTATAATGTGCAATGTGAAAGTTGTAATATGCAATGTGAAAGCTTATAATGTGCAATGTGAAAGTTGTAATATGCAATGTGAAAGCTTATAATGTGCAATGTGAAAGTTGTAATATGCAATGTGAAAGTTTGTAATATGCAATGTGAAAGTTTGGAATGTGCAATGTTGAAATTACGAGATAAATGCATGTGTAAAGCTTTGTGATTTATGATGTTGAACTTTAAGTAGCATATGCACTTTAAAATAATATGATTACTATGAGGCAAGAAATCATTTTGGGATATGACTTGTTTAAATTATTGGGTAATGAGGTTGATTATTTATGATTGATTTGAAAGAGAAATATGAGCATGACGAGTTGATATGAAATTCCATGGATGATATAGATATAAGAGCCTTTACTCTCTAAGGTTGAGCTATTTGAGGACTAGTGCGTCAATGATGTAATGAGTATATAGTCTTGCCTTAGTATCGATATAGTTATTGTGCTCTAAGATTTGACTTTTGAGAACTAGTATTTGCTAGATATTATGATAAGGTTGTTAGTCCTTACTACTGAGATAGATATTGCGTAATGAGATTTTACCGCTTGAGAATTAGTGATTGTCCCTGAGAAATTCATTATGAAATTAGATATTTTCTAAGTATGAAAGTTGTTATTAAGTACCCCTTCAATCCAATATTCGTTCACTCGTGCCCTTTTGAAATTATCCCACATCCTATTTCTTATGACACCACTATTCATTATGGACATACGACAACGCGATATCATCGGTGGAGCATCTTCCCACGAATGTTGGACGATATACTCTGAGAATTGTAGTCCCAAGATATGACGCGACTCTATCCCCTTAGATACTACGCGTAACCTTTGTATTCGATCTGAAATGGTGCGAAACATATGTAAACGTCGAATGAAGTTGGAGACATATGAATGGCGAGCAGTTTTAAAGCCATATGACGATACAACGACACTAGTAGGACGCATTCTCATATATTCTAGATGACACGACCTGAGAATTGTAACCCTAAAATTCGGTGCGATATTTCTATTCTAACACGTATACGCGAACATCTATCTATATTATCTAAGTTGGTGCGACATATATTGACGTCATTGAAAGTTGGAGTCCATTGGGCAACGAAAGACATAGAAGTGATTTCTTTAACTCGCGCAAGGAGTCTAATTCGAGCCTTAATGAATCTTTTGTTTTTTTTATATTTCCTATTTCATTCATTCGAAACCAAATTCTATATCCTTTATATTCTTGATTATTCAAAGTAATGATCACCACCGCTTCTCTTCAAAAGTTAGTAACCTAGCAACATACAACTCACTTACGCAATACTCCGCAATGGCAAAATCGAGTAACTAGTACCTTGCTCTTGCTACGACATCAAGGGATGCGAAATACATTGAGACATCAGTTGTCCATAAGTGAAATACTTGGGATAACTATATAGCATAGAAGATGCTATTGGATCACGTACATAACGTAGGACGTGGAAGATATGTTGTGTGTCAGTCAAAGTACAAGGAAGCACAATCGAAGAGTATACTAAGCCTTAACTTGGAGAAAGAATCGAGGGTCTTCTCTATCTATGTTGATCGACCAAAAGGAAAAATTTAGCGGCAAACGAAAGGGAGGTTGTGTGACATGAAGGTCACCTTTGGTTAAGTATAAGGACTCCCCTAGAACTTGGAGGAGATCACTAGCAATGTTGGAAAATGAAAGTAGTGGGAAGAAGAAAACTAAGGACAATAAGATATTAGGATGTATCGGGTAACCCTCAAGATTAAAGAGTAACAAAAAGAATTCCGAGCTATCATTTCCTTTTTTTTTGAAACAACCGTGTAGATGGAGATTTGTTACACGAAGGAGTAAGGAATTCGGCGAATGGAAGATCGTCAAGGAAGGTGAAACAAAGTGAAAAGTAGGAAATCTCTTACATTTTTCCTTGAGGAAAAATGTTAAGGGGGTAATCACAGCAAAGGTAGATACTCGAACAAGGAGTATGAAGCGCAAGATTATACTTTATCTTTCAAAAAGAGTTATTCACTAGCATCATTGAAGGTGATGTGGAGTAGAAGATAAAGTAAAGGAACGTCATTTAACTCAAATAGTAAAGTGAAGACATTGACGCCATCTACAAGATGTAGTTCTGGTGGCGTTCATCTTTATGGCGCTCCACACGTTATTCTTTGAATATCAATTGGAAAACCTCTATCGAAAGACAAGCTATTAGTAGAGCATATCAACTAGGCTAAGAGAAAGCGGTATATGCTCAACACTCGATGGAGGCTAGCTTGGAAGCACGATGACCTGTGATGGTTAATTCCTCAAAGTCAACGGTCGTAAGGAGGTAACCTAAAATAAGATGAACTTGGGTGAGAAAAATTTTGCAACACATGGTGAACCGTCAAGGACCATCGACCCAAGGAGTAGTGCGCCCAAGAAAAGTGAAGAATGAAAACAACTTGGAATCGCTAAGTTGGTAGTGGAAGCAAATAAGGAATACGACGCTAGAAGTCAAGGCACATACTACCACAACGATCAAAGAAGTTGATCGCCGAACTAATTTTCAAGCAACTACAAACTTCGGGAAGATCTAGTTATGGAACGTTTGAACAGAAGCGTGATAAGGATAACACGCATCCGTGATGAGTTAGGATCAGTATCAGCATGATGTGACAAGTATCCCTGAGGTAACTACAAAGACTAAGCGATTGCGCACGTTTCAATCAAGACGACGATTACCTTATGAAGAGACAAATCTGATTGGCAAAACGATAAGGTGTATGGTGATAAGTTAGAACACTAAAGGAAATGGAGAAAATTGAATGGTTAAAAAAAAGGGGACAAAGTAATTGATGTTACATCACTGTTCCTAAGAACATTAGGCTAGTGTACTTTAAAAGAAAAGTAGTCTAGAAATTTGAAAATGAACCCGAGACTTTTGAGAGCAAAGTAATTGGAAGTTTCGTAGATCTAGGTCAAAAGGACCTAAGAAGGATTTCATACCAATAAGGACTTGAAGTGTTTGTCTTGCCAAGATGGTGGTGATATGATTATTGGTGAGCATAAGGATTGTGTAAATCCTATCATGAGGAATGCGTAGGTATAGCAAAGAAACCAAAGGGGTTATATGTGCGATATCAAAAGGAGTTTAGTCGGTAATGGGCTATAGATGGTAGTCCTTCTACATTAAAAAGGAAGAATTAAAGGTACCTTAAAACCATTGGCAAGTCAATTTCAACAAGAGCAAGAAAAATAAAATGGGTGACGGTGTGACCTAACAAATGACGAAGAAGGCGATCTTGGAGAAATGAGGGCGGAGTGGAAGGACAAAGGTGAGTATGAGGATTAATATGGAACTATCGACGATCGATCCATGATTCCCTTGCACGCCTTAAAACAACAAAGACGACATTTGCAAACCCTAAAATGCGGCACTACAGAGGTGTACCTTTGCAAATTTAGTACAACTCGGCATAACGGATTAGTATCACTCTTGTTATGGGGGTAATCCCTTAACAAGTGGTTGGTCACAAACGAAGTCAATATTCAAGTAGCGACAAGCATATCTAACGTCAAACTCAAGAAAGATGAAAATAGGCGAGAAGCCATTGGGACGTTTCTTTAATTAGGAAAGCAAAGGATAAAGGAAAGTACACCAAGTGACCAATGGAAATGAGTAGCCACAAACAATCGATATTCCAACATTTCTTACCATCTTTATTGTAACTCACATCACGAACCGTTTGCTCATTTTACCCATCTCTATTGATATTCTTACCATCATCTCAATTATTACTATTTCTATGTAAGATTACATGCGATCAACCTCAAGTCGTCTCAAGAAGTGAGCGACATTGTGTTAGAAATCCAAAAATAGTGATAAATTGTAATTAAGATTAGAAGACATTCTTGTTGTTAAGTCATAGATAAATGATTACTAAGGTTGAGGGGCTAATTGTGATAATTAGCATAGTTGTATTGTTAGACTATATATAGCCCTCATACCTTAGAAATCATAACTAACACATAACCTTGTAATAATCATTACACCTTTAATTCCAGATTTACACACAGTTGATTAATTCTCTCTCAAAACACACACACACACACCAAGAACACACACTATCAAACCGCCATTGTTGAATCGAATTCAGAGCTAGAAATCGTGTTATAACAAGTGGTATCAGAGAAAAACATCAATCTGATGTCGATCCATAACTGAATTCAATCACAATTTCATCAAAATCAATTTTAATCTCAAATTCTGTTCGTAATATTTCACCTACTGGTTCTTCAAAATTCACACATCAAATCTCATAAAATCACAGTTGTTTGTTCTTCAATAGATTCGAGGTTATAGATAACATAATCCTGTCAAGTTTCAAGTTCCAATTCAACCTAAAACTCGAGATTGAATTTTGAGTTTTGGCGCGTAATTTCAGGGATTTGAATCTGTTGTGTTTTATGTTGAATTTTGTTCATAATCGTGTTGCGGATGTGAATTAAAACAGTTTGCAAGTGATTTCGTGATCTAACTCCTAGAAATTCATAAGATATCGAAGTTTTTAAACTTGTTAATGGAGTTTTTCTGGAAATGTGTTCAGATGAAGAAGATGAACAAGACGATCTTCCTAAGATCGTTTTAGTTCAGTGATTTGTGGCTTGTTAAGACGATCCTCACAAGATCGTTTTAGTAAAGAGTGTGTTGTGGTAGTGTTGATTCTGGCTAATTAATCCAAAAGGATTGGTTTGGTCATTTCAATCACTTAGAAGTTTTTGAGAAAGAAAACAAGACGATCTTCATACCAAGATCGTCTCATTTCCTTCTTACCCAGAACGATCTTCAAACCAAGATCGTTTCAATTTTTTTCCTTAAGACGATCTTCATCTAAACCGTTTCATTCCTTCAAAAATTAAGACGATCTTCACCAAGATCATCTTATTTCCTTGAATAATTTCAAACCAAGATTGTCTCACTTTCATTTATTCAAGACCGTTTCATTTTTTCCCTTCAAAACCATTCCAGTTCAAGACCGTTTCAATTTCCATACTAAACCAGCTTTTCAAGATCGTTTCATTTCTTATACTTAACCATATTTTCATCAAATTTCCAAGACGATCTTCAATCAAGATCGTCCCAGTTTTCAAGACCGTTTCACTTTCTATACTTAACCAAATTTTCTTTAAAGATTCTAAGACGATCTTACTCAAAGACGAACTCACCCAGAACGATTTTGTCAAGATCGTTTCATTTTCTATTCATTTCAAGATCGTTTCAATTCCTGTTTAAATCAAGATCGTTTCATTTCATAATCTTATCAAGATCGTTTCATTTGCCATTCTTAATTCAATTCAATCTTTCAATTCAAATCAATCTCAAATGGCTTCTCGTGAAGCATTGGCATTAGGTTCTGATACAAGACCTCCAGTTCTCTACCGTGGTTCATACGGACTATGGAAGAAAAGATTCATGGATTATGTGGAGAGTCAAACAAATGGTCATATGATGAAAGATTCCATTCTGAATGGACTTGCTGTTCATCGCCATCCCACTACTAATGCAGTTATTCTAACTCATGAACTTTTGAATGCTGAGCAAAAGATCGAACAGCTGCAGATAACAGAGCAAGGTCATGTTTATACAGAGCTCTACCGGATGAAATCTATGGGTCTGTTGATTCTTATGATACAGCAAAAGAGATATGGGATGAGGTGGCTAGACAGATGGAAGGAGCTGATGTGACTTCAACAATCAGATTGACCAACATTTTGACTGAGTTTGACAACTTCTCCAAAATGCCAAATGAATCTCTTGAGGCAGTTTATTACAGATTCTGCAATGTCATTAATGAACTGAGAAAGAACAATGTCAAGAAAACTGAGATTGAGTTAAACATCAAGTTCATCAAAGCACTTGGTCAAGAATGGGAAGATTTTGGAACCCAAATCAAGCAACATCAAAACCTGACCAAGTTCACCATTCATACTCTATATGAATCCTTCAAACTCAATGAAAACCAAGTCCTAAGCAAAGCTTCATCGAACAAAATGCCAGAAGTTGTATCTTCTGATCCTTTGGCATTGATCGTTGAGAAGAAGATTTCTGAAGCTCTTAAAAGGCAAATGGTGGTTGTTTCTTCGTCTGATGAGGAGGGAGATGATGTGATGGCTACAAGAGATGGTATATCAGATGAACTATATCAAGCTCTTGCCGCAGTAACTAAGCATTTCAAGAAGAGATTTTATAAAGCGAGGCCAACAAACAACAATCTCCGCACTTCTTCAACAAGTGCATTTCCCAAGAAGGAACACTATCATCCAAGAAGCAATGAGCATAGTGAAGCTACTGGTTCAAGATATGGTGAAAAGAAGGAAGCATATGAGAAACAAACAGTTGAGAAGGGTAAGTCATCAGACAAAAAGTGCTAAATTGTGGTATTCCTGGACATTTTGCCGTTGACTGCAAACAACCTCGCAAGCGGGATTATGAGTACTACAAGCAGAAGATGCTATTAGCCAAACAAGTTGAAGCAGGACATGCATTGCTTGCCGAAGATGACAAATGGCTATTGCTCACTGATGATGAAGATCAAGATCTCTCCGCTAATGTTTGCTATATGGCGAGATTGGCCAAGAACAAAGTCCTTGAAGCAGAAAGCACTGATGATGAATACCCAGATGATGAGGTAAATCTCGACTCTACTTTTTCTTTGGTTAAGGACAAGAGTCTTGTAGATTAGCTTTATCTAAATTAACAAATCATATCAATTCTTTAGCCAACAAAAACAAAAAGTTAAAAAATAGTATTTCATTTTCAAAAAGTGAATTTTCAAATCTTCTTGAAGAACACTCAAAATTACTTTTTGAACATGCTACTATTAAACAAGACTTTCAAACATACAAAGACAAAATGTTGGTTAAAGAATGTGAGATGAATGTCACTCCTGATTCTAAGTTATACAAAGATGTCAAAATCTTGAAAAGACCATTCATGATCTTGAAAAAGCCAATCAAGATCTTGAAATTCAAAAGGCCAATGAATGGCTTCGGGCAAATGCGAGACAAATGGACGTTGATATTCTCAATAAGAAGCTCCAAGAAGCTAAACCAAACAATGTTGAATTCGAAAGGAAGATTTCTGATTTAAATCACAATTGTTTTCTAAAAAGCATTGAGATTGAGAATCTTGAAAAACAAGTTGAGGAATTTAAAAAGAATATACTTTTCTATCAAGAAAAGTTATATAAAGTTGAACAAAATCCTCTCTTGAATTTCACTGCTTATTTTAACAAGTCAAAAATTGACAAAACAGATCTTCTTCTCGGGTTGGGATTTGAGAATATCACACCATTACAAAAGGCCAAAAAGGAAATCGAACCCCTGTATGATGAAAAATTTTCTTCGCCTTGGTATGATACAACAATTTATTCGTCCATTGGATGACGAATTTGAGACTGATGAAGTTGAGAGAATACCTAATCCAGATTTTTTGGTTAATTATGATGCAATCAATGATTCATACAAAACTAAACAATCTTCAATTTTCGAATTGGAAGAAATTGAATCAAATTTTCAAAACCAAGAATCTGTTGGTACTTCACCTAAACCAACTAAAATGTATTTTCCAACCACATTTTTGGAAAAGCAAATAGAAGGTTTACAACAAAAGGTGGAAACTCAACAAATAGTTATTAATCATCTCAAGTCTCAAAGTCCGAATCTAGAGGATAAATGTATTGTTGTTAATACTAAGAAAGTTTGTGAGAATGTTTCTACTCAAACTGACCAAAGTGCCTCAGTAGAAAATTCTACCCAAACTACTTATGATTCATCCACCAATACCTCTACCCAGACCTTGACTGATTCTCTTGAATGTACTTGTCAAAATACTGCTACTTTTATAGCTGATGATTGTGTGCAATCTGAACTTTCTGATGAAGAACTTGCACATAGTTTAGTTTTGATATGGTACTTCTATAGGTTTTTCACATGCAACACTGTTGATGAGTTAGTTGTTAACCCTAAGCCTAGTGCTAGTATAGGTGTTGATACATCTACTCAATTTTCTTGTGAGACCAAAGATGTGTCAGTTCAAGTTGACCTAATTTCTAAGACTACCCATAATGTGAAGTTGGACACCAAGATTCCTGATTTCTCAAAATTTTCAAATAAATCTAAAATTAATCAATCTCCATTGAAATTTACTTTTTCAAAAGATTTCACGAAGGTTGATTTTGATAAATTCATGGAGGGAGAATATATTTTTGATTCAGAAACTGAGAAAAAGATTGAATCTACCAAAATCAAAGTGGAAACAGAAATGGAATCTCAAAAAACATCGTCCAAAGCTCCAACTTCATATTACTCAAAGAAACGAGTTAAGACCAAACTCGTCAAGAATGAACCAAAGACCATTAAGTTAGAAACCTTTGTGGCTACACCTGTGAAACATGTCAAAGCTGAGATCCCACACAAAACAAAGTACACCAAAGTGAAACTTCCAAAAGACTGTTCAAATGCTTCTAAATCTAGCTCTCAATCTAGCTTTATACCTAAGGTGTCTAAGTCTAGCTCAGTTTCGCTAACTAAAGATACATCAAATGGTTCAACTAGATATAGAGATAGATATGGGTGGTTTTCTCATGATAAACCAAAGAAGCAAGAAGTTTCCTCACCTTCAAAAGATTCCAAAAAGATGAAAGTGTTTAAAACTCCTAGTTCTAATTTTCAAAGTTTCAATTCAACAGGTGGAAAGAGCTTAACTAGTGGTGCTAAATGGGTTGCTAAAACTTTAGTACCTAAGATCACTAGTAATCAAAAGAATGTTGAGAAAATGAAGAAAAGAAGGAGGAGAAATGCTGTTAATAAGAAGAAATGTGCTTCTGTTAATCAAAACAATTCATCTTTGTTTTAAATGTTGAATGTGCCAAGGCAAGGCCTTGTGAGCTTGTAAACAATGTTAATTCTTGTGTGGTTGATATGAATGCTTGTAGACATGTTACTTTTAATTCTCGTGTGAATGTTCGTACATTTTATTCAAATATGTTTGTTGATAATATGCTTGTTGATGCTTATGTTGATTCAATAACATGTTTGAATGTGCATCCTAAGTTATATACCCTGCCTGTTTTATCTAACCAAAAAGGACCCGTTTTCAAGTGGGTACCTAAAAACGGTTAAATTTCTTTGATTGCAGGAAATAACCATCTGTGTTTGGATACTCGATTCCGGGTGTTCGAAGCACATGACTGGAAATAAGTCTTTGCTGAAGAATTTTGTTGAAAGATTCATGGGAACTGTTCGATTTGGAAACAACAATTTCGCTCCTATCTTAGGTTATGGGGACATTGAACGAAATGGGATTATAATCAAGAAAGTTCACTATGTTGAAGGTTTAAGTCACAACTTGTTCAGTGTTGGACAATTCTGTGATAACAATCTTCAAGTTCTTTTTCGAAAATCTCTTTGCAAAGTCCAAACCTTAGATGGAGTTGATATTCTTTGTGGCGATCGTGACGATAACCTTTTTACCGTCAATCTCGATGATAACCAACCAACTGATAATATCTGTCTCATTTCAAAGGCTACTTCAAAGAATTCTTGGTTATGGCATAGAAGGCTCTCTCATCTGAATTTCCAAACAATCAATACTTTAGTCAATAAGCATCTTGTTGAAGGCTTACCTGACTATAAGTATGAAAGTGAGCATGTCTGTCCTTTTTGTGCTGTTGGGAAGATTAAGAGAGTTTCTCATAAACCGAAGAAATCTCCAAATTCTTTGGCACCTCTTCATTTGCTTCACATGGATCTTTGTGGGCCTATGAAAGTTCAAAGCCGAAATGGGAAGAAATACATCCTGGTTATTGTTGATGATTATTCAAGATATACTTGGGTTAAGTTCCTAACATCCAAAGATGAAACAACTCAGATGTTGATAGATTTCATCACCAATACTCAAGTAAATCTTCAACTTCCAGTTCGTTACATCCGTTCGGATAACGGTACTGAATTCAAGAATGCTGTTTTTGATGAATTCTGCAAATCAAAAGGTATTACTCATCAATTCTCAGCAGTTCGCACCCCACAACAAAACGGTGTTGTTGAAAGGAGAAATCGATCGCTGGTGGAAGCAGCAAGGACAATGCTTGCTTATTCCAAATTGCCATCCAATATGTGGGCTGAAGCTGTTGACACTGCTTGTCACACTCAGAATCGGTCCATTATCAATCAGCGTTTCGAAAAGACTCCTTATGAGGTTGTTAACAAACGGAAACCCAACATCAACTACTTCCACATATTTGGGTGTGTTTGTTACACGTTGAATGATCGGGAGAATCTTGGAAAATTCGAGAAGAAAGGTGATGAAGGATATTTTGTTGGTTATTCCAAAACATCTATTGCCTACCGAATCTATAATCGTCGAACAAACACAATTCAAGAGACGATGAATGTGTGGTTTGATGAGATGTCAGGCATGATTTTTGAGCAAGAAAGCTTGCTACCAACAAGTATGGATTCAAGTGCTTCAAGTAATTATACAAGGAACTCTACCTTAGCTTCTAAATTCAAGAAGTTTCCAACTCCAACCAGTGATGAATTAGATATTCTTTTTGAAGAATTCTATAAGTCAAAACCGATTCATGATCAAGAACCTCCAGACATCGTTGAACCAATTCAAAGCAATGAACCTCTTCATAACAACGATCCAGTTCCTAACAACACTCATGAATCGTCATCAAGTTCTTCTGAGCAAAAATCATCTTCAAATGATTCTATTCCACCATCCTCTCCTGAGAATTCTTCTCAAGTGAATGTTCAAGAACAACCTTCTCAATTCAATCAGACAACTAATCCCCTGAACACTCCGAATGTGTATGTACCACTTGACTTTGATCATCCAGCATATGAGGAAAGGGTTATACCAAGTTATGACTCCATCTCTCAACAAACTTCAAGTTTCAATGATGGTGATGTTGATCTTCAACAACAAGATCCTCTTCCTCATGCTCACAAGTGGATTCGCATGCAGAAAAATCATCCTACTGATCAAATAATTGGAGATCCACAAGCAGGAGTAACTACTCGTACTTCAGTGAATGAGTGTCTCGTTGCACTTTCTCTTAGCAATATCGAACCCAAAACAGTATCTGAAGCTCTTCGAGATCCAGAATGGGTTAAGGCAATGCAAGAGGAACTCGCACAATTTGAAAGACTGAAGGTATGGAGATTAGTTCCAAATCCTAGAAAAGATGATCCAATCGGAACCAAGTGGATTTTCAAGAACAAAAAGGATGAGAATGGAGTGGTAGTAAGAAATAAAGCTCGACTTGTTGCTAAGGGTTATTGCCAACAACCTGGTGTTGATTTCGACGAAACTTTTGCTCCAGTTGCAAGAATGGAGGCCATTCGAATCTTCTTAGCTTATGCTGCATTCCGAAACTTCACTGTGTTTCAAATGGATGTGAAGACTGCTTTTCTGAATGGTGACCTCAAAGAAGAAGTTTATGTTGATCAACCTGAAGGTTTTGTTGATCCTCAAAGACCAAACCATGTCTACAGGTTAGACAAGGCTCTCTACGGTCTTAAGCAAGCACCCCGAGCATGGTATGATTCTTTAACTACTTTCTTACTTAAAAGTGGATTTACCAAAGGCATAATTGACCCTACCTTGTTCATTCGCAAACAAGGTAAGCATGTTCTACTAGTTCAAATATATGTTGATGACATTATATTTGGGGCGACCAGTCAAACATTTTGCCGAAACTTTTCATCTCTAATGGTCAATCATTTTGAAATGAGCATGATTGGGGAAATGAATTACTTTTTGGGTCTTCAAATCAAACAATTACCAACTGGTATTTTTATATCACAAGGTAAATACATAATGACATGTTGAAAAAGTTTGATATGACTTCATGTTCTTCAATTTCTACCCCAATGGCTGCTCGAACAACCATTAATACTGATACAAATGGGAAACCATTTGACCAAAAGAGATATAGAAGTATGATTGGTTCATTGTTGTACCTAACAGCATCTCGCCCAGATATAATGTTTGCAACATGTATGTGTGCTAGATATCAAGCTGCTCCAACTGATTTACATTATCAAGCTGTGAAACGAATCTTTCGTTATCTGAAGGGTACACCCGATTTAGGTCTCTGGTATCCAAGGGATACTGGATTCAATCTAACTGCTTATTCAGATGCAGATCATGCAGGTTGTAAACTTGATCGCAAGAGCACTTCCGGTACTTTACAATTTTTAGGAGATAAAATTGTGAGTTGGTCTTCCAAGAAACAGAACTGTGTTTCACTATCAACGGCTGAAGCAGAATATGTGGCTGCAGCTAGTTGTTGTGCTCAAGTCTTATGGATGAAGACACAACTGACTGATTATGGTCTGACGTATGATCATATTCCTATCTATTGTGATTCTCAGAGTGCCATTGCCATTGCAGTCAACTCAGTAAACCACTCTCGATCAAAGCATATTGATGTTAGATATCATTTTCTCAAAGATCATATTGAGAAAGGTGACATCGAACTCTACTTTGTGGGAACCGAATTTCAACTTGCAGATTTGTTCACAAAACCGTTGGACGAAAAGAGGTTTAATTTTCTGATCTCCAAGCTTGGTATGTTGAATCTTAAACCTTAATCTTTTTCCATTTGAAGGAATTCTTGACACATTTCAGAAAACAAAAATACAAAATTGAAAAATTACAAAAATTAACAAAAAGATTTTTTTAATGGCTTGCATATACTATGTATGCAACCCGTTCTTAAATGATATATTTATTTTTAAACGCATTGTTATTATACATATAAATTGATATAAGAAAACAAGGAATCGAACGCCTTTGTGTACTTCCAAGTATTCTTATATGAATATGTATGTGTAATAACAATCAAATTTTTTATCAAACAAACTTTTCAAACTCTCAATTAGTGATATGGGAAACGAAGGATCGAACGCCTTTGTGTACTCCCTTGTTCTCTCATATTGTTCTAATTGATTGGATTTTCATTTTACTTAAATGTTTTTAATTGCCTCCAACATGTTGTTGTAAGATGCGACGGATTGAACGCCTTTGTGTACTCCCTAGCTATCTTACTACCAACATTGTTGTTGAAGCAAAACTTTGTGTTTCTTTTGATTTCACAAAAACAATTTTTGCTCCACCTTTCTATGAAAACCATTTTTGATATATTCTTACATAGATTAAGGAGGAGTTTGTGATTTCAAAAATCCTCAAACTTCAAATGTGTTTCAAACCTTTTCATTCACACATTTGTTGTTTTTTTTAAAATACTTTTCATTACAAAGAAGTTCGGTGATTAGTGTGCACATGAGCGATAGGTATTTCTCAAAATTTACTCCATGAATTTCATCATCGCCGATGAGTTCTAACCCCGGAGTATTCACTTCTTTCATTAGATAGTAAGGGTATTTTGAGTGATGTTGATTTTGTGCAACTAGATTGGAGGGAGTAAAGTCGAAAAGTGAGAGGTTACGGTGATTTGTTGTGAGAAAAGGGATAAAAGAAATGATACCCTTCCAAAATTCTCAAAAGCCGGGTAAAACACGTTTCTATCAGATGTCATTTGTTGATATCTTGATATTGAAGAAGTCTTCATGGACCCAGTGAAGCAATGCACATCTTTCCTAACCACTCAAGTATTTCTTAACAAATGCTTGTTTTATTCTCACGGAGATTTCACACTTCTATTGACTCTTCTTTTGGAAGATGTTGATATTGAAAAAGGGCGACATTCTGCTCCAGTCCCCGACTTCATTTGTCACTGTGTCTAGAGCTATATTGCTTGGTCATTATTTTGATCATTATTCATTGTCTATATAGGACACATTCGAGTCATATCTTTGTGATATAATTGCTTATCTTTGTGATAAAGCCGGAACATTCGTAGTGATATCTTAATTGATATTCCACGATGATCGAATGGAAATCCTACCAATGCTAACATCTTTTCCAACATTGAACGTAGGTCTCATAATTACATTTATGTGATTATTGAGTTAACAAGAAGTCTAAGTGACCTTGGTTATCCCTAAAAGTCTTTAAGGATAAAATTGTGGTTATCAAATGCTTCGGTAGTGTTAACCATGATTTATATTCTTTGAAGCAATCTAGTGGTTGAAAAGCCGCAGACCGAACTATGTTAGAGACTTGTTTTGTGCATATCTCAATGATACATAGGAAATCCGACAAATGTTATACATTTCAATCGGTCATTTCATTAATCCTTTCGATTTTTGAACATGCAAACGGATCATTCTTATCCGGTTTCATTTCTCTTCACACAAACACAGAAACCACCAACACCATGCTATAATGTTTGACCCAACAACTTCAATCTTACATTTTAGTCACCCATAGGTTCTCTTGGGTTGGGCTACTAGTTTGGGTTGATGTTTTGATGGTTGACTTTTCTCCATGTCTTCTTATTCCTTGTGACATTTAATCAATCAAATGTGTACATAATGACATTGGTTCCCAATTTTGTCATTATGAGGGGGAGAAAATATTATGATTGATTCATAGTTTTTGTCAACTGAGCTTTTGCTTCGGAGATTCTCTATCCTTTTCCAAGCATAGTTGGTGATAGAAATGGAATGAAAGTCTATGTTGAGAAATGTTTGTGTGTGGTTGTTTCAATAGGTTTAGAGGCTTATCAGAGTTTGTGTATAGGAGGAGAAAATTCTTAAAGATATGTCAATAGTTTCAGATTTTCACTAGACTTTAGTTGATTAAGATTTTGATTTTAAGGGGAATCTGAATTGACTTTAGAGATAAGAATGAAACCGAAGATGAATAGATTTTCACTCAAGACACTTCAACAATTCAAAGATGCTCCAAAAGATGTATACTCATGGATTGAGGGGGAGCATGATTAATTCATAAGAATTTCATCCAAACTTCATTCGAATACTTACTCTCCAAAGTGTAGGAGTTTATGTGACAAAGATCAAAGCTTCAAAAAGGTTGAAAGATTTGTTAGAAGATTCAAGTCAAAGAAGTAAAGCTTCAAACGAGTCTTCATCAAACACACTTCATTCAAGATCTTCAAGTCATACAACAACATTTTATCAAGAAACTCCAATGCATACATCAAGGGGAGAGTTCATATTCATGAAACTTCATTTCAAGAAGATGAGATTCGTTCAAGAATTAAAACCGAAGAATCAAAAAGTTGAATTTCACTCAAGAATCGAAGATTGAAGAATCAAAACCAAGATTCATCTCTTCTGCATTTCAAAGGACAACTCTGATTCATGATTCATCAATTCTCGAAGATTCAAGCCAAACATGCTTTCATTATTCTCTGTTCAAAAAGAACATTGAGAATCTTCATATGATTTAACTCAAGAAGTCCAAGATCAAGACTGAATCAAGTTCTCCAAAGACAAAAGAGAAAGCTTTGAAGACTTGTTTCAACACCCCAATTGTCTTCACCACCGGGCTCATCAATTTCAATTCCTACAAGACAAGATAACACGTATTTCATTCATTACAATAAATCACTAAGGGGGAGAATGTTAGAAATCCAAAAATAGTGATAAATTGTAATTAAGATTAGAAGACATTCTTGTTGTTAAGTCATAGATAAATGATTACTAAGGTTGAGGGGCTAATTGTGATAATTAGCATAGTTGTATTGTTAGACTATATATAGCCCTCATACCTTAGAAATCATAACTAACACATAACCTTGTAATAATCATTACACCTTTAATTCCAGATTTACACACAGTTGATTAATTCTCTCTCAAAACACACACACACACACCAAGAACACACACTGAAAACCGCCATTGTTGAATCGAATTCAGAGCTAGAAATCGTGTTATAACATTCGTAACGTTTTTGAAATTTATAATAACGGGGAATTTTAGGGCACCGAGGAATGGATGCCCCCAACTACGGAGATCAAAAGCTTGTAAGTAACCAAAAAGGTCAGGATGAAACCTAGTTGAACTCTCACATTTTATACGTCTCTGTGAAGCTATCCTTATCGTCAATCTATTCACTTTATTACCGTGTGAACGAGCGAACTTCGAGGACGAAGTTTCTGTTAAGGGGGTAATGATGTAACAACCCTCATTTTTAAATATTATATATGTGCTAGTTATGTTGCCTATGATCCCGCAATCCACAGTTATACTAGAAGCTAGTAGATAATGCCCCTAGAATATCAATCTCAAGCTATAATTAAGTTCTAATCCAACTTAATAGAATGGCAATGAACAAAAACTTTATTTCAAGAAGTTAGTAAGTTAGTTCAAATTGAGCTTAATGATATGATAAGAAACAAAAATTTTATTACAAGAAGTTAAGCTATATAAACAATCATGCAGGACTCACAAGTTGAGATAACAATCATAAATCTTCACAAATGTCCAACAATTCAAACACCAAGCTAATTAAAGTACATTTGAATATAAAAATTGTGACAACCGCCAAAATTTCAGGTTGACTAATTTACTATTATGTGTGCTATTTAAAAATTTCTGTACATCAAACAATATAAACAAACATTTTATGGCATAATAAACTGAACAAAAATATTATTTTTTTTATAAATCATGGACAATTATTGCCAAGAACTCAAATAGTTATTTGAGAGTTGCTTGTAAATACTTTTTCATACTTATACTATCAATAACCGTATTTATGAATAGTACCATATTCATGAATAGTAACGTATACATGAATAGTACCGTATCCAGTAATCGTATTCACGAATAGTAATCATGAATAGTATCGTGAATAGTGATCAGGATTAGTACAGTAAATAGTGACTGTAAATAGTAACGGTAAATAGTAAAGATATAAATTTAAATATGTAAATTATGTGCAAATTAAACATTTTGAACAAACATCATTATGAGATACTGAATCAAACAAATATTCATCAGTTTGATGAACATGTTGCAGACAAACTTTAGTTGCACACTTAATCTATAATTAATTATTTTAGATTGCTCAAATGAAACGTTATACATGTTAGATTGTATACACTGTCTATATTAACCTTTCCAAATAATAGATACTAGAAACGGATTTATAAACAATACATTAAATAAATATTTATACATTGCATTATTAATAAATTCTAAACTTCACGTGTTTTTGAATTATCTCTTTTCTTTATACTATAGTATCACGAGGTGGACATTTACTTTATAAAAATTCTTTTCTATTTTTATCCTAAATCATGGATGGAAACCTCCCGAAGCCATCACAGTCTAATAACCAAAATTCTATATAAAGCCAAAGTTAATTTTTAATTAATTCAAATGGGACCCACGTCAAATTATAATTCAACGAATTCGAATTCGTTAAATTTAATTAATTCAAGCGGGACCCATATTGGGACCCACGTCAAATTATAATTCGACGTTAAATTCAAAAAGTGAATAGTGCTAAATAGTAAACATCGCTTTCATACTTTATCTCTATGATTAAAATTTATAAAACTTTGTGAGTCCCTTAAGTTCGATGGTTAAACCAGGAAAGTGCAAAATACAACAAGTCTAATAAGCACTAGAATGGACTAGTATTACTTTAATATAAATACAAGTATATAAATAAAGTAATACACACTA
>CM067175.1:16609139-16640795 GCA_034093135.1 Erigeron breviscapus | reverse complement strand
CCCTAAGGTACATTTATACATTCATTCCCAAACTCTTACTATATCTAGCATTGTATGTATTATAAATGGCACATAACATTTTTCTTTTGTATAGGGACTTCGAAACTCGATAGTTTACACAAGTTTTGGAAATATGGATGAGGCAGAAGATATGGACACCGACGTATCAGATCATTCAGACAATGAAACCGATACTGAGTGGCTACATTCAGAGGATTTCCAAGATGAGATGGGGCGCAGAAAAAGACAAAATACTAAAAAAAGAAATTCTAAGATTTTTGTTGAAAACAACACTGATGCTGAAACTCATAAAATATTTCCAAGAGAAGCAACTACAAATGCGATTCAAAAAACAGTGTCAGGTATCTGTTGTTCTTGCAGCAAAAGCTCTTCGTGCAAAACACAGAAATGTGAGTGTAGAGCTGTTGATGGTTTCTGTTCCATCTCATGTGGATGCCACCCTAAAAAATGTAGCAACCGTGATGCAGTCGTTGTGGAGGAGTCTGATGTGAGACCACCAGCTACAGTTGAGACCATGATTTTATCTGATGATGAAGGAATAGAGAGAAGCAGTAGTGCGCTTGCAAGTCAAGGTGCAATGTTACTTCAGTCTGCGTTGTCGGATAAGCCTGCTGAGATAAAAGATGCCGATGGCACACAAAGAAAGCCACTATCCGATATCGGAAATAAAGTTGTAAGCGCTCTCTCTCTCTCTCAATGTAAAAGATGTCAAAACAGTCAACATAATCGGACTCATTTTGACCTATACCAATAAGTATTTCATTTGATCCGACCCGTTTTGTGACATCTTACCAAAGTAGCTGTTTTAATGTGTCATTTTAGTAACAATTACTTCTTACATAATCACATCTGTTTATAATGTCTTTTACATGAGAAGCCTGATTGATAATTTGTATTCTGGAAACAACAAAAGTTGAGGGGTGGTTTCATCATAACTAAAAGTGAAACTTCATGAACTTACAGGTCAAACCAAATGCACCTAAACCTTCCGCTCCAAGAAAGAAATGGAGAAAATCAGTAGCAATCCAGCTCATTCCAGTATCATCAGACCAGCCTACATCTCAACCTGAAGAAGCAGAAGTTCCAAAGAAACAAGAAAGTAGTACAGTTGAGTCCAATATCCCGAGGTTACCAAGAGCAATGAGAAATACTAACGCCCCTTTGAGAGACAGAAACTCGGAACCATCCACTGATACTACTACCATAAACAAGGAACCTGAGCATGCAGCTCCAAGGAGTCCTCACCACCAAGCGCGACCACCAACAGCTGAAAAAGAAAATCATGGATGCTAGGTAAATGCATATATCTTACCTTCTTTGATGTAACCCTTTGTTCTGGTTGATCATCATGACCCCTAGATTTCAAACAGAAGTAGGAAATTTGTGAAAATGGTAATGTGCAAGTTGAGGATTGACTGTAATGGTAAGCACCAATCCTTCATTGGAAACAATCTTGTTCGGTTAAGTGTTAGATTTCTCTTTGTGTTTTTTCACTGTTTATGAATAAATGATTTTAGTAAGTTGTGTAGATATGAATTATGATTGCAAGCAGGATTTTGATTGAGTTATCAGCTTTCCAACTTCCACACATTGTTTTGAGAACTAATTCCACCATATATCATTACGAGTATATCTACCCAAATGAAATTTCATTTGACAAACCATCTTTTATTGACACATCATCGCAAACGTATGTTATCTTTGCTTGTAGAACATGACGTTGATTATTTACCGTGCTTTAAGCTTTTTACCTGAAAATATGAAGCTGATTCCCTTGTATGTTCATATTTTTAATTTAATGGACATTACCTTCTTTGTATTGTTTCATAATTTGATTATACAATAAGATGTTTAGTTTTTAAGTACCTCCAAATAAGCAAGAAACAAACGAGATTCATTTCTTGTTACAAGCTATAAACCGAAGTAATGACGTAGTACTTATTATTGAAATAACTTGGAGTATAGATAATAATCATTTTTTTTTAAATAACTTGTACCTAGGTGAGTTGGTATAGTATTAATTATTAAATAATTTTTTTTTTTTTTTTTTTTTTTTTTTTTTTTTTTTTTTTTTTTTTTTTTTTTTTTTTTTTTTTTTTTTTCCCTTACTAACTAACTTTTTTTTTTTTTTTTTTTTTTTTTTTTTTTTTTTTTTTTTTTTTTTTTTTTTTTTTTTTTTTTTTTTTTTTTTTTTTTTTTTTTTTTTTTTTTTTTTTTTTTTTTTTTTTTTTTTTTTTTTTTTTTTTTTTTTTTTTTTTTTTTTTTTTTTTTTTTTTTTTTTTTTTTTTTTTTTTTTTTTTTTTTTTTTTTTTTTTTTTTTTTTTTTTTTTTTTTTTTTTTTTTTTTTTTTTTTTTTTTTTTTTTTTTTTTTTTTTTTTTTTTTTTTTTTTTTTTTTTTTTTTTTTTTTTTTTTTTTTTTTTTTTTTTTTTTTTTTTTTTTTTTTTTTTTTTTTTTTTTTTTTTTTTTTTTTTTTTTTTTTTTTTTTTTTTTTTTTTTTTTTTTTTTTTTTTTTTTTTTTTTTTTTTTTTTTTTTTTTTTTTTTTTTTTTTTTTTTTTTTTTTTTTTTTTTTTTTTTTTTTTTTTTTTTTTTTTTTTTTTTTTTTTTTTTTTTTTTTTTTTTTTTTTTTTTTTTTTTTTTTTTTTTTTTTTTTTTTTTTTTTTTTTTTTTTTTTTTTTTTTTTTTTTTTTTTTTTTTTTTTTTTTTTTTTTTTTTTTTTTTTTTTTTTTTTTTTTTTTTTTTTTTTTTTTTTTTTTTTTTTTTTTTTTTTTTTTTTTTTTTTTTTTTTTTTTTTTTTTTTTTTTTTTTTTTTTTTTTTTTTTTTTTTTTTTTTTTTTTTTTTTTTTTTTTTTTTTTTTTTTTTTTTTTTTTTTTTTTTTTTTTTTTTTTTTTTTTTTTTTTTTTTTTTTTTTTTTTTTTTTTTTTTTTTTTTTTTTTTTTTTTTTTTTTTTTTTTTTTTTTTTTTTTTTTTTTTTTTTTTTTTTTTTTTTTTTTTTTTTTTTTTTTTTTTTTTTTTTTTTTTTTTTTTTTTTTTTTTTTTTTTTTTTTTTTTTTTTTTTTTTTTTTTTTTTTTTTTTTTTTTTTTTTTTTTTTTTTTTTTTTTTTTTTTTTTTTTTTTTTTTTTTTTTTTTTTTTTTTTTTTTTTTTTTTTTTTTTTTTTTTTTTTTTTTTTTTTTTTTTTTTTTTTTTTTTTTTTTTTTTTTTTTTTTTTTTTTTTTTTTTTTTTTTTTTTTTTTTTTTTTTTTTTTTTTTTTTTTTTTTTTTTTTTTTTTTTTTTTTTTTTTTTTTTTTTTTTTTTTTTTTTTTTTTTTTTTTTTTTTTTTTTTTTTTTTTTTTTTTTTTTTTTTTTTTTTTTTTTTTTTTTTTTTTTTTTTTTTTTTTTTTTTTTTTTTTTTTTTTTTTTTTTTTTTTTTTTTTTTTTTTTTTTTTTTTTTTTTTTTTTTTTTTTTTTTTTTTTTTTTTTTTTTTTTTTTTTTTTTTTTTTTTTTTTTTTTTTTTTTTTTTTTTTTTTTTTTTTTTTTTTTTTTTTTTTTTTTTTTTTTTTTTTTTTTTTTTTTTTTTTTTTTTTTTTTTTTTTTTTTTTTTTTTTTTTTTTTTTTTTTTTTTTCCCGGTATTATCGGTATTACCGGAAATACCGGCCGGTACGACTATTTTAAGTTTTTTTTATAAAAATCATACAAAACTTGTTACAATTTAACGAAAATAATAAAAATACAATTATAATCCACTCAAAAATAATACCAAATAAGTATTTCATAACAAAATATAAGTTTTAAAGTTCACAAATAATTAAAAATAACATTAAAGTATCATAAAAATATTTTTTAAAAAAATTCAATTTTTTTTTGTTGAAAATACCGGAAATATCGGAACGGTAATACCGGGAATACCGGAAATACCGGCCGGTATTGAATAGTGAAAATACCGGAAAAATACCGGACTTAAAATACCGGAGTACCTCCGATACCGGTAATACCGGTAAACCGTATATCCATGTATTTAAAACACATTGTATTTTTCATTCAGTAACTTTTTGGTGATAAATGATATCCTTTTAACTTGTAACTTGCTAACAGTTTTGGAAGGAATTTTGTTATAAAAAATCTATATACCTTAAAAAATTTGGTCCGTTTGGTGTAAATCGAATTCGAACAGAAACCAAATCATCCTATTTGGTTTAGTTTAAGCATGAGTAATTCGGTTTAATTTGGTTCTTGAGAATAAAAAAACAGAGGAAATTGAACCAGATCTTTAAACACCCCTACTACTTATGTTATTATGCGTGTAACTTAACAAGTTCATGCATCGATAGTTTTGAGAATGAGTTGTTTTATGTGGATTATTCAATCAATTATGTCATAAGTTTACTAGTTCATTGTATAATGAAATATAGTCATAATAAAAAGTTACTTGCCTTTTAATTTAAAACTTATAGTTAAGACTTAAGAATGATTGAATTTATGTGATCCTACATTTTCATAGATAGTCTAAAAGTACTCATAAACAATGTTTTAAAAAAAAAAAAAAAAAAAAAAAAAAAAAAAAAAAAAAAAAAAAAAAAAAAAAAAAAAAAAAAAAAAAAAAAAAAAAAAAAAAAAAAAAAAAAAAAAAAAAAAAAAAAAAAAAAAAAAAAAAAAAAAAAAAAAAAAAAAAAAAAAAAAAAAAAAAAAAAAAAAAAAAAAAAAAAAAAAAAAAAAAAAAAAAAAAAAAAAAAAAAAAAAAAAAAAAAAAAAAAAAAAAAAAAAAAAAAAAAAAAAAAAAAAAAAAAAAAAAAAAAAAAAAAAAAAAAAAAAAAAAAAAAAAAAAAAAAAAAAAAAAAAAAAAAAAAAAAAAAAAAAAAAAAAAAAAAAAAAAAAAAAAAAAAAAAAAAAAAAAAAAAAAAAAAAAAAAAAAAAAAAAAAAAAAAAAAAAAAAAAAAAAAAAAAAAAAAAAAAAAAAAAAAAAAAAAAAAAAAAAAAAAAAAAAAAAAAAAAAAAAAAAAAAAAAAAAAAAAAAAAAAAAAAAAAAAAAAAAAAAAAAAAAAAAAAAAAAAAAAAAAAAAAAAAAAAAAAAAAAAAAAAAAAAAAAAAAAAAAAAAAAAAAAAAAAAAAAAAAAAAAAAAAAAAAAAAAAAAAAAAAAAAAAAAAAAAAAAAAAAAAAAAAAAAAAAAAAAAAAAAAAAAAAAAAAAAAAAAAAAAAAAAAAAAAAAAAAAAAAAAAAAAAAAAAAAAAAAAAAAAAAAAAAAAAAAAAAAAAAAAAAAAAAAAAAAAAAAAAAAAAAAAAAAAAAAAAAAAAAAAAAAAAAAAAAAAAAAAAAAAAAAAAAAAAAAAAAAAAAAAAAAAAAAAAAAAAAAAAAAAAAAAAAAAAAAAAAAAAAAAAAAAAAAAAAAAAAAAAAAAAAAAAAAAAAAAAAAAAAAAAAAAAAAAAAAAAAAAAAAAAAAAAAAAAAAAAAAAAAAAAAAAAATGTGACCAATCAAATAAGGAAAAATGAAAAAGAAAAAGAAAAAATAATTCTATTGATTTTGATTGTTCCACATGAGTTTGTAAAACTTGTTTGTAAAAATTTGTTTGTCATAGTAGAATTTCTCATATTAATATTAATATTTCCACTGCTTTAATATCATTTGTCGCACATATATAGTGATACGAAATTTACAAATACCACAAGAAGACATTTTTAAGAATCCAAATTATGATATTTGTGTCAAATTTGAATACTTCAATTTTGGGTCAACATTGGTGTTTCTTTTTTTACTCACGAGGTGTTTTAAGGTTCTTTATCTTCAAATAAAAATGTTTTTCTTGTCAACTTGGACTATATTATGTTACTTGTATGTTGACATCATGTTTGCATACTTTCAACTATATATATTAAAACGTTAACTTCTTTATGAATGTTATTAGGTAAAAAAATAAAATAAAAATATGGTGTGGTTATGGGGAGGGAAGCATCAACTTTCAAAAAACAACACCAAACCATCGAAAACTTGTTCCAAATCGTCTGCAAAGACGCCGGAATTCAACAAACCGGAGCTTCATGGTGTAGATGGTGGAAATGTGGTATCAGAAAGGGTTAAAAGAAAATGTTCAAGTAACAAAAAAGTTGAAGTTGACAAGGAATATGATGTTGTTTTGGTTACATTGGATAATAGTTGTTTGTCAGGCTCAGAAGACGACGACGGCTATGATTGGTCTATTGGGTGGATGGAACCTCATGCGTCTGGCTTTCAAAGTTATGGTGACGGTTTTGATGATGGTTTTTCCGTATTAATTCCTTGTTATGGGCGTGAGCAAAAAGTTTAAGTACTGTTTATAAGACCTTATATCTTATTCTTTCATGTGTATCCTGTGTGGATTTGTAAAGAAAACAATGTGTATATTTGTATATATACTTTATATTGAGAGTTTGGTTATGAAGTAATTCTTGTTTGATCAGATCATCACTTGATTTTACTTTGAATTCAGATTTAGATTTTACTTCAATAAATTCATATCGTTCTGTAAACAAACAAGAAATTCTTAACATTTTCTAATGTTCGCGTAATTAAGATGAATTTTACTCAAGAATTTATCCCAGTAAATATCGGGTGAAATTGGATAAGACATATATCGCAAATCATATTTGGATCAAAGAGGTGGATTTGAGAAAGGCACCAAGAAAAGATTAACTGACCAGTTCAGAAAATAAAAAAAATTGCAGAGATTTCCTTCTGCAAACACTTTTTTTATTCCTTTTCCTCTAAATTTTTTCACAGATGAACTTTCACATAGTTTCATAGGGTTACAAATTATTATATATATAAACCATAAACATGAAACACTATATAGCACCAACAAAACCATATGCCATTATGTTGATAAGTTAATCATCCACAAGATGACCGGAAAATTTTATAAACACCCTAAGTGTGAGCCAGAATATTTGACAGGAATCAAAATCCTATAATTTGCTTGCAAGAATTCCTAACAAAACCAAAAAATGTAAAAAAAGATAGAATTTTTGTGTACTAAGTTAGCATGGTTCAGATGATTCAAGATTTGTATTTGGTGGATTACTTGAACCAGGAGGCTGTGCTTCTTGATCTAAATCCATTGAACCCAATCTGGCATCTTGATTACTGAAAGCCGCCTCATGATTGCCAGAGATCACCACTTTATCATTTTGGATGGGGTCTGGTGAGCGGACTGAGCTAGAAATTGTAACCACATGGTCAGCTTTAATTTCAGATGACACGTTCATATTTTGACCCGTATTGAACTGATTCAACTGAATCACTGGTTCAACGTTTGATTTAGAAAGGGTTGAGCCTGTGTTAGACCGTGGTGCATTTGGTGAGAGTCTAGAATACGGAGCACGAAAATAGTCTGAAGCCATGTGAACCCCGGGTGTAGATGGTGATCTAGTTGTTTTGATGTGGATAGTACTTTTCATTTGTTGCTTCATTATTGCTGCAGCATCCGTTGGGGTTGCAATCCGCGCACCAGCAGCAACTGCAGCTGCTTTTACTGCATCCGGTCCTGAGGCAAGAGGTTTAGTCAAAAACGGTTGAGGTCTCGGAAAAACTCTTTTCAGTCCTGTAGGGGCAGAATCGTAACTTTGGGAGAACGTCGTCGAGAATGGAGGGTCAGCCACAGGTGGTTGCACCAAGATTCTTCCAGGATTTGTCCTGCCTGATCCATTTCAGCTATAGTTAGAGTAGAGGTGACTAATTGGCTATCCTGACCCATTTACTTAATAAAAAGTAGAGGTATCTAATTGGGACGGTCAATTCAGTTATGTGTTATCTCTGATGGGGTTAACAAAAAATAAAAATAAAAATTGTCTTATCATGAAACTGGGCAAATGGCAAGAAAGTTAATTAAATCATTTGTAGTTTAAAAATTATAATATTACTGAAAATCAAGAAATTCGGTAATCATATTTGACATGTTAATTATCTATAATAAATTTGGACATAATGCATTTTACTAGCCCGTCCCTACTCATCCATTGATTGTGCACCAAACCGCGTCGAGAGGATTTTAGGTTCGAAGGTAAAACCCTAAAGGGTTTTAGGGGTTTGTTGGCGATTCCCCGAAGGTAGGAACGGTGTTCCTTTACGCCGAATAAGGGTTGATGATGATGATCGTCAAATTGTATTCGACTTTAGGGTTTATATGAGGTTTTTCGATCGGTGATCGTATCTGTGATAATCGAAGTATATCGATTATAAGGGAATCCTCCTCCTTTTATAGGAGGAGGTTCCTTGGGGGAGAAGGTTAGGGTTTTCCCTATTCCTTCTTTGTGTATAACTCTACTTACCATGTTGATCCGATCTAGTTTCCTTAGGAGATCGAACTAAGTAAGGATTGTTTTTATCTTTGGAAAGGATTTGTGTCGATCCTTTAATTATTTATCCGAGTTAAACACCTTAGCGCTTATACCCTTCGTGAGGGTGCTTCGTATTAGGTATCCTGATACAAAGGGGTACATCGTCATCCATTTTGGTACCTCTAGCTCTAATAGATATGAACAAAAATTGTACCTAATGGCGAAGGAACCTTTGGAGTAGTCACTCCGGGCTTATCAAGGGCAATATTAAGTGCTCGCCGAGCTGCTAGTTGTGCCTTAGAAAGTTGTGAACCAGTATTCATAACTGGGTATCTTTGACTTTTCTTAAGAGTGTTCCACCTCTGCAAATATCAATTTTATCATGAAGATCATTAAAAAAATGAATGTCAAAAGCTGTTCAATGTACCCATATAAACACTACGCTAAATGTTAACATATGCCATTTACAAGGTGATCAGATAATGGGTAATTTGTAATCCGATGCTGGGATTTGAACCCGTGAAATTGGGGAAAACCGGACATCCTAACTAAACTGGATGATAACAGATGCTATAAAATCCTCTCTATCTCATGAAAGTTGCAATATCTTTAATTTGTTGAGTCACGTGAGAAAGCAAGCTTTCCATTGGGAAGTTTATAAGTCAACAATTTTAAATTGGGTCCCCAAGATTATATTACCTTCCCGGTATTGAAGATAACTTTCAGATCTTCGTCAAATAGTCAAACACATTTCTAAAATTATGTCTTCAGATAGATGAAAAAAGTGAAATTTTCACAAGACAAGGGCTTCAAGAAACGATAAGTTGATTGTATGTTTTCCCCACTAAAGATTTCCTTACTATGAAAATGTTGATAACTGAAATTAAGTAGTGACAATGGGATAGTAATTTGTCTCGTTAAGCTTCTTGCTTAAAACAGTTTGTATCCATATGCACCAAACCCCAGAAGTTATATAGGAAAGGTGACACCTCTGAACCATTTACTTATGAATGGGTCCATTTGGGTTATGGTTTATCCCTCAAGAATCAATCACGTTGAGGTGGACAGCATTTTCTTGGGGTCAACCCAACCCATTCTGACCGACGATGAAAACACATTACAATCTAAACTGTGAACCTAACCTGTCTGATCCATCTATTTCTCCACCTTTAGCCTAAATGCACTTGAAAACTTAACAAAAACGCTATAATGGGACTTGGAAATATAACCTGAGATAGCTGTGTAGGAGTTCTGTCACTCTTAAAGTCTCCTTTTAACATGTTGGCCCAATTCCCTTCCCCGGATTTTTGTACAGCAGCAAAAAGTTCCTGGTCCTCTTCTGCAGACCATGCTTTTCTTTTCCTCTTAGGTGGCAATTTTTTGTCTGTACAGTCAACTGCATCTAACCCTTCAGCAGAAGGAACTGTTGGAAGCCCTGGTTTTGGAATGTAAACGGGAACTGATATATTGATCCCACTCACTGAAGTAACAAATTGTGGATTTTCTGATGGAGGTTGGGTA
The DNA here is from genome assembly GCA_034093135.1 of Erigeron breviscapus. Lineage (NCBI taxonomy): Eukaryota > Viridiplantae > Streptophyta > Magnoliopsida > Asterales > Asteraceae > Erigeron > Erigeron breviscapus. Next base: position 16,630,963 of record CM067175.1, on the reverse strand, counting down.
GATTTGGGTCGTGGTATATTTATAGTCATTGGAGCCTCCATGGTCAAGCCTTTTTCAATACAGTGATTAGGTGACCCAGAATCCATGAGTACCTAAAAATTTCAATGGCCCGTTTAAAATATGGGACTAAAGGTGGTTAACGGGTCAAAACATGTTCTGGCACGCCTCAAAAACAGAGCTGGTTAAGTTGACCCGAACACTTGGACCAACTTCTTATTAATTGTATGAATACGAAAACTTAGTTATGTTAATAATAATCTATTTTTGAATAAACATTTTTTGTAGGTTTTGCAATTGTTTGGGCGACTTACGTTCCTTTCGACACATTGACTTGTTCATTACAAATAAGTTGGTAATATTAGGATTGATCTACAAAATTCCTTTATTTCTCATCATTAAGCGGTAGTTAGATACTAAAAAAGCAGCTCAAATCACTTTTGGGATAGTCCAAACCCCCTCACTTAATCTAAACTAGCAAATTTCCGGCCTCGCATTGCGGGCATCAATTGTCGTGTTGAAACGATTGTGTTATTCTAGTGTACTTGCGTTGAACCTTCAATCGCTGAATTAACAAACATTATCTCATGAATAGGTTTGTTTAAAAGGTTATCATATCAAATATATATTTATTTAAGGGCAAAACCACAATACTTTTCGTCAGCGCGTTGCACGGTTTCAGTTATTACGATTACATTTGTTATTGATGATGTATCACTATATGAAAAAATTGACATATAAATAGATACTTATTCAAAGACAATACCCCCCCAAAAAAAAAGTTTTTAATATATTGTTTGTAAACCTAAAAACTATTTTGGTTTGTTATTGATGATGTGTCGCTATATATGTTTGTTAAAATATTTGACATATGAAATAGATACTTATTCAAAGGCAATACCACCAAAAAAAAGATAAAAAAAATTTGATATATTATTTGGAAACCGGAAAGGAAAAAAAATATGTAAGAAAGCAAGAAGTAACCCGTAGTTTTAAACCCAAAAGATATCCAATGTGGTAAAATTGGAATATTGTTACAAAAAAAGAACAAAAGTTTTCAATATAATTATTTGAAAACCCGACAGGGAAAAAAATATCCAAAAAGTAACTCGTATTAAAAAACCCAAACGGAATGTGATTTGGCAAAATTCGAATAACGGTACGGGTTGTAGCATGGACGAATAGTAACTCACCACGTGGGCAAGTTATACTATTCACAACCAATTCATTTAATATATAGTATATATAATACCTCGCATGTCCAAGGCTCTCCAGATTGACCATCAATATTGACAATAATAGGTCAAACGTATCGGGACAAACTCCGAACCCTAGAAGACTATAAAAACTATCATAGTGCACACCTACATCAAGAGCAATGGACTTGTTTACCGCAGGTTTCCAGATTTGAATCAACTTACTATGAGTGTAAGGGTAAGAATCACCGGACATATATTCGACATAAAAGCAAAACAACCCATGAGAACTACCAACTACACTTGGTTTTCAGTCAAGTAGTTCAAAAGATTCAGAACAGTGGGAACAAACATTTGTTGTGGGAATGTGTTGTTATCAACAATTAAAACAAACTTTAGCTCCTCGGATTGATTATTATGATCGTCGTACCTTTTAAAAATAGATTATGTGGTCTAGTTTGAAGGACGTTGTTAGCGGCCATTTTCTCGGAGCTTTCGATAAGCGATTTCCAAGATTTTGATATTATTTTGCATTGAATCATTGTTTTGGCAGGAAGCCGTTTTATGATTTGTGTTTGGATTTCAAAAGGTATGTATGATGACATCTTTGATTTGGGAATGAATTTTCTATGGTTTTTCATTATAAATGGTGAGGAATGGGAACATGGAAAAGAAAAGGAGAAAGAAATTATATATACTAGAGAATATCAGGCCGTGCGATGCACGAAACTCTAAAACTGATATTTTTAATAAACGTATAAGGTACTTTTGAAACATATAAAGATAGACGGTGAAGGAAAAACATATCTCAATTGGAAAATTTTCGTGGATTACTCTTCTTATATCAAAAGAAGATTTATCCACGAAGATATTCTCTCGTAATACATTTTCTTATATCAAAAGAAGATTAATCCACTAAAATGTTCCAATTAAAATATGTTTTTCCTTCACCATCTATCTTCATATGATTCAAAAGTACCTCATCAGTTTTAGAGGGTCGTGCATCGCACTGCCTGATATCGTGCTCACCATTTATAATGAAAAACCCTAGAAAATTCATTCCTAAATCAAAGATGTCATCATACATACCTTTTGAAATCCAAACACAAATCATAAAAAGTCTTCCTGCCAAAACAATGATTTATTGCAAAATAATATCAAAATCTTTGAAATCGCTTATAGAAAGCTCCGAGTTTATGGCCGATTACAACATCCTTCAGCTGGACCACATAATCTATTTATAAGGTACGACGATCATAATAATCAATCCGAGGAGCTAAAACTTGTTTCAATTATTGATAACTCATTCCCACAACAAACGTTTGTTCCCATTGTTCCTGAATCATTTAAACTACTTGACGGAAAACCAAGTGTAGTTGGTAGTTCTCATAGGTTGTTTTGCTTTTATGGTGAATATATGTCAGGTGATTCTTACCCTTACACTCCTAGTAAGTTGATTGTTATCTGGAATCCTGCTGTAAATAAGTCCATTGCTCTTGATGTGGGTGTGCACTATGATAGTTTTATAGTCTTATAGGGTTCGGGGTTTGTCCCAATACGTTTGACCCTATTATTGTCAAAATTGATGATCAAATGTACTACTGTTTACCTTCACACAAGCCGCAGCCTCTGCTGAAGCCTCATTACTAACGGTTGGAAAAGCTTGGAGTTCACATTCCAGATCACTATCATCATCCTAGCAATTTACGTTCAAACATTTGTTAAAAAAAATCAATTAATATATGTGTTTACTAGAGAAGTAATCAGTAATAACATTCATTAAGCTTTTAGCAAATTTAAAAGACACTAAAATTTTAAGGCATTTCTGCAACCATGATGAATAAGTTTTCCACAGAAAGGTTACAAACGATTCCCATAGGCATGACGATTTGTGCATACATCTCAAATTCAATCAATAACACTAATACAGATGATAGAAACCACAAAGTTTTTCAACCATCAAATTGTTTGCTGATATAACAGTCTGACTTTTTGAGCCATCCGTTCTTTTTATTGCAAAATTTTCCAAAAGATATGTTGCAAAAATTGATATTTTGATAAATGTTACACCTATAGATACAAATTGTCATGCTTTCCAGTTCTCTCCAAATCGGTTTGCTTGCAGTGCAAAGATGGAAACCCCGACCCACTTAAAATAGAACGACTCAATTTGGATTGTGCATTAATATCAAGCGGATAGAATAATAATCACTAAAACAGAAACGGGTAAAGTGGGGTGAACATGTTGAAAGTTGTTTAAGTTAATTTATAATGCGTGGACCCTCTGAATCTTTCTATTACAAAATCGTACAAATTTTTACCCATTACCCAACCTGTATGACCCACCGATTGTGCCATATTTTCAGAACAGTAACTGTTTACTTACGACGAAAGGACAAGTATGTTTAAATCAAGTTGTCAACAAATCTTGCATTATATAGTTTAATACAGAACAAGACACTTACCAGAGGCTGAGCTTCAGCTTTCAACTTTTCCAGTAATGGGTCACAATAAGCTAAATGTCGCCACAATATTTGGTATTCCCTGGGGTTTGTTATGCCTGTTTTGGTATATTTTACCAATGCATTCCAATCTATTTTTACATCTTGAACTTGAGCCACTTCTTGAAGCAAAGTTAAAATAGTTGTAGGCGAGTACCTTCCATTTCACAGCAATAACAAAAATGAAAGTCAGCTTTTAATTTATTCAATCAAATGAACCTTTTTTTAAAATTTAACAAAAATGAGCCTTTGTAGGTTTAAGTGTGTTCGTTTAAAGCTAAAATAACAACCGAAATTCAGCTTGTTTGGGATTGCTTATTTTATAGCGCTTATCTTCTATATAAACTTAATGCTTATATCACTTATTAAGTAAATAACATAATGATATATGCTCCTAAAAACTCCTCTAATTCATCGTTCCAACGAGTAGATAATCACATGTTGTACATACATTTTTCGCTATCCTCATCGACCCGTTCATTATGCTAGCCTAAACATTTAAGAGTATATATCATTTTCCGGCTCCGACCAATTAATTTTTCAGAGAGCCTATAATTTAAAATCGATCAACGAACACTTAAAAAATAACCCCCAAAAGGGTCATGACCCATTTTAACAAATCTTGCCAATGTACTTCATTAAGCTGACAAAAATGAAAAATCTTTAACAAAATCACCCACCAACCTTGCAAAAATTGGTATTACAACAAAAAAGATACAATCTTTCTAAACCATTCAAATAATCATATTTCACTTTAAATAACTATGCAATCAATTAAAAAAACAAAAAAATTAAAAAAAAGGAGAAAGAAAACAAACCTTTGTAAAATAAGTGACACATTTTCTTCCGTGATGAATGATGGAGACTCTTTTTGCATCATCATTTTTAGCTTATTTTTTATTTAAATTTTTACTGCGGCAGTAAATAAAAATCAAAAGGGGTTTTGGAATGAGATGAGAGAATGCATAAATAATGAAAAAGCAACCGTCCCTGAATTGTAGGAAGGAGATATATCCTACAAATTCGCGGGGTTTTGTTCAGTTTGGTGGTTTTGAAAACCATGATTCTGATTTTATTCTGTTTTTTAAGGAATCTATTTTTTTTTCAAACCTATTTCGAGGCAGTGATTTCATTCCCTTAATTGTAGTTTATTTTAGAGTTAATGACATAAATGGTACCTAACGTTTGCGCGATATTATTGGTTTCATATCTTTCTTTTCGATATTACGCGAATCATACCCAACGTTTTCAAAAGTCCACTCGGACCATACCTCGACCCTAACGCCGTTTGATGACCGTCAAAACCCCCCACGTGACTTGCACGTGAGGGGTAAAAACGTAATTTCACACCTGGAAAGGTATGAAACCAGTATTATCGCGTAAACGTTAGGTACCATTTAAGTAATTAACTCAATATATAATCCATATTAGATAAAAAAAAATAGTAATGAAAATTTTTGGTTGGTGGGTTTTGTTTAGATCCGAAATTAGTGAAGTAAAAGTGACGTGTTTCTGAGTTTTGAGAATGCATAAGATGATAAGATAGAGCTAGCAGCACTGTGGTGGTGGGGCGCCGCTGTTGGTGTTTTTCCGGTGATGGGGGAGGGGGGCTGCTACAATGGTGGCAGTCGGTGGCGGGGTGTTAGGAGATGGGATAATGGGTTGTGTTGTTATAGGGTAAAAATGGTGAAGATGATGAAGTTATCATGTCCGGCGGTTTTCCGATAAGGTTTCCGGCTAGATTTTCGGATCTCCATTGATCTCTTTTTTAGCCTGGAAAACTAATTTTTTTGATAGGCAGAGTAATTCATATGCATATAATACATGTATGACATATGAATTAAAGGGTTATAGTTACATATAGTACATGTATGGCTATTTCTTGTTTTGTTGGTGAAGAATCTGGAGTGAGTGCTGCTCGAGTCACTTTGAGCATTTCGATTATTTAATTCTTGTTTTAGGATGACAATTTTTTTTTTATCTAATATGGATTATATATTGAGTTAATTACTACCTAACGTTTACACGATATTACTGGTTTCATACATTTCCAGGTGCGAAATTACGTTTTTAGCCCTCACGTGCAAGTCACGTGGGGGGTTTTGACGGTCATCAAACGGCGTTAGGGTCCAGGTATGGTCCGAGTGGACTTTTGAAAACGTTGGGTATGATTCGCGTAATATCAAAAGGAAAGGTATGAAACCTACAATTAAGGGAATGAAATCACTGCCTCCAAATAGGTTTGAAAAAAAAATAGATTCCTTAACAAACAGAATAAAATCAGAATCATGGTTTTGCTCTCTCTTTTGGATTTGATCTGAAAGATGTACTGTGAATTTGATCTGAAGTGTAGTTATTTTTGGTGTAAAGTTCTGCTTAAAGTGAATTGTAATACTAGTAATATATTGTTAATTGTATATGTTGCTTATTGTATTGTGTCACTGCCCAGTTTGGGTGTATAGGTCCTGCCATTAGCTACTGTTTTTTGGTATCATGTTGTGATTATGTTATCTGCATTTGGGTTTACGTCTTCATGGTTTGCTGGGACATAACTTGCTGCTCTTGTGCTAACCTATTTTTAAAAGATGATGAGAAACTTGCTGATGAGAATTCAAGAATTAGTTTTAGCCTTGCACCACTTTGAGCTTTGTTTCCTATAAAACGTGAAAAATATATTAACTCAAGAAACTTATAAAATGTTTTTGTTCAATTAAAGGTGGAGGTGATCCGGGTGAAAAAGAAAAAGATGGTTTAATTTATGAGATCTTTGATTTGTTTTGGGAAACATTGATAATAATGGAATTCAAAGATAATAAGAGAACAGGGGAGAAGACAGGTGTAGTTTTTTAATTGGTTGTACTACCATCCGTGAGCTTTCTACGAATATCATACGGGTCTTTTGTTTAGATTGGAAACTTTTGAAAAGCATGTCCAATTTGTAAAATGGCCTTCTTTTTTTGTTTACTTAGGTAATTTTCCCATATTAAAAATATGTAACATTTAAAAAAGGTCTCTATATATTGATAAGAATAGAAACCATTTTTTACTGTTTTGGTACTCCATATTTCTCAATATTGTACTAGCACTGTACCCACGTAATGCGGTGGTGATCATGACGGCAACAATATGGGGGTGGGGACGACTGTTGGTGGTGGAGGCAACATTGGACGGTGTACATAATTGATGTAAAAGTAATTGATTTAAAGGGTTAATGGAGATATTTTAAAAGATAAAAGATTAATAATGTAATTTAATAATTAATGTTAAAGGGATAGTGTATGTGAAAATATTTTAAGAGGTGCTAGGTTAAAATATTACATATTTTTCAACACTTTTAAAAATAAAGTGTTAGTTTTTTTTTATAATAAAGTAGTATAGATTAGGTGATTGCAAATAAAAGCAAAACCCCATATCACAAACACTTGCACACCCCCAATAATTAAAAACCAATATTGATGTTGGATATTTAAGTCACTTATATTTGAAGTATCAAAACAAAATCAAACCTTATCAATAACCAAATAATTCCATGGTTTGCTTATTAAAACCTGCATTTCCATGACCCCGTTTTACACAATTAAAATCATTAGACATTACGCCAACAATAATAATATCATTTCTGCCCACAACCTCTTTGATGGAACGCCTCACAACAATTTTTTTTTTTAGTAAAAGGGCATTTGCCCTTCAGAAAATTTTATAGATAATGAAATGAAGTATTAACAAACTAGTATGGGTATACGTATACCGAGTGCACTTTACAAAGACATTAGAGTACATCCAAATAACAATAACATAAACTATTAAATACACAAACAAAATGACATAAAGTAAATTATAAATCTTAGAAATTAAACATAAAACAAATCCAAAACACTTCCTGTCTTCATTTTTAAAGCTATTGTGAATTGTCCACTGCTGGAACAATATGACCATAAGATAGATGATCCATTAAGCTTGGCCCAAATCCACCAAAATGAAGCCCACGGCCACTTATCTTACACAAACCATAATAGAAGCATTTCTCCACAATAGTTCCTTTGAATAATTTTTTTTTTTTGTCCGAACAGCAAAATTTTATTAATAAACTAGCGAGCAGCTAGAAAATTACAAAGAACAATCATCCAACAATGAAAAACTAAAATTACACCAATCCACCCAAGATAGGGATCTAAACTTAGACTTGTTTTTAATCTAAAGGTAGGCTTGAGCTTTGATTTCCTGTTTGATTTTGTTGAGTATGAATGGCTTATCATTCAATATCCATACTTTTAACATCCATACTTTGCATATATAAACCAAATAACTCAAAAGTGAAAACAAGCATTACCTCTTTCACTTTTGACCAAAACAACATCTTGAGCAGCCTAATCAAATAACAAGCAAACATGATCCTTTGACTTTTAAAAGTCAACCCTGCAGCTAGTATTGTATATTTGTATCTACTACACTACAGCCCAAAATGAATTCGCCAATCCAAGAAAAACACTTGAAAAACATTCCCTTTTAGCACTAGTCCAAGCCTAAGATTTCTATCAAAATAGGTTATACTTCTAATCAAGCAAACTAAATACAGTGTTGACCAGAAAAGTCAACATAACAAACAAGCTATAATACTCTTCAGAACACTTTTGCCATAACATATCCAAGAGACCAACAAAAAAGAAATATTTCCATTTTATCACTAGCCCAAACCTACATCCTAGAAGGTCTAGCATCACTCCAAGCAAAAGTTAATCTTTGACTTTCAAAAGTCAACTCTGACACCAACACTGCAATTTTCTTCAAAGTGATACACATACTTTGAACACAAGCTGCAATCAGATATGAACTTTCATAATAAGCCCATCCCCACCCAACCCAAATAAACTAACTCTTGTTTTTAAAAAATGGGGGCATAACATCCTTATAGCAGCACCAAGTAGTGCCCAGATAAGAAGGAACACAACCACATTGTAACCATTTCAGCCTCCTCATACCAAAGAAACAACTGTCTATCTTTGGAACTCAATTATTAGAGCTTATGCTTAAACCCATCATCTTGATGCTCTTAAGTTTGTGCACGGTCAAGTGATTGTTTCTGATATGGGACTGGACTCGATTTGTGGTAGTGCGTTAGTGTCCGCTTATTCCAAACTTGCCCGAATTGATGACACGAGAATGGTGTTTGATAGGTTACACGAACGCAACTCGGTTTTGTATAACACGATGATTTCGGGATTTGGAAGTTGTGGTTATTGGCTGAAAGGGTTACATTTGTTTATAGTAATGAGAAGAATGGAGAACCAGGCTGATGGGTATACCGGGGCAGGGTTGTTATCGGGTTTGACGTGTTCTAGCTTGTTAGAATGTACTAAAGATGTAGTTGTATGCATTTGGGGTGTAATGTATTTGATGATTTATTGCAGCCTGATCTAGTAACCTGGTCTGCTTTAATATCTGGTTTTCAAGAAAATGAACGTCGAAAGAAGAAATCCGCATTCCATAGTTATTGCTACTTCACTTGCTGTTACTGCACAACTGGTAGTTTTGTCACCAGACATCGACATACATGGTTATGCCATTTGCCTTAACCTAGACACAGAAATAATGGTATCTTCTTCATGGGTAGACATGTATTCAAAATGTGGTTTCTTGGATTTGGGGATCAACGTTTTTGAGTAGATACAGAAAAGAAACATTGTTTCTTACAATTCGATAATAACAAGTTCTGGCTTGTATGGACATCCATCTTGGGCTTTTGAAGTGTTTAGGGAGGTTCTTGAAAAGGTTTAAAACCCAACGAATCTACTTTCTCCGTTCTACTATCTGCTTGCTGTGATGGTGGCCTTGATAAAGAAGGTCGAGGGATTTTTAGTAGAATGTATGTTGATTCTGGCATCGGCGCAAAACTGAGCATTATGTTCAGTTTGTTAAGTGCATTAATTCATGTGTTTAGTTATAAGACATCTACTAATATGTGTGGTGTAGGTTCTTCAAAATAATACTAGTTAGTTTCTCTGCACCTAAATTTGAACCACTACCATTGAGATCCCTTCCGGTGTTGAGACAGAGGGTGGTTGGGGGCCAACCAAAGAGGGTGATTGGTTGTCAGAACACCATCCGGAGAAGGCATTTTTACACCTTTGATGGCAATCCCAATTCCCGGTTTTTGTCCAAACCAGCCAGTTAGGTTTGAGCGGACTTGTTGCAAACGAGCCAACCGACTAAATATGACTGACAAGAAAGAAAGTAAATGATAACAACATAGGAGCATTCATCCTTCCTTAATAAAATATAGTGTGAACATACACATTTAAACCAGATTTATGAAGAGCTACTCTAGTGCGTGATACATAATAAAATTTAAAAGTATGAAATCTGCAACAAATATCTAACATACGGACTGGTTGCCATAATTCATAGAGAGCTACTCAAGTGGGTGTTACATAAAAATTAAAAAGGAGGCACCTGCAACTGATAATATCTAACATACGGAATTGGTTGATGAGTCTCTGAATCCTTGAAGCAATGACAAATAACATGAACATAATCTTGTTGTTCTGCAAAATTAACACAGTATGATAATTTGTATTAATTGAAGGTAAAGATATAAACTAAAAGTCATAATGTTTTTGATTTACAGTGGTAAATCTCAACATAATGATTCTAAAAATTACAGTAGGAGACAAAAAAAAAAAACAATGAATAAAGTGTTGGGAATGAGACAAGTGGCCAATAGGAGACAAAAGTTACCTTCATAATTGCTCAGCGTATGTCGACTTTGGGGATATCGGAGAGACGGGGCCAATAGGATCCTCTTCTACTCATCATCTTTTCTTTCAGTTCTTCATTGACACCATATACTGTCAAACTCAAAAGTGTAGGCAATAACAGCGTCTCTGGCAGATGTTTCAACCTTGGGCAATCTCTAATACAGAGATGTTGGAGGGAGGTGAGGTGTTGGAGTCCCTCTGATGATATTCTTTCTATTTTCTTAAAATCATATAATTTAAGCTTAGTGAGAGATGATGATAATGAATAAGGAAGAAGTGAGGAGGTTGGGAAACTCTTGACGTCTTCTTCTTCTCCACCCCATAACTCTAGTTCAACGAGTGAGGTGGGGAGCGGGCCCCATTCTGATATGGGCCTCTTCAACTTCCCTATTGTTAAGGAATCCAAATTGGGAGGCCAAACCCCACTTCCAACAAGAGGTGGCCCATCCATGCTTGCACAATTCGTGATTTGCAGATGCTTTAGCGACACGAGATCCTTCAAATCAGGGAATGACTCTATTTCCCCACAATAAATATTTCCAATTTCATGAGCTGTTGAAGGAAACATGTAGCTTTCGTCATTGATATCAGATTTCCCCCCATGGACCATATGCTTAAAACTTCAAGTGACTTGAACTTCTGCCATCCCCATCCTCCTATTGGGAAGAAGGAGGCAGATGTAAGTGACTTACAACCACGAATTGACAACTTTTGAATGGTATTGTTGGCTGGACAACTCAAATGCTCCAGATTCTCACAACCCCATATCTTTAAGGTTTCAATGTTGTCTGGACAGCTCAAATGCTCCAGATTCTCACAACACGATATCTCTAACATCCTAAGAGATGTTGGGAGGTTGCTCCTTTCCTCTCCTCTTCCTCCTCCTATTCTCACCAATTCATCACACCTCCAAATAGTCAACTTTTTTAAATTAACAAGAACCTCCTTACATGCATCCGTTGCTTCTTCTGATTCCCACAAATTCCTTATTTCATTACACCTCACGATTCTTAATTCTTCAACTACCCCAAGATACTGTACAACGTCACCCCACACCTCATCACTAAGTCCTGATATATCCCCCATTCTCATCGTGGTCACCAATGAAGCTACACCAACCAGACTTTTCAATACTCCATCACCACAATTCTCTATATCCAGAGCCCTCAATGAAGTTAATGCTTCAAGTGAGACTTTAACCAAATTAGGACAGTTTTCTATACGAAGAATTTCAAGGCGTGGAAACACCGCATTGACTGACCATTCCTCCCATCGTGGCATATTACAAAACGATAGAATCTCAAGTGAAGGGAAAGCTGGAGATTCATTCCCGAATAACCCTGAACCTACCTCTTTCACATCATCCATGCTATCAATGAACAACTGCTTCAATGATGGCAACTGCCCAAGTGGTGGCAAAAACAAACAATTTCTACATTTAGAAATAGAAACAACAATCAATTTACGAAATGAGGATTTCCCAACCCATTTTGGAAACTTTGTGCCCCCATATGACACAACTTTAAGATTTTTCAGATTATCGCTATGAGGCTCAAGCACATCCAGGACCTGGACCTCTGTTTCAAGTCTTTGATTTCGAGACCCATCAAAGTTATCACTCCATTCCATCACTAACTCACTAACCTTCATTTGTGGCAGGTTCAGCTTCCGTGCTTGATCAATGTTTTGCAATTTGTCTAACCCATCAATGCAAACTTTGCGGCGAAGATTCTTCAAGTTCTTTAGACTGCTTATTGGAAACCCGTTCTCTCCCCCAATACTGATCTTGGATAGAGTTTGTAGGCTTTTCATCTCCCCAACACCTAACCACATGTTCTTCAAAAGCGGAGTGTCTCTGACATCAAAATGCCGTAGATTTTTAAGTTTCAGGAAGTTGTCGGGCAACTCCTTCAACTTCCTACAGCCAAACACGATCAATGTTTGCAAATTATAAAGATTGCAAACACTGTCTGGTAAATGTGTGATTGGAGTTCGAGATACATTAAGATAGCGCAGGTGCTTCAAATCGCCAACGGACTCTGGTATCTCGTCAACCTTTAACTTACTCAAGCAAAGAGCCCTTAACAATGGTAACCGGGGAAGTAGGTCGACCAATATCTTACGGGATAGGTAGAAATCCTTCCACCCTTCATATCTCATGTCAATCGGAACTGCCAAAAACGTTCTCAGACTATTAGCTCTTTCAAATGCCTTGAACTTTTCGTGACTCATGAATTCCTCACGGACAAAAGACATATGTCGGTACTTTTCGAAACCATGCTCTTCAATTTTATTCTTCATTTCAATGTCTAACCTTATAAAAAACTCTCCGGCAACAGATGTGGCCAAATCATTCATGAGGTCATGCATCACGAATAACGATTCGTCGTCAGGCACATGCTGAAAAAATGACCTTGACAACAACTCATCAAAGTATTCCTCACCCAAGCATTCCATTGACTTGCTAGATCTTGATCCACGCAAAAACCCCTCCGCCATCCATAGCAGAATCAAGTCCTCCTTCTCAAACACGTAATCCTTAGGGAAAATGCAGGAGTATGCAAATAAATGCTTGAGACATGCAGAAAGATCAAGGTAGCTCAGTCGAAGAGAGGGAAGGATACCACCACCATCCTTTAAACTCCATATCTCACTTTCCAGCAACTCCTTCCATTTTTCTTCATTTCTTTGTTTGCTCCTCAACAAACTTCCAAGAGATTTTAAAGCCAAAGGAAGGGCACCACATTTTTGCACGATACCCTCACCATATGATCTTAGCTTTGGAGATGAATCAAAGTTATCTGCACCCAGTGCATACTGAGCAAGCAAAGACAACGCATCGCCGTCTGACAGCTTATCCAAATAGAACGGGTCATCACATCCCAACTGTTGGGTCAATATTTTCGTTCGAGTTGTGATGATAATCTTACTTCCGGGGGCCACGTCGTAAAATGGAGGCACTAACGCATCCCAATCTTCAATCTTTTCGCTCCACACGTCATCCAAAACTAACAGAAGTTTTTTCCCAGAAAGTTGATTTCTAAGAGCTTCTTGAAGCAGATTTGGATTTTCGAATTTCTGTTGACCGCCTACAGATTCATAGATTTGTTTGCTGATATTGGAGCTCTGAAACTCATCTGAGACACAAACCCAGGCTTTGAGGTCAAAGTGCTCCTTGACTTTTGGTTCGTTATACAAAAGTCTAGCAAGAGTTGTTTTTCCCAACCCACCTATACCAACGATGGGCACGATGCTAAAATTATATTGATTTGCTGTCGGTTCATGAGCAGCCAACAGCTTCTTGAGCAGAATATTCTTTTCAGCATCACGACCAACAATACCAGGCGTTAACAAAGAGGCCTCGTCAGGTCTTTTCGTTTTATTTTTTGACGAACTTTTACCTTGGACAGTCAAACCAAGGTTATCTTTTTCATCATAAAGTTCTTGTAACTTTGCAAAAATATCATTTAGCTTGCTGTAATGCGACCTAATAGTTGATGATGGTGATGGTGATGATGATGATGATGCAGTGCAACAAGTTGGGATGAGCTTTTTTACCTTGCTGGTTATGTTTCTTGGAGGTTCTTGATCATCAGAATGCATAGCATCATCAGTTGCTAAAGCATCCAGTTCGTCGTCTAAGTCATATGCCAAATGTTGGAGACGATTCAGCCAATGCTTAACGCTTTTGCTGGTTATTTCTTTCTCGGCAGCGTCATCAAGAAGAGTTTGGATCTGGTCCAAGGACGCTTTCCATTTCTTGAGCTCGGAATGGACTTCCTTGGAACGATCAGCAAACTTGTTAGAGATTACAGAGACTAGCTTCTCGAAAACAATCGGGAGCACGGCAGACAGAATCAATTCAGCCATCTTCTTTCTTTTTTTTTAATTTTTATGAGAGAATAAAAGAAAACAAGTTTAGTTTTGGATGCAGTGGAAAGAAGGCTGAAGTCTTTGTTTATAGTCAACATTTCATTTCAATCAATTATTGTTGAGGATTTGAAGATAACAAAATTGTGGATGAGAATTCTCGTTGGTCAGAATGATTCATTTTATCCCCCCTCTTTTTTTACTTTAGTTGTATACTGGTCCCTAAACCCATCTTTTTTATGTGGTCATTTTTACAAATGTGTGTATATATATATACCGTATATATAAAGCATAATTTAAACGAGGCTCTTATACAAATTTATAAACCATTCTTTTTTTTTGAACTGCCATTTTTTGTTTTATTATTATCAAATAATTGATTACTTTTGCAAATCACGAGTGAAAAGCATTTTTTTTATGTACAATTATAAGACCAAGAAGATTAATTAATCCAAATGAAAGTAAACCTAAAAAACTTATATATGTATTCTTTTTAATAAAAGTGTGTTAAAATTATAAAATGTGGTGTTAAATTATATGAGTAGTTTTTTAAATGTGGAAGGGGTATAAGTGAAATTAGGATTCAATGTATAAATACCCCTAAGCATACTATTATTACTATATATAAAAAAGTCTTTCACATTTATCCATATGACAAAATGTAACATCTAAGATACTTTCCACATTTATCCCCAACCTCCCAAATACACATAAACACATTTTACACATACTAGATCTAATCCTCCATTAATCCACATCAAAAGCTCAAATTAAATCATTACATTTGGTATTAGAGAAAAAACAACTGTTAATTGATCCAACACTAAAAATTTCGAGAAATTAATAGATTTTGAGCTAATTTTCATTCCTTTTTAGAATGATTTGAATCAGGGTTTGTATGGATTTTGCTTCTGAGCGTTTTGGCACTTGGTTTCGAGTTTTTTTCAGTAAAAAGGATTAAGCCCTTGTTAGCTTAATTAGTTTCGAGTTTTAATTCGAAGAAACGGGAAAAAAAATCATAAATTTAAGTTTTCTGACGACTTTTCCGGCCACCTTGGTTCTCGTTGAATCTTGTTTCCTGCAAATCGAGTTTACCGAACAAATTCATCAACAACCTCATATACAAAACAATATTGTTTTGTAAATCCATCAATTTCAAAAAAAGAAAAAAGAAATAAAAAACACCATTTACCGATATTTCAAAACTCCCATTTACCAAATTAATTTTATTTGGTAAATTATTTCATTTTCATACTTAGCCAAAATTCGGACTATCTCAAAAACACCATTTACCGAATTAATTTAATTCGGTAAATCATACTTAGACAAATTCGAACAAAATTTCAAAAACACCCATTTACCGAATTAGTTTTATTCGGTAAACAAGCAAAAGTTCTAAAACACCCATTACCGAATTACGGAGTATTTTTATTCGGTAAAATACCTCTTGAGCCACTTACCTCGTATGTAACAACTGACAAAAATTCGGGTAAAATTTAATTAATTTATTATTTTCTGAAATATTCTGGAAAGATCAAATTAAATATATAGTTCTTTTATATAATATATGTTGATTAATTTACTATTACGTGTACTATTTAAATTTTTGTTGATCAAACAATATGAACAAACATTTATATATATATATATATATATATATATATATATATATATATATATATATATATATATATATATATATATATATATATATATATATATATATATATATATATATATATATATATATATATATATATATATATATATATATATATATATATATATATATATATATATATATATATATATATATATATATATATATATATATATATATATATATATATATATATATATATATATATATATATATATATATATATATATATATATATATATATATATATATATATATATATATATATATATATATATATATATATATATATATATATATATATATATATATATATATATATATATATATATATATATATATATATATATATATATATATATATATATATATATATATATATATATATATATATATATATATATATATATATATATATATATATATATATATATATATATATATATATATATATATATATATATATATATATATATATATATATATATATATATATATATATATATATATATATATATATATATATATATATATATATATATATATATATATATATATATATATATATATATATATATATATATATATATATATATATATATATATATATATATATATATATATATATATATATATATATATATATATATATATATATATATATATATATATATATATATATATATATATATATATATATATATATATATATATATATATATATATATATATATATATATATATATATATATATATATATATATATATATATATATATATATATATATATATATATATATATATATATATATATATATATATATATATATATATATATATATATATATATATATATATATATATATATATATATATATATATATATATATATATATATATATATATATATATATATATATATATATATATATATATATATATATATATATATATATATATATATATATATATATATATATATATATATATATATATATATATATATATATATATATATATATATATATATATATATATATATATATATATATATATATATATATATATATATATATATATATATATATATATATATATATATATATATATATATATATATATATATATATATATATATATATATATATATATATATATATATATATATATATATATATATATATATATATATATATATATATATATATATATATATATATATATATATATATATATATATATATATATATATATATATATATATATATATATATATATATATAATTCTATTTGTTATACTATACTTATATGTATATTTTCAAAGTTATATTATATGTAATATACTTATATGCATATTTACAAATTTATATATTATATTATATATTTTGTAACTCCACTCTATTTTACCTTTGGGGTGAAATACAAACTCTTTACTGTTATGATGAACACAAGTATTTTCAGAAATAGTAAAGGTAAAAAGTAAATTTTAAATAGTAAAGGTAAAAAGTAAATTTTAAATAGTAAAGGTAAAAAGTAAATTTTAAATAGTAAAGGTAAAAAGTAAATTTTAAATAGTAAAGGTAAAAAGTAAATTTTAAATAGTAAAGGTAAAAAGTAAATTTTAAATAGTAAAGGTAAAAAGTAAATTTTAAATAGTAAAGGTAAAAAGTAAATTTTAAATAGTAAAGGTAAAAAGTAAATTTTAAATAGTAAAGGTAAAAAGTAAATTTTAAATAGTAAAGGTAAAAAGTAAATTTTAAATAGTAAAGGTAAAAAGTAAATTTAAATAGTAAAGGTAAAAAGTAAATTTTAAATAGTAAAGGTAAAAAGTAAATTTTAAATAGTAAAGGTAAAAAGTAAATTTTAAATAGTAAAGGTAAAAAGTAAATTTTAAATAGTAAAGGTAAAAAGTAAATTTTAAATAGTAAAGGTAAAAGTAAATTGTAAATAGTAAAGGTAAAAAGTAAATTGTAAAAAGGGTAATAAAATAAAATAATATAAAGGTGGGACCCACGTCAAATAATTTAAAGTCTACGTTGAATTCGTTGAATTCTGAATTCGAATAAATTCAAAAAGTGAATAGTGCTAAATAGTAAACATCGCTTTCATACTTTATCTCTATGATTAAAATTTATAAAACTTGATTATAGGGATTAATTCATAAAAAGTGATTAACATGAAAGTTGTAGATTTTAATTTGCTGAGTTCATAGAAACTTGAATCGTCTCCATTGGAGTCCGTATGAATATTTTAAAGGCCAAAAATAGTTATTAACATTTTTTTTGCTATTTTTATAAATGTTCGTGGTGTTTAACCATGTAGACTTATGTGTAAGCAGTAGTACAGTTTTGAATCAAAATTTTCACACTAATACAACAAACTTCCATTTACATACAAAGTTATATCTAAATAAGTTCAATATAGACTGCATATATAGCCACTTATATTCTACATACCCAAATATCTTTAATAATATCGATAATAATATCGATCGATATTATTAAAGTTAAAGTAATATTATTATATTATAAAGTTAAAGTAATATTATTATATTTAAAACGCGTCGAACGAATTCGAACGAATTCGAATTCGTTCGCCTATAAATAGCCGACGATATTCAACCTTAATATTCACACCAACATATATTGACTTCTAAATTTCTCTCTTATAATCACACAAGATTAAGTACGTCTAAGTGATCTTTCTTCTACAACACTAAGGTGAGTCTTCATACTCCCCTTTTCAATTATTTATACATTTATTTGGGGATTGAGATACATGCAATAAAACTACTTGTTATACTTATATGTATATTTTCAAAGTTATATACTTATATGCATATTTACAAATTTATATATTATATTATATATTTTGTAACTCCACTCTATTTTACCTTTGGGGTGAAATACAAACTCTTTACTGTTATGATGAACACAAGTATTTTCAGAAATGTATATATGGTTGATTCTAAGTTGCTCTGTTCAATCAAAGTCCTCTCTATCATGAACGATTAATTATGGAAACATAAACGTGGGTATATTGAATAGTACTATTGGGGTAGGCACCCCCATTCGTGTTGGTCATACCAACTGGATACGGATGCATTATGTCTGGAAAGCTTAGGGTACCCTGAACAAGGTACCTACTCTGGAGGCAAATAAACACACACTTGTCTAGTTTCGGTTCATGAGCTTAGAACTTGATGTATACAGTATCTACTCTTATATTCTATTTGATCCATTGTGTGATCAAATGCGGGTTCAAACAGGTATTCTTGTGGGTCGAGCGGGTCATTAGCAACATTTAATTGAGCGGTTACTCTATTAATATAATTCATTCCGAAATTGAAGAGTGAAGAAGAAAAGCAGTTACTTTTTCATCTACAACATGAAAATCTTTTCTTCTAATCACAATTTCACAAAATCAAGGTAATTTAATTTTTTACTTTTTCTTCATGATTTTTGTAACAGTAATTTTTTCAGTTATTTTGGGGTTTTCTTTTCAGTGATTTTAAAGTCATTTATAGCTTTTTTATTCGGATAAGAATCCTCTAAAGTTAAATCCAACTTTATAGATAAAGTTGGATCATCTTCAGATTAAAATCAAATGTCAAGATTTAAACTTGATCTTTTAATTTTAACAATTAATTTTAATCCAAAGGTTAAAGTTACTTCAACTTACCTATAAACTTGGAGCAACTTTAGAGGATCTCTATCATTTTTATTCTTATTTTTTGATAGTGAGTTTGAGAAATTTTTTATGCTTAAATTAAAAGAGTGATTATAGTGTCTTTTTATACTTGATTTTTTACGGTGATTTAGGGCTTATTACATTATTGTTTTGTTGAGTGTAGGAAATATTGTTAAGTCACCGTTTTGAGTTTTTGACTTTTGGTGTAGATCGACGCTTTGATGTACATTAGCTCATACCTTTTGTTTAACTTAGGTAATTTGTATACTCTTTTTGTCTCATATTAAATGTTTAATTTTTACTTGTATCTTATATTTTTAGCTTTCACCGTAAAATTCTTTTGTTTGTATTATATAACACTCCATATAAAATATATAAACGGATTCAGTCTTAAATATATTTTTCATTGATATAACCTTTATTAACTAATACATGAACGAAAATATTCATGGTCAAAGTTGAAAGAAAAAGACTTGACAAATCAAAATTGAATATTTAATATGAGACGGAAGAAGTATTAAATAGAGTTTGAAGCTTTGATGGATAAAGCTATTGACTACCTTTCAATTAGTATTAGTGTCAACTGTCAAGTGATGTTCTCATGGAAGTATAGAAGTAAATAAATTAATTTCATGGTTTTAAGTTTTTAACATTCAATTTGTATAAACAGATGTAAAGGTTGGAGGGCCTTTATACCATTTAGGTAGAAAATGGAAGTAGCCTCTCTACTTTGGTAGAGGTAAGTCTACCTACATCTTAACCTCCCTCATATACCGTCGAGATATTGAGGCTCAAAACCCGCGGAAGGCGACACTCAGCAGTTTCTTTCTTTAGATTAATTTATTACCATTCTGTTGTAAAAACATTACCATTAAATTATGTCGACCCAAGAGATGAGAACAAGACCTTGTTTGGGGCAAAAAAGGGGAAAAAATGTGGGTCGGCCCATACCCGACTCGCACCCAACGCGCTTGGACCCGCACTCGTTTAACCCGCATATCTGAAATTACCCGTTTGGACCCACACCCGTTTCGACCGTGCCGCTTTGACCCGTTACAAAAACCCGCCCGACTCGCCCATTTTGCCAGACCTAGTTCAAAACAAAGAATCACCTGTTGTTATCTTCATGGTTCATCATGCTTATCTCTAGGGGGTGAACAAAAACCGAACCAAAAACCGAAAAAATCATGAAAACCGAAAAATCCGAACCGAAAAATCCGAAAACCGAAAAAACCAATGGTTTTTGTTTTTGATTTTCTAAAAACCGAAAGTTTTGGTTCGGTTTTGGTTTCACATGAAAAACCGAACCGAACCAAAATTATATATTTTTTACATTATTTTATATTTATATCCGGTTATTACTCATACTTATTAAATATGTTACGAGTAATATATTTGTTTTGCTAGTGTACAAAACAATACAAATACATGTTCTAGGTGAAAATACACAACAAGATCTATGCGGTTTAATCAATTGTATATTGAAACAACACGTAAAAGATATCAAAGTTATATATGAAGTTTGTTTGAAATAATTATTTGAAGTTTATTCAACTTATTTTAATGGATATAGTCATTGTTTTAATGTTTGAAAAAATTATTGAAGTTGTAGTGTAACCACAGGGTGTAAAATTTAAACTTTTATAGTCCAAGTTGGCTCAAGCTTACAAGTGGTTAAAAACCGACTAAAACCGAAAAACCGAACCGAAATAGACTCAAACCGAAAAAATCAAAACCGAAGAAACCAAAACCCAATGGTTTTAGTTTTTAAAAACCAAATTATAACAGTTTAATTTCAGTTTTAGTCAAAAATCGACCCAAACCGAACCCTACTCACCCCCTACCTATCTCAACCGTTTCTTTTTCTTTCTTTATCAATTCTTTTGTTTCTTCGGTGTGGATTTAAATTAGGAAAAGAAAGCGTTTGTGCATTTGTGATAAAAAGAGAGAGTGATAATCTTTGAGTATACACGACCTGTGAGTTATAGTACCATTGAAGGCGAGTTGTCAAAATTCAGAAAGCGTGTGTGAGAAAACGTGCAACAGTTGGAAAAAGTACACACGTGATCTGTGAGTTGTCATATTGAGTCTTGGGTCTACATAGCTGGCTTTTATAAATTTATTTAAATTTGAGTAAACGGCCGAAATCGTCCCT
>CM067175.1:16584139-16604139 GCA_034093135.1 Erigeron breviscapus | reverse complement strand
TGTTGTTTTGTTAGTAGGTGATGTAGATTTTCCGTTGTTGATTATTGCTTATTTTTTAGTTACTTACACATGTGTAGATGTTATTTTAGAAATGTATAACTCTAAGGAAGGTGATAATGTGCATGTAGGGAGTCGTTTTTAGTTACTTACACATGGGTAGGTTTGATTTTTTGCTGATTTTTGTTGTTGATGTGTATGGCGAAGGATAAAGTCTTCCTACACATGTGAAAATTTCACATTTTAATTGCTTATTTTGCTTATAGTTATTTGTTTTAGTGTAGTTATAGGTTTTTGCTGATTTGTATGTCTTATTATTCTTTTCACCGGTCATGTTTGATAAGAGTTCTTTTTATCTTTGATTTTTGTATCTATTTTTAATACATGTTTATTTTTTTATCGTAGTTCCTAAAGATAAAGTTGCTGATCAAGATGTACCGGAGCCCAAATCTATGAAATCGAAATCTTCTAAAAAGGTTGCTGATGCAGCTGACTCTTCTGATTCTAATTTTGTGTCCTCGAAGCGTGCCTAGAAGGTCTCTCCCACTAAGCCTATCGAAGCCGCTAAAACGTCTGAGACTTCCAAGAAGGTCACCCCTGCCAAACCTTCCAATAAACCAACTGCTAAGCCCGTTAAAATGGCCAGGAAACGAGTGATTGAAAATGATACAGAAGATGGTTCTGAGAGTTCTCACAAACCGAAGAAACGTCATACTCAAGACGTTTCAAAGGTTGCAGAGATGCCTGTTAAGAACCAAAAAACCAAGAAAACTGCAAAAAAGGCAGGAAAGGGTAAACAAAAGATGAAGAAGGTAAAAGAGGATGTTCTTCCAACTGTTAGGGTTAGGACATCTCCTAATTTGTTGTTTGAACTTTTGGAGCGTCTGAAAGAACCACAGAAAAAAGCTATAAGAGAGATGGGGTTTGGTAGTTTGCTTGATATGAAAATTGACAATCCTCCTGGTTCTTTGGGATTTTTTGTTGTTGATAAGCTGGATGCAAAAGGTTTGACGATGAGTTTTGATTTTGGGTCCATTAACATTGATCATGAAGTTGTTCATGATATTCTTGGGATCCCAATGGGTGAGACATATCTTATGTCCTTGCCATTAAAGCAGGTTAAGGATGGTGAAGTCTTTTGTTCTGAGCGTTGGAAATCTAAATTTAATTTGAAGTACGTGCGTCCCAAGAATGTGTTGCCTGTTCTCAAATATTCAGATGATGCTGGTTTTTCCTTCAAGTTGAACTTTTTGATGCTTTTTTTCGGTACAATGATTACCTTGGATAAGACTCGTGCTTTCACTGCATCCTGCCAAAAGGGAATTCTTGACCGCATAACAGAAGATACTAACATCTAGTCAATTGACTGGTGTCGTTATTTGATTAATCATTTGAAAGGCTGCAAGGAGACGTGGCCATTGCCTAAGGATAGACATTTTGCGGGTCCGATGACATTTTTGCAAGTAATATTCTGATTTCATTACTTTTTTGCCTTTTCTTTATGTGTTTTTGTTTTTAATTCTTTTACATGATGATGCAGTTACTTTATCTTGATTCCACCTTCTGTGAAAATTTCCCAGTTGCTCGGTCACGACCAGCAATGAAGTACTGGAATCGGATTTACTTTGCAGAGCGAGTCGAGGCGGAGCTTGCAGCTAATCGAAATTTTGGGAATCTTCCTTTGCAACCTCCATTTTCACAAGATGATGTTGTTGAAGAAGGTTTTACCGTCCTTGCCAGTGCTTGTGAAACGATTGAGTTTTCTATAGAGGTAAACCTTATCACTTTCACATGCGTAAGCTATGACCTACACAGGTGTAGCAACTGTCCTATAAATGTTTAAGCCTTACCTTCCCATGTGTAGCAACTGTGCTACCAATGTTTAAGACTTACCTTCACATGTGTAGGATCATTTTGATGTATTCACTATATGTTATGTAGTCTGTTACAATTTCTGTACATTTTCAGGAATTCCATTCAAAGATTCAGGACATGGTTCTTCAACTTGGTTCCATTTTGAAGAGAGGGGTCTCATTGTTTCCTGATGATGTAAAGTTTGTAGTTTTAAAGGATAAGCTTGAACAATTTCCGAGAGATGCAAAAACCGAAATCCCAACCACTAAAGATGAATCAGTCAATGATGATGTCCAAGATGCTAGTAATGATACTGATCAAGGTAATGATGATGGCAAGGGTGAAGGTGGTAATGATGAGAAGGCTGATGGTGGTTGTGACAATGGAAAATATATTGCTGATGGTGGTTGTGACAACGAAAATGATGTTGCTAATGGCACCAACTGGGATAAGCCAAAAGATATTGTTGATGAACAACATAATGTTGATTCTACTGGCTTGGTTGTGTCGGGTGAAGATGCTGGTTTAAATCAGGATGACTGGTTGAATGATCCTAACCTTCAAGAGGTTCTTGATAAAATTGAAAAAAATGTGTCTAAATCCAAACCACACCGTTCTTCTGTAGATTTTACTGCTCTGAGTTTTTCTCTTCTATGAATTTCTGGCATGACAAGTGAAGGGGTTCATGATGATGTTGGAGATGATATACTTTGTGCCAAGCTTCATTTGGTTGATCTTGCGGGGTCAGAAAGGGCAAAAAAAACAGGAGCTGATGGGATGCGGCTACGAGAAGGTAGGTTAATGTGTAACATTAACATTACATATGAGAGTATATGTGTTACTTTTTCAGTTATTTGAAAAGGTGTTCACTTTTTATGCAATTGAGGTCTTGTTTGATTGACCCCATTTGATATTGTTTATTGGTTTTTCCCATACGTCAATATAGCTTATTGATATGCCTGTTTTTGGTTATATCAACTATAAGAAAGTTGAACTTACTGGATGTAAATGTTTAGTAATGTTTTTCTAAGTCGGAGGTCTAATATTGTTCCATCTGATTTTAGGAATTCATATCAACAAAGGTTTGTTAGCTCTTGGCAATGTGATAAGTGCATTGGGTGATGATAAGAAGAGGAAGGAAGGAGGCCATGTACCCTACCGAGATAGCAAATTAACACGCCTATTACAGGTATTACTGTCTTTTATAATTACAAACATATGCAGGCAGAAACGACTCATTCTTACCTTACGTGCTAGAGTTTCACCCTTTAAGTGACTAATAAATTTATAAATGCATTATTCCTTACAGGACTCTCTGGGGGGAAACAGCAAAACAGTCATGATAGGTATGATGTTTTGAAGTTTTAGCTTTAGAATGAAGTAATGTTTTTAACACATGATCTATGGCGTTAGTCTAATTCTTAGTACTTTTTTTTTGTGAGGTTAGCCTGTGTCAGTCCAGCCGATACAAATGCTGAAGAAACACTTAACACTTTAAAGTATGCCAATCGGGCCCGGAACATTCAAAACAAAGCTATAGTAAGGCTAATTTCATCTCTGAGTTTGAGATAACTTTCTATAGATTAGCAAACATGTTGATTTCGTGTTATTTCATAATTTAGGTGAATCGTGATCCAGTTACAGCTCAAATGCAAAGAATGAAGAGCCAAATCGAACAGTTGCAGGCTGAGCTTCTTTATGTAAAGGGAGACTCTTCTACACCATTTGAAGAGCTTCAAGTAAGACATCTTTAAAGTTGTCTGTACAGACTCATGTTGAACAGTCTTTGGAAAATAAGATTATGTTTCTTGTGTCAGATTTTGAAACAGAAGATAACATTGCTTGAAACAAGTAATACTGACTTACAAAAGCAACTTCAAGAATATCAAGTCAACTTCGAACATTTGACTAAACAGGCGATTGATGCCCAGGTAAGCTAAACTGCATGAATTCGCACAGTAAGTACGGAAATGTAATCAACTAAGGCCGAAAAGTTATTGTATACATGAACTTACAAAAGGTTTATTGTATACATGAACCCTTAAAAAATGGTTATAGAGTACACGTTTTACCTGCTATTCCCTTAGCCGGTAACCCTTGTGAATTCTTACAAAATTGCTGACGTCAGCATGACGTCAGCAATTTTGTCTTATTCTTATTTTGTCATTTTCTGCAGTTTTGTTTTTTTTTTTTTTTTTACGATTGTATATTTTTATAGTTTCTTATTTTTACCACTTAACTTACTTTTAAAGTTTTTAATTTTTATCAATTAACTTTGTATTTTAACTTTAATCATCAACTTTTTTTTATTTTTTTTTCTACTTTCTATCTCTTAATTTAACGCTTTTAACTTATTTGTACCACTTAACTTATTGGTTTTTAACTTTAGTCTAACTTTTTGTATACAAACTTAATTATAGTTTAGTTTTAAAGTTTTTAATTTTTATCAATTAACTTTGGGTTTCTAACTTTAATCATCAAATCTTTTTTTTTCTTTACTCTCTATCTCTTACATTAAGGTTTCTAACTAAACTATAGTAAATTTTATGTGTCCAAACTTTTAGGTACCGTTGTATGTATAAATGCTTGCATGACGCAGTGTCGATCCCGGACAACGTCCCCCTGGGGTCAAAAAACTAGTTCTAACTACACACATTCATCAGAATTTAGAACCATAAGAATTTAAAAAAAAATAAAATCGGATCTCCATATCTCGATGATGATGATGTCAAATAAATGAATAACAAACACAATCACTGATGAAAAACGATGTCAAACCACCGCACACAATAATAAAAGTTTTGTAAGTTCATGCACACAATAACTTTTTGTAAGTTCATGTACACAATAACTTTTTGGGCATAGTTTATTACATTTTCATGCACTTAACCGGCCCACATCAAGACTTTAGCCGGTTTCGTTATACAATAGAAAAATAGCAGGGTTCATGTATACAATAAACCTTTTGTAAGTTCATGTACACAATAACTTTTCGGCCTTAGTTGATTACATTTCCGTGCACTTAACCACATTTTTTATGCTTGAATGTCCTAAGATATGCTGCATCACAGTAACTTGCTTGATCAACCAGTTTTGACACATGAATTTGTTATTTCAGTTTGAGAAAGACAAGTTGCTGCTCAAACTTGAATCTGCTCGTGATGGGAAACCATGGGATGAGATCGATTGTGATTCGAATCAGGTTTAATGCATTTACCTTCAGATTTCTATGGTATAATGGTTTTCTAAATTAACGAATGATATCTCAGCGTGTTACAACAATCTTTCAGGACATGGATTTATTAAAAACTTACGTGTCAAAAATTCAAGATTTAGAGGGAGAATTGATGCGCTTGAGAAAGTTGAATACTTCAAAACGTAGTGAACTTATTGATTACTTGGATTTGGATGACAATGTTCTTCACCCACAAAGTAGTTTGTTCCCTGAATCTGATTCTAAAGTTCCTGGTAAGCTGCTATATACTTATTTGGGAAGTGGAATGTGGTGTGAACTTTTCTTGTATGATATTTTTATAGCACCATTGTGAGTTTCACACAATTTTAAACGGTGAACCTGATTTGTTTGTAGGTGATTCTGAGGATGAAGAGAAGGAGCTAGAACATTGTTCTTTGCAAGAGAAACTTGATAATGAACTCAAAGAACTTGACAAAAGGCTTGAACAAAAAGAGGTAGATGTTTCTCTTATTTTCTTTACACCTAAGCTTTCTGTCATGTTTTAAAGCCGATATAAATTGTAGATGTGAATTTGAAGTTATACAAAAATTCTCTCTTGGTTTTTGTAGTTATAAGCTGCTAAGTTCTTTTTATTTTTTATTTCCTATGAATACATAATAGGCTGAAATGAAACGGGTTGCTGGTGGCGATACCTCTGTTCTTAAGCAACATTATGAGAAGAAAGTTCAAGACCTGGAACAAGAGAAAAGAAATTTACAGGTCTTTTTCTTTGCCATATTTGGTTCTCGATTTTCTACAAATTTAAAACATTGTAGGTCCAAATATTAATTATTAATTTGTTTCTCTGGATAATTGACAGAAAGAGATTGAGCAACTTAGGTGTAATCTTGCAAATATTTCCTCCACCTCTGATGACAGTACACAGAAGCTGAAAGAAAGTTATCTTCAGAAGTTGAACTTTTTAGAATCCCAGGTAAGTGCGTTATCTAATAACCTTGGCCAGAAGTGCTGCAATTAACTGCTAGTTATTACGTTATGGCAAATCTTGTGGATCAAATCTATATTTGCCAAACTGTTTTAATGATGTATGACCAAATAAACAAGTAACATATGAAAGTTGGATGCTAGAACTACTATTTGCGTGCAATCATGAATATTAATATATGGATTTCAGGTTGTGGAGCTGAAAAAGAAGCAAGATGCTCAAGCACAATTGCTGAGGCAAAAACAAAGGAGACTATGGCTATCCTGACCCATTTACTTAATAAAAAGTAGAGGTATCTAATTGGGACGGTCAATTCAGTTATGTGTTATCTCTGATGGGGTTAACAAAAAATAAAAATAAAAATTGTCTTATCATGAAACTGGGCAAATGGCAAGAAAGTTAATTAAATCATTTGTAGTTTAAAAATTATAATATTACTGAAAATCAAGAAATTCGGTAATCATATTTGACATGTTAATTATCTATAATAAATTTGGACATAATGCATTTTACTAGCCCGTCCCTACTCATCCATTGATTGTGCACCAAACCGCGTCGAGAGGATTTTAGGTTCGAAGGTAAAACCCTAAAGGGTTTTAGGGGTTTGTTGGCGATTCCCCGAAGGTAGGAACGGTGTTCCTTTACGCCGAATAAGGGTTGATGATGATGATCGTCAAATTGTATTCGACTTTAGGGTTTATATGAGGTTTTTCGATCGGTGATCGTATCTGTGATAATCGAAGTATATCGATTATAAGGGAATCCTCCTCCTTTTATAGGAGGAGGTTCCTTGGGGGAGAAGGTTAGGGTTTTCCCTATTCCTTCTTTGTGTATAACTCTACTTACCATGTTGATCCGATCTAGTTTCCTTAGGAGATCGAACTAAGTAAGGATTGTTTTTATCTTTGGAAAGGATTTGTGTCGATCCTTTAATTATTTATCCGAGTTAAACACCTTAGCGCTTATACCCTTCGTGAGGGTGCTTCGTATTAGGTATCCTGATACAAAGGGGTACATCGTCATCCATTTTGGTACCTCTAGCTCTAATAGATATGAACAAAAATTGTACCTAATGGCGAAGGAACCTTTGGAGTAGTCACTCCGGGCTTATCAAGGGCAATATTAAGTGCTCGCCGAGCTGCTAGTTGTGCCTTAGAAAGTTGTGAACCAGTATTCATAACTGGGTATCTTTGACTTTTCTTAAGAGTGTTCCACCTCTGCAAATATCAATTTTATCATGAAGATCATTAAAAAAATGAATGTCAAAAGCTGTTCAATGTACCCATATAAACACTACGCTAAATGTTAACATATGCCATTTACAAGGTGATCAGATAATGGGTAATTTGTAATCCGATGCTGGGATTTGAACCCGTGAAATTGGGGAAAACCGGACATCCTAACTAAACTGGATGATAACAGATGCTATAAAATCCTCTCTATCTCATGAAAGTTGCAATATCTTTAATTTGTTGAGTCACGTGAGAAAGCAAGCTTTCCATTGGGAAGTTTATAAGTCAACAATCTTAAATTGGGTCCCCAAGATTATATTACCTTCCCGGTATTGAAGATAACTTTCAGATCTTCGTCAAATAGTCAAACACATTTCTAAAATTATGTCTTCAGATAGATGAAAAAAGTGAAATTTTCACAAGACAAGGGCTTCAAGAAACGATAAGTTGATTGTATGTTTTCCCCACTAAAGATTTCCTTACTATGAAAATGTTGATAACTGAAATTAAGTAGTGACAATGGGATAGTAATTTGTCTCGTTAAGCTTCTTGCTTAAAACAGTTTGTATCCATATGCACCAAACCCCAGAAGTTATATAGGAAAGGTGACACCTCTGAACCATTTACTTATGAATGGGTCCATTTGGGTTATGGTTTATCCCTCAAGAATCAATCACGTTGAGGTGGACAGCATTTTCTTGGGGTCAACCCAACCCATTCTGACCGACGATGAAAACACATTACAATCTAAACTGTGAACCTAACCTGTCTGATCCATCTATTTCTCCACCTTTAGCCTAAATGCACTTGAAAACTTAACAAAAACGCTATAATGGGACTTGGAAATATAACCTGAGATAGCTGTGTAGGAGTTCTGTCACTCTTAAAGTCTCCTTTTAACATGTTGGCCCAATTCCCTTCCCCGGATTTTTGTACAGCAGCAAAAAGTTCCTGGTCCTCTTCTGCAGACCATGCTTTTCTTTTCCTCTTAGGTGGCAATTTTTTGTCTGTACAGTCAACTGCATCTAACCCTTCAGCAGAAGGAACTGTTGGAAGCCCTGGTTTTGGAATGTAAACGGGAACTGATATATTGATCCCACTCACTGAAGTAACAAATTGTGGATTTTCTGATGGAGGTTGGGTAGATTTGGGTCGTGGTATATTTATAGTCATTGGAGCCTCCATGGTCAAGCCTTTTTCAATACAGTGATTAGGTGACCCAGAATCCATGAGTACCTAAAAATTTCAATGGCCCGTTTAAAATATGGGACTAAAGGTGGTTAACGGGTCAAAACATGTTCTGGCACGCCTCAAAAACAGAGCTGGTTAAGTTGACCCGAACACTTGGACCAACTTCTTATTAATTGTATGAATACGAAAACTTAGTTATGTTAATAATAATCTATTTTTGAATAAACATTTTTTGTAGGTTTTGCAATTGTTTGGGCGACTTACGTTCCTTTCGACACATTGACTTGTTCATTACAAATAAGTTGGTAATATTAGGATTGATCTACAAAATTCCTTTATTTCTCATCATTAAGCGGTAGTTAGATACTAAAAAAGCAGCTCAAATCACTTTTGGGATAGTCCAAACCCCCTCACTTAATCTAAACTAGCAAATTTCCGGCCTCGCATTGCGGGCATCAATTGTCGTGTTGAAACGATTGTGTTATTCTAGTGTACTTGCGTTGAACCTTCAATCGCTGAATTAACAAACATTATCTCATGAATAGGTTTGTTTAAAAGGTTATCATATCAAATATATATTTATTTAAGGGCAAAACCACAATACTTTTCGTCAGCGCGTTGCACGGTTTCAGTTATTACGATTACATTTGTTATTGATGATGTATCACTATATATACTTGCTAAAAAATTTGACATATAAAATAGATACTTATTCAAAGACAATACCCCCCCAAAAAAAAAGTTTTTAATATATTGTTTGTAAACCTAAAAACTATTTTGGTTTGTTATTGATGATGTGTCGCTATATATGTTTGTTAAAATATTTGACATATGAAATAGATACTTATTCAAAGGCAATACCACCAAAAAAAAGATAAAAAAAATTTGATATATTATTTGGAAACCGGAAAGGAAAAAAAATATGTAAGAAAGCAAGAAGTAACCCGTAGTTTTAAACCCAAAAGATATCCAATGTGGTAAAATTGGAATATTGTTACAAAAAAAGAACAAAAGTTTTCAATATAATTATTTGAAAACCCGACAGGGAAAAAAATATCCAAAAAGTAACTCGTATTAAAAAACCCAAACGGAATGTGATTTGGCAAAATTCGAATAACGGTACGGGTTGTAGCATGGACGAATAGTAACTCACCACGTGGGCAAGTTATACTATTCACAACCAATTCATTTAATATATAGTATATATAATACCTCGCATGTCCAAGGCTCTCCAGATTGACCATCAATATTGACAATAATAGGTCAAACGTATCGGGACAAACTCCGAACCCTAGAAGACTATAAAAACTATCATAGTGCACACCTACATCAAGAGCAATGGACTTGTTTACCGCAGGTTTCCAGATTTGAATCAACTTACTATGAGTGTAAGGGTAAGAATCACCGGACATATATTCGACATAAAAGCAAAACAACCCATGAGAACTACCAACTACACTTGGTTTTCAGTCAAGTAGTTCAAAAGATTCAGAACAGTGGGAACAAACATTTGTTGTGGGAATGTGTTGTTATCAACAATTAAAACAAACTTTAGCTCCTCGGATTGATTATTATGATCGTCGTACCTTTTAAAAATAGATTATGTGGTCTAGTTTGAAGGACGTTGTTAGCGGCCATTTTCTCGGAGCTTTCGATAAGCGATTTCCAAGATTTTGATATTATTTTGCATTGAATCATTGTTTTGGCAGGAAGCCGTTTTATGATTTGTGTTTGGATTTCAAAAGGTATGTATGATGACATCTTTGATTTGGGAATGAATTTTCTATGGTTTTTCATTATAAATGGTGAGGAATGGGAACATGGAAAAGAAAAGGAGAAAGAAATTATATATACTAGAGAATATCAGGCCGTGCGATGCACGAAACTCTAAAACTGATATTTTTAATAAACGTATAAGGTACTTTTGAAACATATAAAGATAGACGGTGAAGGAAAAACATATCTCAATTGGAAAATTTTCGTGGATTACTCTTCTTATATCAAAAGAAGATTTATCCACGAAGATATTCTCTCGTAATACATTTTCTTATATCAAAAGAAGATTAATCCACTAAAATGTTCCAATTAAAATATGTTTTTCCTTCACCATCTATCTTCATATGATTCAAAAGTACCTCATCAGTTTTAGAGGGTCGTGCATCGCACTGCCTGATATCGTGCTCACCATTTATAATGAAAAACCCTAGAAAATTCATTCCTAAATCAAAGATGTCATCATACATACCTTTTGAAATCCAAACACAAATCATAAAAAGTCTTCCTGCCAAAACAATGATTTATTGCAAAATAATATCAAAATCTTTGAAATCGCTTATAGAAAGCTCCGAGTTTATGGCCGATTACAACATCCTTCAGCTGGACCACATAATCTATTTATAAGGTACGACGATCATAATAATCAATCCGAGGAGCTAAAACTTGTTTCAATTATTGATAACTCATTCCCACAACAAACGTTTGTTCCCATTGTTCCTGAATCATTTAAACTACTTGACGGAAAACCAAGTGTAGTTGGTAGTTCTCATAGGTTGTTTTGCTTTTATGGTGAATATATGTCAGGTGATTCTTACCCTTACACTCCTAGTAAGTTGATTGTTATCTGGAATCCTGCTGTAAATAAGTCCATTGCTCTTGATGTGGGTGTGCACTATGATAGTTTTATAGTCTTATAGGGTTCGGGGTTTGTCCCAATACGTTTGACCCTATTATTGTCAAAATTGATGATCAAATGTACTACTGTTTACCTTCACACAAGCCGCAGCCTCTGCTGAAGCCTCATTACTAACGGTTGGAAAAGCTTGGAGTTCACATTCCAGATCACTATCATCATCCTAGCAATTTACGTTCAAACATTTGTTAAAAAAAATCAATTAATATATGTGTTTACTAGAGAAGTAATCAGTAATAACATTCATTAAGCTTTTAGCAAATTTAAAAGACACTAAAATTTTAAGGCATTTCTGCAACCATGATGAATAAGTTTTCCACAGAAAGGTTACAAACGATTCCCATAGGCATGACGATTTGTGCATACATCTCAAATTCAATCAATAACACTAATACAGATGATAGAAACCACAAAGTTTTTCAACCATCAAATTGTTTGCTGATATAACAGTCTGACTTTTTGAGCCATCCGTTCTTTTTATTGCAAAATTTTCCAAAAGATATGTTGCAAAAATTGATATTTTGATAAATGTTACACCTATAGATACAAATTGTCATGCTTTCCAGTTCTCTCCAAATCGGTTTGCTTGCAGTGCAAAGATGGAAACCCCGACCCACTTAAAATAGAACGACTCAATTTGGATTGTGCATTAATATCAAGCGGATAGAATAATAATCACTAAAACAGAAACGGGTAAAGTGGGGTGAACATGTTGAAAGTTGTTTAAGTTAATTTATAATGCGTGGACCCTCTGAATCTTTCTATTACAAAATCGTACAAATTTTTACCCATTACCCAACCTGTATGACCCACCGATTGTGCCATATTTTCAGAACAGTAACTGTTTACTTACGACGAAAGGACAAGTATGTTTAAATCAAGTTGTCAACAAATCTTGCATTATATAGTTTAATACAGAACAAGACACTTACCAGAGGCTGAGCTTCAGCTTTCAACTTTTCCAGTAATGGGTCACAATAAGCTAAATGTCGCCACAATATTTGGTATTCCCTGGGGTTTGTTATGCCTGTTTTGGTATATTTTACCAATGCATTCCAATCTATTTTTACATCTTGAACTTGAGCCACTTCTTGAAGCAAAGTTAAAATAGTTGTAGGCGAGTACCTTCCATTTCACAGCAATAACAAAAATGAAAGTCAGCTTTTAATTTATTCAATCAAATGAACCTTTTTTTAAAATTTAACAAAAATGAGCCTTTGTAGGTTTAAGTGTGTTCGTTTAAAGCTAAAATAACAACCGAAATTCAGCTTGTTTGGGATTGCTTATTTTATAGCGCTTATCTTCTATATAAACTTAATGCTTATATCACTTATTAAGTAAATAACATAATGATATATGCTCCTAAAAACTCCTCTAATTCATCGTTCCAACGAGTAGATAATCACATGTTGTACATACATTTTTCGCTATCCTCATCGACCCGTTCATTATGCTAGCCTAAACATTTAAGAGTATATATCATTTTCCGGCTCCGACCAATTAATTTTTCAGAGAGCCTATAATTTAAAATCGATCAACGAACACTTAAAAAATAACCCCCAAAAGGGTCATGACCCATTTTAACAAATCTTGCCAATGTACTTCATTAAGCTGACAAAAATGAAAAATCTTTAACAAAATCACCCACCAACCTTGCAAAAATTGGTATTACAACAAAAAAGATACAATCTTTCTAAACCATTCAAATAATCATATTTCACTTTAAATAACTATGCAATCAATTAAAAAAACAAAAAAATTAAAAAAAAAGGAGAAAGAAAACAAACCTTTGTAAAATAAGTGACACATTTTCTTCCGTGATGAATGATGGAGACTCTTTTTGCATCATCATTTTTAGCTTATTTTTTATTTAAATTTTTACTGCGGCAGTAAATAAAAATCAAAAGGGGTTTTGGAATGAGATGAGAGAATGCATAAATAATGAAAAAGCAACCGTCCCTGAATTGTAGGAAGGAGATATATCCTACAAATTCGCGGGGTTTTGTTCAGTTTGGTGGTTTTGAAAACCATGATTCTGATTTTATTCTGTTTTTTAAGGAATCTATTTTTTTTTCAAACCTATTTCGAGGCAGTGATTTCATTCCCTTAATTGTAGTTTATTTTAGAGTTAATGACATAAATGGTACCTAACGTTTGCGCGATATTATTGGTTTCATATCTTTCTTTTCGATATTACGCGAATCATACCCAACGTTTTCAAAAGTCCACTCGGACCATACCTCGACCCTAACGCCGTTTGATGACCGTCAAAACCCCCCACGTGACTTGCACGTGAGGGGTAAAAACGTAATTTCACACCTGGAAAGGTATGAAACCAGTATTATCGCGTAAACGTTAGGTACCATTTAAGTAATTAACTCAATATATAATCCATATTAGATAAAAAAAAATAGTAATGAAAATTTTTGGTTGGTGGGTTTTGTTTAGATCCGAAATTAGTGAAGTAAAAGTGACGTGTTTCTGAGTTTTGAGAATGCATAAGATGATAAGATAGAGCTAGCAGCACTGTGGTGGTGGGGCGCCGCTGTTGGTGTTTTTCCGGTGATGGGGGAGGGGGGCTGCTACAATGGTGGCAGTCGGTGGCGGGGTGTTAGGAGATGGGATAATGGGTTGTGTTGTTATAGGGTAAAAATGGTGAAGATGATGAAGTTATCATGTCCGGCGGTTTTCCGATAAGGTTTCCGGCTAGATTTTCGGATCTCCATTGATCTCTTTTTTAGCCTGGAAAACTAATTTTTTTGATAGGCAGAGTAATTCATATGCATATAATACATGTATGACATATGAATTAAAGGGTTATAGTTACATATAGTACATGTATGGCTATTTCTTGTTTTGTTGGTGAAGAATCTGGAGTGAGTGCTGCTCGAGTCACTTTGAGCATTTCGATTATTTAATTCTTGTTTTAGGATGACAATTTTTTTTTTATCTAATATGGATTATATATTGAGTTAATTACTACCTAACGTTTACACGATATTACTGGTTTCATACATTTCCAGGTGCGAAATTACGTTTTTAGCCCTCACGTGCAAGTCACGTGGGGGGTTTTGACGGTCATCAAACGGCGTTAGGGTCCAGGTATGGTCCGAGTGGACTTTTGAAAACGTTGGGTATGATTCGCGTAATATCAAAAGGAAAGGTATGAAACCAGTAATATCGCGTAAACGTTAGGTACCATTTAAGTAATTAACTCTAAAATAAACTACAATTAAGGGAATGAAATCACTGCCTCCAAATAGGTTTGAAAAAAAAATAGATTCCTTAACAAACAGAATAAAATCAGAATCATGGTTTTGCTCTCTCTTTTGGATTTGATCTGAAAGATGTACTGTGAATTTGATCTGAAGTGTAGTTATTTTTGGTGTAAAGTTCTGCTTAAAGTGAATTGTAATACTAGTAATATATTGTTAATTGTATATGTTGCTTATTGTATTGTGTCACTGCCCAGTTTGGGTGTATAGGTCCTGCCATTAGCTACTGTTTTTTGGTATCATGTTGTGATTATGTTATCTGCATTTGGGTTTACGTCTTCATGGTTTGCTGGGACATAACTTGCTGCTCTTGTGCTAACCTATTTTTAAAAGATGATGAGAAACTTGCTGATGAGAATTCAAGAATTAGTTTTAGCCTTGCACCACTTTGAGCTTTGTTTCCTATAAAACGTGAAAAATATATTAACTCAAGATTTGGTACTCCATATTTCTCAATATTGTACTAGCACTGTACCCACGTAATGCGGTGGTGATCATGACGGCAACAATATGGGGGTGGGGACGACTGTTGGTGGTGGAGGCAACATTGGACGGTGTACATAATTGATGTAAAAGTAATTGATTTAAAGGGTTAATGGAGATATTTTAAAAGATAAAAGATTAATAATGTAATTTAATAATTAATGTTAAAGGGATAGTGTATGTGAAAATATTTTAAGAGGTGCTAGGTTAAAATATTACATATTTTTCAACACTTTTAAAAATAAAGTGTTAGTTTTTTTTTTAATAAAATAGTATAGATTAGGTGATTGCAAATAAAAGCAAAACCCCATATCACAAACACTTGCACACCCCCAATAATTAAAAACCAATATTGATGTTGGATATTTAAGTCACTTATATTTGAAGTATCAAAACAAAATCAAACCTTATCAATAACCAAATAATTCCATGGTTTGCTTATTAAAACCTGCATTTCCATGACCCCGTTTTACACAATTAAAATCATTAGACATTACGCCAACAATAATAATATCATTTCTGCCCACAACCTCTTTGATGGAACGCCTCACAACAAATTTTTTTTTTAGTAAAAGGGCATTTGCCCTTCAGAAAATTTTATAGATAATGAAATGAAGTATTAACAAACTAGTATGGGTATACGTATACCGAGTGCACTTTACAAAGACATTAGAGTACATCCAAATAACAATAACATAAACTATTAAATACACAAACAAAATGACATAAAGTAAATTATAAATCTTAGAAATTAAACATAAAACAAATCCAAAACACTTCCTGTCTTCATTTTTAAAGCTATTGTGAATTGTCCACTGCTGGAACAATATGACCATAAGATAGATGATCCATTAAGCTTGGCCCAAATCCACCAAAATGAAGCCCACGGCCACTTATCTTACACAAACCATAATAGAAGCATTTCTCCACAATAGTTCCTTTGAATAATTTTTTTTTTTTGTCCGAACAGCAAAATTTTATTAATAAACTAGCGAGCAGCTAGAAAATTACAAAGAACAATCATCCAACAATGAAAAACTAAAATTACACCAATCCACCCAAGATAGGGATCTAAACTTAGACTTGTTTTTAATCTAAAGGTAGGCTTGAGCTTTGATTTCCTGCTTGATTTTGTTGAGTATGAATGGCTTATCATTCAATATCCATACTTTTAACATCCATACTTTGCATATATAAACCAAATAACTCAAAAGTGAAAACAAGCATTACCTCTTTCACTTTTGACCAAAACAACATCTTGAGCAGCCTAATCAAATAACAAGCAAACATGATCCTTTGACTTTTAAAAGTAAACCCTGCAGCTAGTATTGTATATTTGTATCTACTACACTACAGCCCAAAATGAATTCGCCAATCCAAGAAAAACACTTGAAAAACATTCCCTTTTAGCACTAGTCCAAGCCTAAGATTTCTATCAAAATAGGTTATACTTCTAATCAAGCAAACTAAATACAGTGTTGACCAGAAAAGTCAACATAACAAACAAGCTATAATACTCTTCAGAACACTTTTGCCATAACATATCCAAGAGACCAACAAAAAAGAAATATTTCCATTTTATCACTAGCCCAAACCTACATCCTAGAAGGTCTAGCATCACTCCAAGCAAAAGTTAATCTTTGACTTTCAAAAGTCAACTCTGACACCAACACTGCAATTTTCTTCAAAGTGATACACATACTTTGAACACAAGCTGCAATCAGATATGAACTTTCATAATAAGCCCATCCCCACCCAACCCAAATAAACTAACTCTTGTTTTTAAAAAATGGGGGCATAACATCCTTATAGCAGCACCAAGTAGTGCCCAGATAAGAAGGAACACAACCACATTGTAACCATTTCAGCCTCCTCATACCAAAGAAACAACTGTCTATCTTTGGAACTCAATTATTAGAGCTTATGCTTAAACCCATCATCTTGATGCTCTTAAGTTTGTGCACGGTCAAGTGATTGTTTCTGATATGGGACTGGACTCGATTTGTGGTAGTGCGTTAGTGTCCGCTTATTCCAAACTTGCCCGAATTGATGACACGAGAATGGTGTTTGATAGGTTACACGAACGCAACTCGGTTTTGTATAACACGATGATTTCGGGATTTGGAAGTTGTGGTTATTGGCTGAAAGGGTTACATTTGTTTATAGTAATGAGAAGAATGGAGAACCAGGCTGATGGGTATACCGGGGCAGGGTTGTTATCGGGTTTGACGTGTTCTAGCTTGTTAGAATGTACTAAAGATGTAGTTGTATGCATTTGGGGTGTAATGTATTTGATGATTTATTGCAGCCTGATCTAGTAACCTGGTCTGCTTTAATATCTGGTTTTCAAGAAAATGAACGTCGAAAGAAGAAATCCGCATTCCATAGTTATTGCTACTTCACTTGCTGTTACTGCACAACTGGTAGTTTTGTCACCAGACATCGACATACATGGTTATGCCATTTGCCTTAACCTAGACACAGAAATAATGGTATCTTCTTCATGGGTAGACATGTATTCAAAATGTGGTTTCTTGGATTTGGGGATCAACGTTTTTGAGTAGATACAGAAAAGAAACATTGTTTCTTACAATTCGATAATAACAAGTTCTGGCTTGTATGGACATCCATCTTGGGCTTTTGAAGTGTTTAGGGAGGTTCTTGAAAAGGTTTAAAACCCAACGAATCTACTTTCTCCGTTCTACTATCTGCTTGCTGTGATGGTGGCCTTGATAAAGAAGGTCGAGGGATTTTTAGTAGAATGTATGTTGATTCTGGCATCGGCGCAAAACTGAGCATTATGTTCAGTTTGTTAAGTGCATTAATTCATGTGTTTAGTTATAAGACATCTACTAATATGTGTGGTGTAGGTTCTTCAAAATAATACTAGTTAGTTTCTCTGCACCTAAATTTGAACCACTACCATTGAGATCCCTTCCGGTGTTGAGACAGAGGGTGGTTGGGGGCCAACCAAAGAGGGTGATTGGTTGTCAGAACACCATCCGGAGAAGGCATTTTTACACCTTTGATGGCAATCCCAATTCCCGGTTTTTGTCCAAACCAGCCAGTTAGGTTTGAGCGGACTTGTTGCAAACGAGCCAACCGACTAAATATGACTGACAAGAAAGAAAGTAAATGATAACAACATAGGAGCATTCATCCTTCCTTAATAAAATATAGTGTGAACATACACATTTAAACCAGATTTATGAAGAGCTACTCTAGTGCGTGATACATAATAAAATTTAAAAGTATGAAATCTGCAACAAATATCTAACATACGGACTGGTTGCCATAATTCATAGAGAGCTACTCAAGTGGGTGTTACATAAAAATTAAAAAGGAGGCACCTGCAACTGATAATATCTAACATACGGACTGGTTGCCATAATTCATAGAGAGCTACTCAAGTGGGTGTTACATAAAAATTAAAAAGGAGGCACCTGCAACTGATAATATCTAACATACGGACTGGTTGCCATAATTCATAGAGAGCTACTCAAGTGGGTGTTACATAAAAATTAAAAAGGAGGCACCTGCAACTGATAATATCTAACATACGGACTGGTTGCCATAATTCATAGAGAGCTACTCAAGTGGGTGTTACATAAAAATTAAAAAGGAGGCACCTGCAACTGATAATATCTAACATACGGACTGGTTGCCATAATTCATAGAGAGCTACTCAAGTGGGTGTTACATAAAAATTAAAAAGGAGGCACCTGCAACTGATAATATCTAACATACGGACTGGTTGCCATAATTCATAGAGAGCTACTCAAGTGGGTGTTACATAAAAATTAAAAAGGAGGCACCTGCAACTGATAATATCTAACATACGGACTGGTTGCCATAATTCATAGAGAGCTACT
The DNA here is from genome assembly GCA_034093135.1 of Erigeron breviscapus. NCBI lineage: Eukaryota > Viridiplantae > Streptophyta > Magnoliopsida > Asterales > Asteraceae > Erigeron > Erigeron breviscapus. The sequence goes on along the minus strand of CM067175.1, from coordinate 16,585,365 downwards.
CAAGTGGGTGTTACATAAAAATTAAAAAGGAGGCACCTGCAACTGATAATATCTAACATACGGACTGGTTGCCATAATTCATAGAGAGCTACTCAAGTGGGTGTTACATAAAAATTAAAAAGGAGGCACCTGCAACTGATAATATCTAACATACGGACTGGTTGCCATAATTCATAGAGAGCTACTCAAGTGGGTGTTACATAAAAATTAAAAAGGAGGCACCTGCAACTGATAATATCTAACATACGGAATTGGTTGATGAGTCTCTGAATCCTTGAAGCAATGACAAATAACATGAACATAATCTTGTTGTTCTGCAAAATTAACACAGTATGATAATTTGTATTAATTGAAGGTAAAGATATAAACTAAAAGTCATAATGTTTTTGATTTACAGTGGTAAATCTCAACATAATGATTCTAAAAATTACAGTAGGAGACAAAAAAAAAAAAAACAATGAATAAAGTGTTGGGAATGAGACAAGTGGCCAATAGGAGACAAAAGTTACCTTCATAATTGCTCAGCGTATGTCGACTTTGGGGATATCGGAGAGACGGGGCCAATAGGATCCTCTTCTACTCATCATCTTTTCTTTCAGTTCTTCATTGACACCATATACTGTCAAACTCAAAAGTGTAGGCAATAACAGCGTCTCTGGCAGATGTTTCAACCTTGGGCAATCTCTAATACAGAGATGTTGGAGGGAGGTGAGGTGTTGGAGTCCCTCTGATGATATTCTTTCTATTTTCTTAAAATCATATAATTCAAGCTTAGTGAGAGATGATGATAATGAATAAGGAAGAAGTGAGGAGGTTGGGAAACTCTTGACGTCTTCTTCTTCTCCACCCCATAACTCTAGTTCAACGAGTGAGGTGGGGAGCGGGCCCCATTCTGATATGGGCCTCTTCAACTTCCCTATTGTTAAGGAATCCAAATTGGGAGGCCAAACCCCACTTCCAACAAGAGGTGGCCCATCCATGCTTGCACAATTCATGATTTTCAGATGCTTTAGTGACACGAGATCCTTCAAATCAGGGAATGACTCTATTTCCCCACAATTAAATATTTCCAATTTCATGAGCTGTTGAAGGAAACATGTAGCTTTCGTCATTGATATCAGATTTCCCCCCATGAACCATATGCTTAAAACTTCAAGTGACTTGAACTTCTGCCATCCCCATCCTCCTATTGGGAAGAAGGAGGCAGATGTAAGTGACTTACAACC
>CM067175.1:16526731-16583139 GCA_034093135.1 Erigeron breviscapus | reverse complement strand
GAGGGACACATCCACAAGAACGGTTAAAATCTCAATGGCAAAACAACAAAAGAGATAAACCGTGTAGCTAAAACCTATTTGCCACCCCCCCACACTTAAGATGGACAATGCCCTCAATGTCCATATTCGGTCAATCAAAGGTAAATAGGGGCAAGCAACAAAGAAAAATCAGAACACATACCGGAGTAAGGACACATCCCGTTTTGAAACAAGTTAGTCGACCCCGTGTCACAAATTGCGCTTCCGAAAAAGGAAGAACAAGTCGCTTGGCGGGAGAAACAACTTGTACCAAAACAGAAAGTGCGAGAGTTGCGTGTGCATCAAACAAACTAATCACAAATATGGCGCTGAACTTACTGCCAGCATATGCACACCATCACACAATCACAATTTGATGCCACAAAGTAAAGATGAGAAGAGAATCCAATGAGTTTTCCCTACACACTTGTGTTGCACAATAGCCATCAAATTGAATAGTCCTGTCACTTGCACCACAAACAAACCACAATCCAATCATATCAAAATGACTACTGGTTATGCAGAAAAATAAAAACCTAAAAGAAAGAAAACAAACGAAAGTACAATGTCTCATCACCCCGTAAGGTGGATACCAGAAAATAAGGAACCGAAAATAAGACACAATGTATAAAGTACAGTCATCCTGAATACCAATCATCATAAATCATAAAATGATTTGATCCCACGGAACCGGGTGGGAACCATAATCATCATCACTGTCGTCACTGCTGCTGACCATGATAGTCATAAGGAAAACCAGATGTATCAAAAAGATCGGTGATCCAATTGCGGTCTCCTTCTTGACCCGAACCAAAGGCGCCAACATCTCCTCCAGACGGTCCACCGCCAAAGCCTGAGCCAGAACCTGCAACAAAACCAGGAACAAAAGAAGATGAACCACCAACAAATCCCCAGAACCACCAGCATCTCCACCTGCTTGACTAGCGGCACCTGTCCAAGGTCTCCAATCTGCACTAGTACCTGCATCAAAAGAAGATCTCCCGCCAAAAGAACCAAACTGCACAGGACCACGAGGAGATCCTCCTAGATCATGTGGGAAGAAAGAACCGCCTCCCTGACGATATGTCGGAACATGAATAGGTGGTGGTGAAAAATCAGGAATAGGAGTATCTGGAACGAACGGCTGCCCATGGTACTGCGCATCCCACATAGGCTGATAATAATCTAGGGTATAGTTGGTGCGGGCCTGCTGCGATCCCATCCAAGTCATATCCTGATCCATTCTCCTCTGATAATCATCAAATGCCCTACCACTAGCCTGCTGCCCATCCAAAATCTGTTGCAGCTGGGACCCTATATCAGTCAAATCAATACTTGGACGGTCCCGCCTCCTCTGAGGCTCCTGAGGGGCGTCCTCCATCTCATCATCATCAGAATCCTCCACCTCTGGAGGCGGTGCAGCGATAACACCTGTAGCATCCAACAATCTCGCTTGCTCATTCTTTGTTGGCTTCTTCACTATCTTGGCTATTATCAACTCCTTCTCAGTTAAATGCTCATGTCTAACCTGCAAAGACAATCCCTCATGACATATATCAGAATCAAAAACTCCCATCCTCTTGTAAAGACGGGTGATAAACTGCCCAAGCACCAACTTTGAATCCGAGTGATTCACCATCCTATCCAGAACAACCATCGGGGCCAAAGCAAACCTCCTCGGTGCCCCCTCAGAAAACAACTTAATCAGCCATAAATCTAGTTGGTACGCCTTGTCCCAATGGGTGGGCCTTTGTACCAGAAACGTGACAAGCATCCTATGCAACATCCTCAGCTTCACACTGCTAATCTTAGACACACTAACATAGCCACAAGAAGGCCAATTGTGTCCCCCCGAAATACGAGTCCAATACAGAGATATCGACTCTCCATCTCCCAAATCCTGTTTCACATACAAACCCTTCCTCAACAAAGCCCTAAATTCCTGACTATCTAACTGCTCCCTCGTATACATACCAAATTCAGGAATAGATAACTTCCTAGGCTGTCCCCCGCAGAAAAAAGTTAGTACCCGCTCTTCAAAAATATCCTTGACTTTATTAACCTCCTTGGTCAACTTCAAAGTAGAATAAAACTCAAGACAAAGTTCACGAAAAACTGGTTCCCGATTATTGAAAATGTTGTGCCACATATCACTACTAACCACCTGGTCACCGATTTGAACCTCAATACGAAACCACCGACGGATATCCTCTTGTATCCCATAATTTCTAGCAAAAATCGGATCAAGATACTTGGGAGGGCATACTACCTGACGATGAAGAGCAAAGAGATTATTCAAGAAGTTGTTCTTATGGGGTTGCCTAGCCCCATTGAACTCTAACCATGCGTGAGACTCGTCCATATCGTGCTCTCCAAACTTTAAATCAGGCACTTCTGGCTCTTGCCTAGCCCTCTTGGCACCAGTCCCGCTTCCTTGACCAACTTCCATCTGCCTTCTCTGATCTCCAGTCTGCAATCACAAAATTAAAGCAAACAGACACGTTAAAGAAGGAATGCAAAACTGAAATCACAATAATCTTCAACACAAATTTTGGACAGAACAATCCCACTGCGGCGCAGTGAGACTGGGTGGTCCTCACTGCGGCGCAGTGAGGCAATAGTCACGTGCAGGTCAGAAGCCAGCCACTGCGGCGCAGTGGCTAACACACAATACCACTGCGGCGCAGTGGCCTAAAAATTCTGGGCAACATTCTCGGTGTTCATCACAACTTTCAGCAAAAGTGTACAACCATACCATCAATCAACTTTATTTCAACAATTTACAATCACCTAGGCTATCATTTACCTCCCCCACACTTGTTCATCAAAAACCCCAATTTCAAAACTCTAGCATTTATTTTATCTCAAAATCGGATGAACAAGTGTTAGAATCGAAAAATTAAACACCACATTGGTATCAATAGCCCATAACTAACACAACCCACTAATTAATTTGAAAATTAAAACCCTAAAAATTGAAAATTGAAAATTAAGGAAATAAAAAGAAAAACTTGTCAAGAAATCTTACCTCTTTTCCCATGATGACGATAGAATACTGGTAATGCAGGAGAAAAAGAAGAAGAAAATGCAAGAATGGTGAATTAATGGGAGAATTCAGGAGCAAAAGGGAGGTTTTTTTTTTTTTTTATATTTATATATGCTTAAGATCGGTTTAAAAGTGAGAGAGAAAACAATACTGATAAAAATTTGAGTGGTAAAAAGTAACTCCCTCATCTGACTGGCAATAATACACTCTGGTTGACCGGTCAAAGGCCCACTGCGGCGCAGTGGGCATCGGCCTCCCCCACTGCGGCGCAGTGGGGCACTTTTGCTCCCAAACTTCAGTAATAATCGACTGCGGCGCAGTGAGATAGTAACCCCACCACTGCGTCGCAGTACAAATCTACTGGTGACAACCCCCCGTTTTCCCTTAGAAAAATTTTGACCATGAAGATTTTGACACTTACCTCAATCCGCTTCGCACTAAATTGTACCTGCATTTTTCTTGACAAAACATCAAATCTAACTGACAAAAATAAAATGCAAGAAAATAACACGGGTCATTAGCTAGACTCGACCAACCTTCAAGTTTCCAATTCAAAAACGGGGATCTCCTCGATCATCCCCTCAACTTGCTCTTCTTCCAAATACAATTTAAGCCTATGACCATTTACAATGAATGAACCTTCACCATCTCTCTTGAACAACTCCACATAACCCGACGGATAAACATGCTTGATAACAAAAGGTCCAATCCACCTAGAAGTTAGCTTAGGTTGCTTGATCTTAAACTTAGACAAAAACAACAAAACTTTAGCCCCAACCTTAAACTCCTTTCTACGGATCCTCTTATCATGCCAAACCTTGGTTCGCTCCTTGTAAAGCCTAGAATTCTCATATGCACTTAACCTAAGCTCATCAAGCTCATGAAGTTGCAACATTCTAAGTTCACCGGCTTCCATCATATCCAAGTTTAAATTTCTCAAACCCCAATACGCCTTATGCTCTATCTCAATAGGTAAATGACAAGTCTTACCATAGAGCAACCGGTATGGCGTGGTGCCAATCGGCGTCTTATAAGCCGTCCTAAACGCCCACAAGGCGTCATCCAACTTTTTTGACCAAACCTTAGGGTTATCTCCCACAGTTTTCTCCAGAATTCTCTTCAAAGCCCTATTGGTGTTTTCTACTTGTCCACTAGTTTGTGGATGATAGGACGTAGAAAAGTAATGCACAACACCATATCTTTTCATGACCTTAGCTAATTGATGATTTGCAAAGTGGTTTCTTCGGTCACTAATTAAGGCTCTAGGGCAACCAAATCGGCAAAACAATTGTTTAAGGAAATCAATTACTACCCTAGCATCATTCGTGGGCAAAGCCTTGGCTTCGGCCCATTTAGACACGTAGTCAACGGCGACAAGAATATATAGGAACTTATTAGACGGTGGGAATGGTCCCATGAAGTCAATACCCCAAATATCAAAAACCTCACATACCTGAATGCTCTGTTGAGGCATCTCGTCCCGCTTAGTGATATTTCCTTGTCTCTGACAAATGTCACAAGTCTCCACCAAAGTTTGAGCCTCCTTGAAAATCGTCGGCCAATAAAAACCTGCATCAAACACTTTCTTACTGGTGACTGAAGGACCGTAATGACCTCCAGTAGGACCATAGTGACAAGCATCCAGAATCTACCTAGTCTCAGCTCCAGCTACACATCTCCTCACCATACCATCTGCACAAGCACGAAACAAGTATGGGCTATCCCAAAAATAGTACTTGGCATCCGATATGAGCTTCTTCTTCTGTTGGTGCGTGAAGTCAGTTGGTATCTCACCTGCAACCAAATAATTAGCAATATCTGCAAACCAAGGTGCATCATCAGAAGTAGAAATAAACATTAAACACTCATCAGGGAAGTGATCATTGATCTCCCCATCACGAAGTTCCTCCCGGTGAGGATCTTCCAAGCGACTCAAATGGTCGGCAGCCAAATTTTCAGCCCCTTTCTTATCCTTAATCTCAATATCGAACTCTTGTAACAACAAGATCCAACGGATAAGCCTAGGTTTAGCATCTTGTAACAACAAGTACTTAAGGGCTGAATGGTCAGTAAAAACTATGGTCTTACTTAACACCAAATAAGATCTAAACTTATCAAAAGCAAAAACCACGGCAAGCAACTCCTTCTCTGTTGTGGTTTAATTTTGCTGGGCGGGGTTCAAAGTCTTACTAGCAAAATAAATGGGCTTGAAATGCTTATCAACCCTTTGCCCAAGCACGGCTCCCACAGCAAAATCACTTGCATCACACATCAATTCAAAGGGCAATTCCCAATCCGGCCCGACCATGATAGGAGAATTAGTCAACTTCTCCTTAAGAACCTGAAAAGCACTTAAACAAGCATCATTAAACATAAAAGGGACGTCTACTTAAACAAGCATCATTAAACATAAAAGGGACGTCCTTCTCCAACAAGTGGGTCATAGGACGAGTAATCTTAGAAAAATCTTTAATGAAACGGCGGTAAAAACCGACATGTTCAAGAAAACTCCTTACCCCTTTCATATTGGAAGGCGGGGGTAGTTTGGCTATAACATCAATCTTAGCCCTATCAACCTCTATCCCGGCCTTAGACACCTTGTGACCTAGCACAATACCCTCGGTCAGCATGAAGTGACACTTTTCCCAATTTAAAACAAGGTGTGCCCTCTCACACCGTTCCAACATCTTATCCAAGTTATGCAAACAAGTACGAAATGAGTCCCCAAAAACCGAGAAATCATCCATGAAAACCTCCATGGAGGTTTCAAGCATGTCCTGGAATATAGCTATCATGCACCTTTGAAAGGTGCCTGGGGCATTACATAGACCAAACGGCATTCGCCGATAAGCAAAAGTGCAATCCCCATGGGGTACTGAAATGAATGGTCAGCTAATCTTATACTCATGCGAGTCGGGCGAAGGATTCCTAAAGCCAACTTACTCCAAACCGAATAAGGAATCAAATTAATGCTAGCACCTAAATCAGCTAAAGCCTTACAAATAATGGTTCTAATAGAGCAAGTAATAAGAAAACTCCCTGGGTCTTCAAGCTTAGGGGGAATGCGGTTCTGCAAAATAGCAGAACACTCGGCATTGAGAAAAGTAGCTTTGGCCTCCTCCATCTTTCCTTTGTCCGTCACAAGTTCCTTAATGAACTTGGCATAATGAGGCATCCCCTGTATCAAATCAACTAAAGGCACATTAATATGAACATTTGAAATCATTTGAACAAACTTGTTATATTGTTCCTTTAGCCTTGCCTTCCTGAACCGTTGTGGAAATGGAACTTTTGGTTTATAAGCTTTAACCTCGGTTTCCACAACCGGTTTTGGTGGAGTGACCAGAGTCTTCTCGGTCGGATTCTCTTCCATCTCAATCTCCTCATCAATCTCATCATCATTACCTGAATCCTGTACATCTGAAACAACAACATTAGGCATAGTAGGAGGGTCATAAGATTTACCTGTACGAGTGGTGATGGCCTTGGCTTCCTCATTACGGGCTTGAGGTGGAGAGTACTTCTGCCCCACATTTTGTCCCTGATTCGGCCCCATGCTAAACTGAGGCCTAGCATTCTGTTGAGTATTGCTAGGTAAAGTCCCTGGAGGCCTAGAAAGTGCAGCCATCCTACTCTCAAGATCCTTAAAGTTAACACATTGATTCTTCATATTTATCTCAACTTTGCCATCTATCCTATCCAACCTCTCATTCAACGCCTTAGTATCATCCCGAATCATCTGAATGCTAGTGTTAGTTTCAGCCTGATTACTAACCAACTGTTTCATCATCTCCCTCAACTCGGCATTTGGATCGGTATTAGAGGAAGAAGAACCTGATCCTTGTCCTTGTTGAGTTTGTTGTTGTGGCTGACTCTGAAAATTATCCCTTTGCCACCTATTTCCTGAAAAACGAGAATTATTAGTTGGAAAAGAAGAGTTATAAGAAGGATTACCTGAAGAACGGTTTTGGAAACCGGTATTGCGTGGGTAGCTCCCTTGTTGTTGATTCTGGATGTAACTCACATCTTCGGGTCCCCGATTGGGGCACTCATCAGAATAATGCATATCACCACAATGATCACATCCATCGGCCACTACCTTAACATCCCGTTCAATTGCTCCAAACCGATTCTCTTGCATAGCAAATCCCTTTTCCATGCGCTCAGATAGCGCTCTAATCTCACCAATCATCCCAGAATCATGACTAGCTTCAACCTTTGCAACCCTACCTTGGCTAGTACCTTTCTTTAACCTTCTCTCATTCTTCAAAAATCTATCATCATCCATATTTGCATTGTCCTTTGCCATGGACTCCAAAATATCAAAACCTTCATTGGGTGTAATCTTGTTGAAACCACCCCCAAAAGCATATCCTAACTCCCGCTTAGACTTCTTATCAAGGCCATCAAAGAAAAGCTCAACATATTGTTCCTTAGTCATGTTATGGCCCGGACAATTTCTCAACATCTCCTTAAACCGAATCCATGCATCTACCACATCTTCATCTTCATCTTGGTCAAAGGACCTAATCAAATTCTCCAACTTTCTTTGAGTTCTAAGCGAATAAAACTCACCAATGAAAGCTTGCTTGAGCTGGTCCCAAGTTGTTATGGAATTTTCCGGAAGATCATTAAACCAATCTAAAGCATCACCGGTAATGGACATGGGAAATGTTTCAAGTTTAACGGCATTCATTTGGTTGTTCCCATATTGGTATAACCGTGCCAACTTCTCAAACCTCTCTAAGTGTTGGTATGGATCCCATTTCCTTTTACCGTCAAACTATTGCTCCTCAATACTTTTAAGATGATTACCTTTCAGATTGAAATCATGAGCAATGGCTGGAGGTCTTATAGGACTACCACGGTTGGCAGGAATAGTGCGGACCCTCTCACCATAACGAATATCATTCGGATCCCTTTGTTCGTCTCCCATTTCCTCTTCTAACTTAACTTCTAAATTGAAGAACTCGTCCAAGTAGAACCCTTCCTCGTCCGAATCAGGAGTGGGTCTAGCAATAGGTGAGAATGGTGTAGGTGTTGTGAAGTTAAACCTACGTCTTGTTGGTGTTCTCAAAGGACTATTTAGAGGTAAACCCGAAGACCGCAAGTTCATCAACTAAGAAGTAGACCTGCAAAACACAACTAACCAAACACGTCAACTGCACCTGTGATAAGACAAGAAAAGAAAAGCTAAACTATTAAAGCAAATAACTTCCTCACGCGTGAGGAAGGATCAAACCACTAAATTAACAACTAAAATGGCACACAATCCCCGGCAGCGGCGCCAAAAACTTGATGTGCTAAATCGAGTTTAAAAATTAAAACTAGAAGTACCTCGAAACTCACTACTGCACACTAACGGGCAGTGGACCCGATCGTATGCAATATAGTTACAAAGTAAGTCCAGGTTCGTTCACGGGGATTGGTTTGAGTCAATTGTCTAATAAAATAGTTTGGAAATCAGGGTGGAACGCTTTGAATCACACTTTGACAATTTAAATTAAAGTAAATTTAAAACACAAAACACTTGAAAGTAAAGAAAAGCTTCAAACGATAATAGTAAAGATCATCCACCTTGAATTCGCTAGACTTCAAACATGATTGCATTCAATTAAGACCAAATTCATTTAGAGTTGACAAGATAATCGTGAAAGGATAAAATGCTCGCGTGGTACCACCAACCGCTCACAAATCACCCAAACACCTAAATTGCTAGTTTAATTACCCAAGCCGGTACCACCAATGCCTAGACAACCTTACCAACAATTAGTTTGCTTGATCAACAAATTACCAATTGTGTCTATGTGAAAATAACGTGGTACCACCAACCGCTCACAAATCACCCAAACACCTAAATTGCTAGTTTAATTACCCAAGCCGGTACCACCAATGCCTAGACAACCTTACCAACAATTAGTTTGCTTGATCAACAAATTACCAATTGTGTCTATGTGAAAATAACGTGGTACCACCAACCGTTACAAAACACGTTGACAAAATTATTCCTTTTATTAAAATGACATTCACTATCATACCATGAACTAGTGATAATTGCTCATAGACAAGCAACCGTTTGAAAATCACAAATGTATTCAACTAGTACCACTAACGAAGAACACACATGCCACTAATATCATAATAATAAATATAAAGGAATTAAATCATCAAGATCTCGACACAACGATAAATGAAATCAACTCTTGGAATTAAAACATTTAGCAATCACGTCATTCGTCTAGTTTCATCAAGGTGGGTGATTAAAAGATTAGCCACTCATGATTAAATTGAAATAACAATCAAAATAAAGGAAGAACATGATGTACCAATCGTTTGAGAAATAGAAATTGTGAGACAATAAAATAGATACGATCTAAGTGGGTGCACGTGAATCTTCAATGAATCGGAAGATGATGAAATCTTGAGTTGATCCTTGAAGGTGTTCCTTGAAGTGCAGCTCTTAGAAAGAAGACTTGATGCCTTGGGAATTAGGTTTTGTAAACTATTTATACCCGCGCAGTGCTTTTACACTGCCTTTGGTGCTCGTTTGTCAAGGCTTACTGCGGCGCAGTGGGCACACGCACATCCCACTGCGGCGCAGTGTAATATTACTGGTTGAATTCTCCTTTTTTTTCACTCGCTGACTGCGGCGCAGTGGACCTGTTCACCACCACTGCGTCGCAGTATAAATATACTGGTCTCGATGCTCTTTTCCACATAGATGATTGCGGCGCAGTGGACCTGTTCACCACCACTGCGTCGCAGTATAAATATACTGGTCTCGATGCTCTTTTCCACATAGATGATTGCGGCGCAGTGGACCTATTCACCACCACTGCGTCGCAGTATAAATATACTGAACTCGATGCTCTTTTCCACATAGATGATTGCGGCGCAGTGGGCACACGTACATCCCACTGCGGCGCAGTGCACACGCACTCTCACTGCGGCGCAGTGGGCAGTGATGCCCCCACTGCGGCGCAGTGCTTTTACACTGCCTTTGGTGCTCGTTTGTCAAGGCTGACTGCGGCGCAGTGGGCACACGCACATCCCACTGCGGCGCAGTGCTTTTACACTGCCTTTGGTGCTCGTTTGTCAAGGCTGACTGCGGCGCAGTGCTTTACACTGCCTTTGGTGCTCGTTTGTCAAGGCTGACTGCGGCGCAGTGGACCTGTTCACCACCACTGCGTCGCAGTATAAATATACTGGTCTCGATGCTCTTTTCCACATAGATGATTGCGGCGCAGTGGACCTATTCACCACCACTGCGTCGCAGTATAAATATACTGAACTCGATGCTCTTTTCCACATAGATGATTGCGGCGCAGTGGGACACGCACACCCACTGCGGCGCAGTGCATAACATGCCTCACTGGGCGCAGTTGGTCAAGGCACACTGCGGCGCAGTGGGCACACGCACATCCCACTGCGGCGCAGTGGTCCTGTTCACCACCACTGCGTCGCAGTATAAATATACTGGTCTCGATGCTCTTTCCACATAGATGATTGCGGCGCAGTAGCCCCGCACTCTCACTGCGGCGCAGTGGGCGAGTGATGCCCCCACTGCGGCGCAGTGCTTTTACACTGCCTTTGGTGCTCGTTTGTCAAGGCTGACTGCGGCGCAGTGCTTTACACTGCCTTGGTGCCGTTTGTCAAGGCTGACTGCGGCGCAGTGGACCTATTCACCACCACTGCGTCGCAGTATAAATATACTGGTCTCGATGCTCTTTTCCACATAGATGATTGCGGCGCAGTGGGCACACGTACATCCCACTGCGGCGCAGTGCACACGCACTCACTGCGGCGCAGTGGGCACACGCACATCCCACTGCGGCGCAGTGCTTTTACACTGCCTTTGGTGCTCGTTTGTCAAGGCTGACTGCGGCGCAGTGGGCACACGCACATCCCACTGCGGCGCAGTGCTTTTACACTGCCTTTGGTGCTCGTTTGTCAAGGCTGACTGCGGCGCAGTGGGCACACGCACATCCCACTGCGGCGCAGTGCTTTTACACTGCCTTTGGTGCTCGTTTGTCAAGGCTGACTGCGGCGCAGTGGGCACACGCACATCCCACTGCGGCGCAGTGTAATATTACTGGTTGAATTCTCCTTTTTTTTCACTCGCTGACTGCGGCGCAGTGGACCTGTTCACCACCACTGCGTCGCAGTATAAATATACTGGTCTCGATGCTCTTTTCCACATAGATGATTGCGGCGCAGTGGACCTATTCACCACCACTGCGTCGCAGTATAAATATACTGAACCGAAGGCCACACATCAACTTATGAAGACTTGCATATTTTCTATCTCTTTTCACCTTAATAACTCTCGAACTCTCCAATCAACTTCATGGCCTCAAAATTACTCGAAATTGCACCAAACGGAAACGTCTCCTGTTTAGAACCTGACACCACTAACAAAACCCATAAACGCGCCAGATGCCAGCAAAATTGACTAAAAACATATAATAAAAAGGCCAATAATGATGTGGGCGATGGGTATAAATTGGTCACATCAAACACCAAATTTCCTCTAGCATCTACAAAGTACATCCCATGTTCAGGTTCAGTGATGAACTTCCCACATCTTGCATCTTTAACACCAGCAGGTAGAGACAGATTAAGATTATCAAGAATCTTGTCAATAGCACCAGAAGATAATTGTGCAAGCAACTCTGTAGGAGACAAGTTTTGGAGAAAAACTGAATGGTCACCTCCAGGAGCATCAATCTTTTCAAACCTTCTTCTTTTCTTCTTCAGTGGTTCAGCTGACTCATCTTCATAATCCATATCATATGCAATTGGTCTTGGAAGGCCAGAGATATCAATCTTGTACTTCACAATAGCAGCTAACTTCTTCTCAATGGCTTCCAAGACTGTCTCTTTGTTAACTCCAGACATACCAGTAATGGTATTATGTAGTTCCACCCACTCTGTGTATCCTAGATCAAGTAAGTTTGTCAAGATCATGGGTTTCCCAGTTGGTTTCATAACCTCTCCTTGTAAACCTTATGCTGGGAATGTTCTTTCCTTTTTGCCTTTTCAGTAGAACATGGAGGATTGGTTCTGGATGCCTTCTATAATGGATCTTTTTAGTAACTTGTCTTTTCTCCAAAGCATCAAACCAATTATGGGCTTTCACACTTTCTTTCACATCTTTAACCTTCTGTGATGGTGTAGAATGAACCACCACTTTCTTCTTTCCTTTTTCTTTGCTCACAACTTTCTCTTTAGAACCAATGGCTGCAAGATCTTCTTCATCTTCCTTATTTAATTGTTCTTGAACAGCCTTGGCAATTTCAGAATCAGACTTAGTTGCAGCAATTCTTTCTCTTTCTAATCTGTCCTCCTTAATCATTTTATATGCCACCTCAACTGTTACCCCAAGCTGTGGAGCAGTTTCAGTTGCAATCTCCCAATCCTTTTCTTTCTCAGTTAAGATCTTCACACCACTTGACCCAGCTTCTATTGTTCTTTTCTTGATCATGAACTGGGACAGAGTGGCTGTGTCTTCACTAGATGAAGATTCATCAATTTGTACTTTGGGAGCTGGGTCAGCTTGAGTTGGCACAGCTTGCACAGTAACAGCTAGGGAGGACTTTCTTTTCTTTTCAACTTTCTTATCTTTTTCAACACCAACATCCTTCCTTATATCTCCCATTTCAGCATTAACAGTCTCCCCCTTGCTTGTATCACTCTCCTTTTCAGTCTCTTCATTCAATTTTCCAACATTTTCACCACCAGACTCAGATTCTGGTCTTTTTATCTCCTCTACTGTTTCTTTCTCAGCTTCCACCCTAGAACCATGCACAACCAATCTTCTATCATTTAGTGCTTCCTCAGCTCTGGCCTTATTCTGTCTCTCTTTCAATCTTTCAAGGTATTCTTAAATGTCCTTATCAACCTGAGCTTTTTGCCTCTCTTTCTAGCTCCATTTCAGCTTCACTCATTGCACTCCTCTTTCTCTTAGTAGCATTCTTCTCCCCCTTTTTGTCATCATCAGCAGGGAAAGAGCTCACTGGAGTAACAAGGAAGTCTTTGAGATCTTGGTTGATCAAGTCAATTTTGACATTGGTGAGACAGCAGGCTCTTCTTAGCTCAACATAATCCTCATGGAGGAGTTCTATCTTGGATTTAACACCCTTAGAAACTTCAATCAGATCATTCTTGAAATCTGCTTGTGACTTGTTTGTAGATCGAAGTTCTATGGTGACTTCCCTTTTAAACTTGGTTGCAGCATTCTCAATCTGACCCAGAGTACTCTTGTTCCTTTCATTCTCTTCATTGACTGCCTTTGTAAGACTTTCAAGAGACTCTGTCAGCTTGCTCTGGTTCTGCTGCATCAAATCAACTGCCTTCTTAACATTTTCTTCCAATGCAGTCTAATCTTGACTCAGCTTATCCACCTTCTTATCCGTCAAATCCTGATCCTTTTGGATCTTTTCCAAGCATTCGGTCAGCTTTGAAATCTCAACCTTAGAGGTTGAAATGAACTCAGTGAGCTGACCCACCACATCTGAAAATGAGATAGTGGCAGCTTGGGAAGAACTTGCAGTTGGCTTAAAAGTCACTGACTCTGGAAGGAGCAGCCTGCAATTCTTAATATCAGGGTCATTGGGCATATTTAGAAGGGGGTGGAGGTTTAAGGAGTTTTGGAACATTTGCTCATGAGAGTGAGTCTCATGAGTGGATCTGTCAGAATTGATGATGAGTTGGTCAGCCTGAGAAAGATTAACGTTTAATTCAGGCTGAGGGCCAGTGGGAATGTGTTGATCTTGATTTTGATCAACTCCTCCACTGGCATCTTCCATCAGAGCATCCCTTGAGGATGGATGGGAAAACTCATCATCGAATGAAGAATCACTTCCGGAGATAGTGATCAGATTCTCATTGACATCGAGAGGACCATCAATGGTTCCCTTTGTTGCACAAGGGGCTAACATGACTGCCTTAAAGACAGCCAAGTAACCTGCAGAATCCCTCTGTCCAAGGACAAATGCAGACACAGACTCTGCAGGTGTAATGTTTTGTGCATTTGATTGCCCTTCAACAGAGGTGTGTTGTTGCACCAAAGTATCCTTAGGGAGAATTGAGGCCTGTACCCCTCCTTATGACATAGAAGGGGCATTGGCAGCCTGTGCAGACTCAGAGTGTAAGATAGAAGGAGTCTGATCATCTTGGGGAGGAGAAGCAGTGTCACCAATGCATTCGATACTTCTCTCCTTAGGCTGACCATCCTCAGAAATGATGTGCATTGACTCTGACTCACTTTGGATCTGGGCTAGATCCTCTGTTACCCCTTTAATGATATCATCAACCTTTTGGGAGGCTGATGATGGTGAATTCGGTTTAGACACAGTATATGTAATTAGTAGAATTTGAGCTTATGTGTGTGTTAGTGTGTGTGTTAATGGCGGTTTGATGAAAGAGAGTTTAGAGAGAGAAAGTGTGTTTGGCAGGAAAGATTAGATAGCATAAATGTGGTGAAAGGTTACATTTTTACTTATGGAGGGGGTTTATATACATATGTCTAATTTACACTAAGCCCCTTCCATACTTAGACATTTACATTCTAAGTACAAATATACATAAAGATAAGCAAATCAATTACTACATTTATATTTCTAACAATCTCCCCCTTAGTAGTGATTTGTCAAAAATATCTAGTCTTTGTTCATCTTCAAGCTCTTGTATTCGGTCTATCTTTGTTTGGATGCCAGAACTAGTTTTCTCCTTCAGGTCTGTCATCAGGAACAATCATATTTGCTTCAAAGTTTCTTGGTGGAATATTCTGTGGACCTGGAAGATGACTTGGCTCGCACTTGATCCAACAACCTCCTCTTTGACGTACGACGTACTTAGACTTCTGAACATTCTTTGCCTCTCTCATCATTATGATGCTGTCTCTGTACTCTAGTCTTTGATTAATCTTGGAGATTGCTTTATCAAATACTTCTTTTTTCTTTTCATCTTGTTCATTTTCTTTCAAGCACAACAAAACATTCTTGCAAAATTCTAACGTTCCATCTGAATAAGAAGCAAGTTCATCCATACGAATGAAAATCTTCTTCTTTCTGCTATTCAAAAAGACAACACCGAAGGATGGTTCTTCAATAATATGGCCAATACTGAGTTGTTCGATATCTGTTGTGTAAAGACTTTGATATGGATATGGCACATTGATCTTTCTCTTGACAACTTCAAATCCTATCTGAAAATCTTCCAATGAAGCGTATTGAATGCAGCTAGACATGTATCTTTTTACAGCTTCAAAGGCAATAACATCTTCTTTGTATCTTTGCATTGCATTCAAGAAATGGTTGTAGAGAAAGATAATGTCATCAACTGGCAAAAGTTTGAACTGGGCTTCTATGAATCTGTATATCTTGTTGTTTTCTCTTTTCACATGATAGCAAGGAACAGAGATAGAAACCCTTTTCAAAAGAATAACTCTGACGAGCACCAAGATTTTATGATTTCTCTGTTCTTCAAGGAGCTTTGGATTGTATTGCTTTGTGAGTTGAAGAAGCTGTTTGTATTCTTCAACTTGTCTTGGTTCTTTAAATTTGAACATAGAGTCTACTTCTGGTCTTTTAGATTTTGTAACTTTGGTAGCTCCACGGAATATTGGAAATGCTCTTTCTTCCAAGTATCTAGACTTCTTTGCTGCTTCTTTTGGTTGAACACCGAGAGCAACCATTCTTTCTTTATCCCTCAAGAAGTATCCTCGATTAATGAACCTCAGTTGTTCTTCTGTCAATTCTGTTGGAAAATAATCAGGAAGGACTTCTTCGGAAGTGATTGCCTCTCTCAACACTTGCTTATAGGTGGATTTCTTGAAATTTTGTGCAGCAGCCTCAGGAGTCTTTCTTAATTCATCAAAACTATTGAAGTCATTGAAAGAATAATTCTGTGGAGTTGTACAAGCAGGAATAGATGATTCTCCAACTTCAATTCTGCTTGAAGAACCTGTTTCAAAATAAGCAAGGTCTGGAAATACTTCAAACATCGGTTCCTCAACAGCTTCTACGTTTGCTGGAGTTTCAACTATTTCTGGCTCATCCAAAATTACATTGTCTTTTGCAGCCTCAATGTCTGCTTCTCCCTCAGCATATTCAACTATCTCATTTTCAATCACATACCCTTCATCTTCATTTTCAACAACACTTTCATTTTCTTCTTCTTCATCATCATCAGAATCAGTTCCAAAAACTTCCTCAAATCTTCTTTGAATTTCTTCATTCACAGATTTTCTTCTAATTTCTCCAATCATAACATTTCCCTCTGAATCAACATTAGTATTTCTTTCAGCAAGATCTTTAAACATTTGATCAACATCTTCTTGTGTTTCTCCTTGTGATCTATCCCTCATCTCCACATTCTCAACATTAACCTCAACTCTTGCCGAGATATTTTCAACATTAGTTTGACCCTCTCCTTGGTTCTCCCCCTCGGGGTGATCATCGGAATCAAGATCATCCAGTCTAGAAGTAACAGAGGCCGGTCGGCAAGATTCTAATGCTAACAATCGTAATTCAAATGCTGCAAGTTTCGCATCATATTCATCCTTTTGTCTTTGAACTTGTTCTTGTAAAGCTTTAACTCTTCTTTCATTTTCAAGTTCCCTTTCTCTAAATTCTAAGGCATTTAACACTCCCCTTTCAGTCATGGTCAACAAATCTCCCTTCGAACGTAGTATGCCAAGTAACACTTCACATGCTTGATCTTTGGTTGGATTTGTTGAGGTTGATGATATGTGAATGGGTGTTGGTGTTCTTTGTGTTTGTGTTGGAAGTGGTGAGAGGATTGAATACGGTGAAGATTGTGTTGATTGATTGGTTGGTGTAGATTGATTGAATATTCGGTGAAGATTGTGTTGATTGATTGGTTGGTGTAGATTGTGATTGAATATTCGGTGAAGATTGTGTTGATTGATTGGTTGGTGTAGATTGTGATTGAATATTGGTGAAGATTGTGTTGATTGATTGGTTGGTGTAGATTGTGATTGAATATTCGGTGAAGATTGTGTTGATTGATTGGTTGGTGTAGATTGTGATTGAATATTGGTGAAGATTGTGATTGAAGTAATGGTTGGTGTAGATTGATTGAATATTCGGTGAAGATTGTGTTGATTGATTGGTTGGTGTAGATTGTGATTGAATATTCGGTGAAGATTGTGTTGATTGATTGGTTGGTGTAGATTGATTGAATATTCGGTGAAGATTGTGTTGATTGATTGGTTGGTGTAGATTGTGATTGAATATTCGGTGAAGATTGTGTTGATTGATTGGTTGGTGTAGATTGATTGAATATTCGGTGAAGATTGTGTTGATTGATTGGTTGGTGTAGATTGTGATTGAATATTCGGTGAAGATTGTGTTGATTGATTGGTTGGTGTAGATGTGATTGAATATTCGGTGAAGATTGTGTTGATTGATTGGTTGGTGTAGATTGTGATTGAATATTCGGTGAAGATTGTGTTGATTGATTGGTTGGTGTAGATTGTGATTGAATATTCGGTGAAGATTGTGAAGTTGAAGTAATCGGTTGGTGTAGATTGATTGAATATTCGGTGAAGATTGTGTTGATTGATTGGTTGGTGTAGATTGTGATTGAATATTCGGTGAAGATTGTGTTGATTGATTGGTTGGTGTAGATTGATTGAATATTCGGTGAAGATTGTGTTGATTGATTGGTTGGTGTAGATTGTGATTGAATATTCGGTGAAGATTGTGTTGATTGATTGGTTGGTGTAGATTGATTGAATATTCGGTGAAGATTGTGTTGATTGATTGGTTGGTGTAGATTGTGATTGAATATTCGGTGAAGATTGTGTTGATTGATTGGTTGGTGTAGATTGATTGAATATTCGGTGAAGATTGTGTTGATTGATTGGTTGGTGTAGATTGTGATTGAATATTCGGTGAAGATTGTGTTGATTGATTGGTTGGTGTAGATTGTGATTGAATATTGGTGAAGATTGTGTTGATTGATTGGTTGGTGTAGATTGTGATTGAATATTCGGTGAAGATTGTGTTGATTGATTGGTTGGTGTAGATTGTGATTGAATATTGGTGAAGATTGTGATTGAAGTAATGGTTGGTGTAGATTGATTGAATATTCGGTGAAGATTGTGTTGATTGATTGGTTGGTGTAGATTGTGATTGAATATTCGGTGAAGATTGTGTTGATTGATTGGTTGGTGTAGATTGATTGAATATTCGGTGAAGATTGTGTTGATTGATTGGTTGGTGTAGATTGTGATTGAATATTCGGTGAAGATTGTGTTGATTGATTGGTTGGTGTAGATTGATTGAATATTAGGTGAAGATTGTGTTGATTGATTGGTTGGTGTAGACTGTGATTGAATATTCGGTGAAGATTGTGAAGTAGGTGAAGTAATCGGTTCAGGTGTTACAACATCTTGGTCAAACACAACTCTTTTTGACTTTCTTTTCCTTGGCTCAGAAGTCCCTTCATCACTAACCCCTCTTTTTCTTTTTGTAATCCTAGGACCCTCACTTGGCGACCTATGCACAGCTTGGGTAGGAATCTGTCGGCTTTCAGATCCCATCGTTTGCCTAGACTGTGATAAATCACTGTCCGGGACTTGTTGTTAGGCAACACTCTAACAACACCGGGGTCACTGAGAATGCCCGTTAATACAGTCTCAGGTTGATCCTGAGGAACAACAGTGTCACTACGGCGTTCATACTGTCCCTCAATCTCGGTTTGAGAACTGTTACCTGCGGCTAAAGCTGGCGTGATGTTAGCTAAGGCAGGATTTCCAAGCTGTCCTTGAGGGTCACACAAAGTGGGTCCCTCTCCGCTTGTTCCGGCAACAGTACTAAACTATGCTTGTGAATCCGTGTACCTAGGAGATCTAGACTCTTGTGCACGAAATGAAGTCGAGAGGTGGGGTTGTTCCTCTCTTATTTCAACACTCTCATCCTCCAAATGAGGAGAGTGTGGTGAACGTGGCTGTTCCCCGTGCATTTGTGAGACTAACTCCTGTTGTGAGGAGTCAGAATGGCGAGGAGAGTTTGGTGCAAGCGAGAATGGGCAGTTCCCGACTTCTATCCTAGGGTAAGTAACCCAGTTAGACTCTGTGGTTTGAACTATCGGAGGGCCAACGTTTTCTTTATGCCCTTGTCCTAACCCGGACCGCACATCCTCTCTTACATTTTCAACTCCTCCCTCATTCCCGCCTTGTTCCTCCAGCACAACATCATCTCCAGTGCTAACATGCTCAGTTTCCAACTCAGATACAACGTTATGAATTACTTGAGTTGCTTGTTCAGCATCCAGCTCTACTGAGGCACCAATAAGTTCAGATCTAGCAGACTTATGCTTTCTTTTGGATTTCTTCTTCTTTGATGCCTTCTTTGGTGCGCTTCTAGCAGCCATTTTAAGTCTTCTACCTGGTGGTAGAGTTGGTTCATTAGGTAGTGCTGAAGCAAGCGGTGTTGGATTAAGTACAGGTGATAAAGTAGGTGGTGTAAGAATTGGTGGATTTGGTGAAACAACGGATGGTATCGGTGTAGATGGTGAAGATTGCAAAAATTGAACGGTAGGTGAAGATTGTGTTGATTGATTGGTTGGTGTAGACTGTGATTGAATATTCGGTGAAGATTGTGAAGTAGGTGAAGTAATCGGTTCAGGTGTTACAACATCTTGGTCAAACACAACTCTTTTTGACTTTCTTTTCCTTGGCTCAGAAGTCCCTTCATCACTAACCCCTCTTTTTCTTTTTGTAATCCTAGGACCCTCACTTGGCGACCTATGCACAGCTTGGGTAGGAATCTGTCGGCTTTCAGATCCCATCGCTGTGTTTAACCACTCTCTATAAGTCCTAAGGTGGGGACTCTGAGCAGTAGCCAAATTCAACAAAAATGGTGGAATTGGAAAAGGTTTGACAAGATCACTTCCTGTGCCTCTCATGTTGGCTTTATACATAGCAATTACACACTTGAAGCTGTCTTCCAGCTTTGGAATTTCTTCTGCATTATCAAGAACGTCTTCGATAATCAGTGTGAAGAATCTGATAAAGGGAATATATTTTCTTTCTTGTGCATCCTTTCCCTTGACAACTTGTATCATCTTATCCCATATGATCTTCGCAAAGTCACATTGCACATTGTGAGTGACTGCATAGTAGATTGATAATGAATACTTCGTCATGAGATCAATTCCTTTCTGTGATGGCATCAAACAAGTACTTAGAACATTGTACATCGTATGCCAGAGAGTTGCTACATTCATTCTTTTAAAATCTCTCATCGTTGCCAACTCTCCTTCATAACCCAACGAATGAACCCCAGCTAACATTTCTTCAACCGATGGGAGTTCTTCGTATTCTTCATGTTCAGGAAATCCAATAATAGATCTGAACTCATCCAAAGTAAATTTGCAATTGAATATTTCATCTTCTGACTGTAGTGAAAATTTGAAGTAGTCTGATGTCTTATGCCTTTTACTTCCTTTTACATATTCAATTGATTCCCACAACTCAAATACATACTTTTCGGGAACAATTGCACCTCCAGTCAAAGCATTATTCAATGGATGATGGCTCAGAATCTCCGTTATTATTGGGAATTTGCAAGCAAATGGGATATGTAGTGCTTGATTAGCTTGCATTTTCATTGAATCTCCTTCTTTGAACATTGCCATCTTGGGAATTTATTATTTTTCTGTTAAGACAAACTGACCAAAATTTTGACCAGAAAAATACATTTTAAACACAGAAAAATAACAACACAAACCAACATTTAAGAAACACATTTATTACACAAAGACAATGTTTCGCATATATATTAAAAATGAGAAAACAAAGTAGTACACAAAGGCGTTCGATACCTTGCATCTCACCCAAATATATATACGAAACAAGACAATATATAGAATCACATAAGTATTAAAAGATAAGAAAACAAGGTAGTACACAAAGGCGTTCGATACCTTGCCTCTCATCCCAAACACTTATGAAATTCTATATAGACAAACACAATACACACATACATATATACATTTTAAAATACAACACAAATAAAAATAAAAGAAACTTAGAATAAAAATAATGAAAAAAAAATCAATTTGAACTGTTTGCCGAGCAAAAACCTCGGCAAATAGCACATATTAAAAAAAATTGCCCAGAAAATGACAAGGACCAAAAGTTGGTTTTGGCAAAATTTTGATGATTTAAATTGTTTGCCGAGCAAAGATCTCGGCAAACACGAGAAAAATCTTAAGTCTGGCACCAAGTCATCATGTATGGGAGATGAATCACGTAAATGCCGAGCTCAAAGCTCTGCAAATGAGCAGTTCAGATTCACTCCTTTTAAATGTATGAAATTTATTTTTATTGATCAACAATAATGTTGTCAATTTTTAAAGGACTATTTCAATGAAAAATTGAAGTTTTGGAAAAACAATTTTCACTTAAGATGTTAAAAAATTTGGTGAAAATTCATTTTGTACTGTTTGCCGAGCAAAATGCTCTGCAAACAGTTGATTTGAAAACTTGGTGTAAAGTTTACACGCATTTGCCGAGCTCAAAGCTCTGCAAATGCATGGTTCAAGTCTTAACAAATTTGAAAATCCAATTTGTACTGTTTGCCGAGCAAAATGTTCTGCAAACAGTTGTTCCAAGACTTGGAAAAAGTTTGAGGAAAATGCACTGTTTGCCGAGCAAACTGCTCTGCAAACAGTTGTTTTAGACTTGGTAAACTTTTGGAATTCAAAAAGGCCTGTTTGCCGAGCTCAAAGCTCTGCAACCAGTTGATTTTAAAACTTGGATTCATTTTGAAAACCAAAAAGCCTTGAATGCCGAGCAAAATGCTCTGCATCAAGTTGTTTTAAAGACTTGGTGAAAAATTCATCTAGTTAGACAAAAACAAGTATTTGCCGAGCAAAATGCTCTGCAAATGACACTTTTGATCCAAAAATTTGTTTAAGTAATGTATGCACATGATAACCAGAAATTATGAAGATTTGAAGAATCATCAAGAACAAACATTTCATTTGCCGAGCTAAATACTCTGCAAATAGCACTTTTCTTCAAAAACTCAGATTATTACCCAGCCCATCATCAATCATACCCAGAAAATTTCAAACATATGCAGATTAAAGCATAAATTCAAATTAACAATAAGCATAAGTCCTAATCATGCAACTAAAACATCAAATATACACAATCAATCTTCATAAAATGCACAAAAATCATATCAGTTCATTCTAGCATTTTATCAAACAGTTGGAGTGCAATATTTAAACAAGAATTATTACCTCAAAACTGTTGAAATAATCGAAAGAAATGATGAAATTTAGCAGAAGTCGATCACTAGAATGAATCCTCTTTGATTATTATTAAAAAGATGAAAAATTATTGATTGATTGATGTAAAGTTTGATCGGTTTTTGAGAGAAAACAAAGATATTTGTTGGTTTGAATTTGAATTGACTCAAAATGGACCGCCCATTTTCTATTTAAAACTCAAATTCGGGTCGCGGGTCTGGGTTTGACAGGCGTGTCAACCCGGATTCCAAACAAGTATTGGGCTTTTCATGGGTTTTGGGGTCATCTTTGGGCTTAAACAAAAAAATATCAAATAAAAAAAAAAAACAAAAAAAAAATTTAATACTGAATTAAAAAAAAATTAAAAATATTTTTATCATTTTTTATTTAAGTTTTATCATTTTGTATTTGGTTTTTCAAATTTAAAAACAAACACACATAACATAAAATAAAACTTAAAAAAAATTACACATACTAGAAAATCACACAAAATTTACATGCATTGCACACTCCCCCTCAAATTAAGCATATATTACTATACTAAATTTACAAACTCCCCCTAAAATCATGCATTCTACCCTTTTTCTCCCCCTCAAACATTGCATGTAATATCAGATAAAACACATCAATGTTTGAAACAGAAAATGAACATAGAATACATGGCATGAAAGCATTTAAGTTTGTAAATCGAGCATTCCCAACTTGGTTTTCAGAAAATTAAACCTGTTTTCATCCAAAGGTTTGGTGAAAAGGTCAGCGAGTTGGTAGTCTGTTGGAACAAAATAGAGTTCGATGTTACCTTTCTCGACATGATCTTTAAGAAAATGGTACCGAACATCTATATGCTTGGTCTTTGTGTGCTGCACCGGGTTGCAAGAAATAGCAATAGCACTCTTTGAGTCACAGTAAATGGGAATTCTGTTGAATTGAAATCCATAATCAGTCAACTGCGTCTTCATCCAAAGAACTTGTGAACAACAGCTTGCTGCAACAACATATTCAGCTTCTGCAGTAGATGTGGATACACAATTCTGTTTCTTTGAAGACCAACTGACCAATCTATCCCCTAGAAATTGTACACTTCCAGAAGTACTCTTTCGATCAAGCTTACAACCTGCATGGTCAGCATCCGAATATGCTATTAACTGAAACCCGGTATCCCTTGGATACCAAAGACCAAGGTTCACAGTGCCTTTCAGGTATCGGAATATCCGTTTGACGGCCTGGAAATGACTTTCCTTAGGATTGGCCTGGTACCTGGCACACATGCATGTGGCGAACATAATATCCGAGCGACTTGCAGTCAAATACATGAGCGAACCTATCATACTGCGATATCTCTTTTGATCAAAAGATTTTCCATTTAAATCAGCATTAATCTTTGTTCGAGCTTCCATGGGTGTACCAATTGTTTGACAATCCATCATATCAAACTTTTTCAACTGTTTTACTTGAAGACCAAGGAAAAAGTTTAATTCACCCATCATGCTCATTTCAAATTTCTTGATCATTAAGGCTGAAAAATTCTTGCAGTATTTAGGATTAGTTGACCTGAAAATTATATCGTCAACATAAATCTGGATTAGAATGATGTCACTACCTTGTCGTTTGATAAACAGGGTAGTGTCAATCGAACCTTTGCTAAAGCCAGATTTCACAAGATAAGAGGATAGAGCATCATACCATGCACGAGGGGCTTGTTTCAGACCATATAAAGCCTTATCTAACCTGTAAACATAATCCGGATGTTTTGAATTCACAAATCCCTCAGGTTGTTCAACATACACTTCTTCTTTGAGAATCCCATTCAAGAAGGCAGTTTTGACATCCATTTGGTAGACTGTGAAGTTCTTGTAGGCAGCATAGGCAAGAAACATCCAAATAGCCTCAATTCGTGCAACTGGTGCGAAGGTCTCATCGTAATCAATTCCATCTTGTTGGCAATATCCCTTTGCAACCAATCGTGCTTTGTTACGTACAACAACTCCAGTTTCATCCTTTTTATTCTTGAAGATCCATTTGGTTTTAATTGGCTCCTTGTTCTTGAAAGGATTGGGAACCAATTTCCATACCTCAAGTCGTTCAAATTGATTTAGTTCTTCCTGCATAGCTTTTACCCAATCTGGACAACTTAGAGCTTCATTCACTGTCTTTGGTTCAACAATGCTCAGAAAATTCACAAACAGACATTCATTCGCGGATGCGGATCTTATCTGAACTCCAGTTGTTGGATTTCCAATGACTTGAGAAATTGGATGAGCTCTTGTCCATTTGGTTGTATGAGGTATTGGATCTAGTGGATCACCAGATTCTTCAGAATCAATGAAATCAGGAGAATGTTGCTCTGTCAATTGTTCAAATGAAGTAGCAATTGGTTCAACAAAGTCTTCTGGATCATAATCTTCAGGATTGGTTGACGGACTTGTCACTTGAGAGATATTATCAGGTTGAGTATGCAACTCTGAAGTATCGGTAGGTGAAGGAGAATCAGATGATGAACTAGCATCTGATGATTGTGATGGTGAAGACTCATTGGGATCCATCTCTTTTGAATTTGAACTGGATGGTTCATTTGAATTCACATCAGATTCATGAACTTTCTTCGAAACTTGGAAAAATTCTTCAAACAAGATATCCAAATCTTGTGTAGTAGGAGTAGAGAATCATGATTTGACATTTGAAGCAGTTTTTGTTGCGGAATCTTGTGGACTTTTAAGTTCGGGTCTTGAACTGTGTTGTTCAAGAACCATTCCCGAGAGTTCATCAAATTGAACATTCATACTATCTTCGATTCTCTTGGTTCTTCGGTTATATACACGATATGCTATCGATTCTCTCGAAGATGAAATATGCCTCATCGCCTTTTGGTTCAAACTTGCCCAGATTATCTCGATCAATATCTAACATTCATACTATCTTCGATTCTCTTGGTTCTTCGGTTATATACACGATATGCTATCGATTCTCTCGAAGATGAAATATGCCTCATCGCCTTTTGGTTCAAACTTGCCCAGATTATCTCGATCATTGAGAACATAACAAACACATCCAACTATGTGTAAGAAGTTCACATTGGGCTTTATTTTGTTAATCACCTCATACGGAGTTTTATCAAACCTCTTGTTGATGATGGATCTATTTTGAGTGAAGCAGGCAGTAGCAACAGCTTCAGCCCATAGATTCGGAGGCAACTTAGAATAAGCAAGCATTGTTCTAGCTGCTTCAACAAGAGTTCGATTACAATGTTCAACTACTCCATTCTGTTGAGGTGTCCTGGCAGCGGAAAATTGATGAGTAATACCCATGGACTTGAAGCAAGAATCAATTGTGGAATTCTTGAATTCAGTGTCATTGTCTGAGCGAACAACTCTAATCGATGATTTAAGATTAACTTGGGTCTTCTTGATGAAATCAATAATCACATTCGGAGCATCACTCTTTGCATGAACAAAGAATACCCAAGTATAACGAGAATAATCATCGACAATCACAAGAATGTATCGCTTGCCATGGATACTTTAAACTTTCATTGGGCCACACAAATCCATATGAATAAGGTGCAAAGGACCTTCTGTACTTAGAAACTTCTTCGGTTTGTGTGAAGCTTTCTTCATCTTTCCAATTGCACAAGCTGGACACACATGTTCACTTTCATACTTGTAGACCGGAAGACCTTCAACAAGTTGTTTATCCACGAGCGCATTAATCGTTTGAAAATTAAGATGAGAAAGACGGCGATGCCATAACCAAGAATTTTGTGCAGTTGCTTTGGAAAGAAGACAAATCTCTGAAGAAGTAGTTGGAATGTTTTTGAGATCAATAGTGAACAAATTATTGTCTCTTGTTCCAGTAAGAATATCCACACCATCTTCAGTCTGCACTTTGCATTCATATCTCCTAAATAATACTTGAAGATCATTGTCACAAAATTGTCCAACACTGAAAAGATTGTGTCCTAGTCCTTCAACATAGGAAACTCTCTTGATAGTGACACCATTTTTAACAATGTCTCCATAACCGAGAATATGAGCAATATGATCATTTCCGAATCTTACGGTTCCCATAAACTTTTCAACAAAGTTCGAAAGAATGGACTTGTTTCCAGTCATATGACGTGAACATCCCGAGTCAACATACCATACACAAATGAGGTATTCCTGCAAGGACAAGAAATATGTTTTAGGTACCCATGTTGATTGGGTCCTTGCAGGTTAGAGGGATAACATGCAAGTACACATGAAGAAAAAAAAATTAACATCAAGCAAAATAACGCACAATCTTGGGTGATGGATTGGTCTTTGGTTTTGAATCAGTCTTGGGTGATGGATTGGTCTTTGGTTTTGAATCAGTCTTGGGTGATGGATTGGTCTTTGGTTTTGAATCAGTCTTGGGTGATGGATTGGTCTTTGGTTTTGAATCAGTCTTGGGTGATGGATTGGTCTTTGGTTTTGAATCAGTCTTGGGTGATGGATTGGTCTTTGGTTTTGAATCAGTCTTGGGTGATGGATTGGTCTTTGGTTTTGAATCAGTCTTGGGTGATGGATTGGTCTTTGGTTTTGAATCAGTCTTGGGTGATGGATTGGTCTTTGGTTTTGAATCAGTCTTGGGTGATGGATTGGTCTTTGGTTTTGAATCAGTCTTGGGTGATGGATTGGTCTTTGGTTTTGAATCAGTCTTGGGTGATGGATTGGTCTTTGGTTTTGAATCAGTCTTGGGTGATGGATTGGTCTTTGGTTTTGAATCAGTCTTGGGTGATGGATTGGTCTTTGGTTTTGAATCAGTCTTGGGTGATGGATTGGTCTTTGGTTTTGAATCAGTCTTGGGTGATGGATTGGTCTTTGGTTTTGAATCAGTCTTGGGTGATGGATTGGTCTTTGGTTTTGAATCAGTCTTGGGTGATGGATTGGTCTTTGGTTTTGAATCAGTCTTGGGTGATGGATTGGTCTTTGGTTTTGAATCAGTCTTGGGTGATGGATTGGTCTTTGGTTTTGAATCAGTCTTGGGTGATGGATTGGTCTTTGGTTTTGAATCAGTCTTGGGTGATGGATTGGTCTTTGGTTTTGAATCAGTCTTGGGTGATGGATTGGTCTTTGGTTTTGAATCAGTCTTGGGTGATGGATTGGTCTTTGGTTTTGAATCAGTCTTGGGTGATGGATTGGTCTTTGGTTTTGAATCAGTCTTGGGTGATGGATTGGTCTTTGGTTTTGAATCAGTCTTGGGTGATGGATTGGTCTTTGGTTTTGAATCAGTCTTGGGTGATGGATTGGTCTTTGGTTTTGAATCAGTCTTGGGTGATGGATTGGTCTTTGGTTTTGAATCAGTCTTGGGTGATGGATTGGTCTTTGGTTTTGAATCAGTCTTGGGTGATGGTTTGGTCTTTGGTTTTGAATCAGTCTTGGGTGATGGATTGGTCTTTGGTTTTGAATCAGTCTTGGGTGATGGATTGGTCTTTGGTTTTGAATCAGTCTTGGGTGATGGATTGGTCTTTGGTTTTGAATCAGTCTTGGGTGATGGATTGGTCTTTGGTTTTGAATCAGTCTTGGGTGATGGATTGGTCTTTGGTTTTGAATCAGTCTTGGGTGATGGATTGGTCTTTGGTTTTGAATCAGTCTTGGGTGATGGATTGGTCTTTGGTTTTGAATCAGTCTTGGGTGATGGATTGGTCTTTGGTTTTGAATCAGTCTTGGGTGATGGATTGGTCTTTGGTTTTGAATCAGTCTTGGGTGATGGATTGGTCTTTGGTTTTGAATCAGTCTTGGGTGATGGATTGGTCTTTGGTTTTGAATCAGTCTTGGGTGATGGATTGGTCTTTGGTTTTGAATCAGTCTTGGGTGATGGATTGGTCTTTGGTTTTGAATCAGTCTTGGGTGATGGATTGGTCTTTGGTTTTGAATCAGTCTTGGGTGATGGATTGGTCTTTGGTTTTGAATCAGTCTTGGGTGATGGATTGGTCTTTGGTTTTGAATCAGTCTTGGGTGATGGATTGGTCTTTGGTTTTGAATCAGTCTTGGGTGATGGATTGGTCTTTGGTTTTGAATCAGTCTTGGGTGATGGATTGGTCTTTGGTTTTGAATCAGTCTTGGGTGATGGATTGGTCTTTGGTTTTGAATCAGTCTTGGGTGATGGATTGGTCTTTGGTTTTGAATCAGTCTTGGGTGATGGATTGGTCTTTGGTTTTGAATCAGTCTTGGGTGATGGATTGGTCTTTGGTTTTGAATCAGTCTTGGGTGATGGATTGGTCTTTGGTTTTGAATCAGTCTTGGGTGATGGATTGGTCTTTGGTTTTGAATCAGTCTTGGGTGATGGATTGGTCTTTGGTTTTGAATCAGTCTTGGGTGATGGATTGGTCTTTGGTTTTGAATCAGTCTTGGGTGATGGATTGGTCTTTGGTTTTGAATCAGTCTTGGGTGATGGATTGGTCTTTGGTTTTGAATCAGTCTTGGGTGATGGATTGGTCTTTGGTTTTGAATCAGTCTTGGGTGATGGATTGGTCTTTGGTTTTGAATCAGTCTTGGGTGATGGATTGGTCTTTGGTTTTGAATCAGTCTTGGGTGATGGATTGGTCTTTGGTTTTGAATCAGTCTTGGGTGATGGATTGGTCTTTGGTTTTGAATCAGTCTTGGGTGATGGATTGGTCTTTGGTTTTGAATCAGTCTTGGGTGATGGATTGGTCTTTGGTTTTGAATCAGTCTTGGGTGATGGATTGGTCTTTGGTTTTGAATCAGTCTTGGGTGATGGATTGGTCTTTGGTTTTGAATCAGTCTTGGGTGATGGATTGGTCTTTGGTTTTGAATCAGTCTTGGGTGATGGATTGGTCTTTGGTTTTGAATCAGTCTTGGGTGATGGATTGGTCTTTGGTTTTGAATCAGTCTTGGGTGATGGATTGGTCTTTGGTTTTGAATCAGTCTTGGGTGATGGATTGGTCTTTGGTTTTGAATCAGTCTTGGGTGATGGATTGGTCTTTGGTTTTGAATCAGTCTTGGGTGATGGATTGGTCTTTGGTTTTGAATCAGTCTTGGGTGATGGATTGGTCTTTGGTTTTGAATCAGTCTTGGGTGATGGATTGGTCTTTGGTTTTGAATCAGTCTTGGGTGATGGATTGGTCTTTGGTTTTGAATCAGTCTTGGGTGATGGTTTGGTCTTTGGTTTTGAATCAGTCTTGGGTGATGGATTGGTCTTTGGTTTTGAATCAGTCTTGGGTGATGGATTGGTCTTTGGTTTTGAATCAGTCTTGGGTGATGGATTGGTCTTTGGTTTTGAATCAGTCTTGGGTGATGGATTGGTCTTTGGTTTTGAATCAGTCTTGGGTGATGGATTGGTCTTTGGTTTTGAATCAGTCTTGGGTGATGGATTGGTCTTTGGTTTTGAATCAGTCTTGGGTGATGGATTGGTCTTTGTTTTGAATCAGTCTTGAGTGGAATTGATGCTTTTTCTTTCTCTTTAAAGATTGAAGTGCTATTTTCTGAAATTGGAATTCAACTTTTAGATCATTAAGTTCCTTTAGCACTTTCACCTTTTGTTCTTTTTCTTTTTCATAGATAAAATCTTCTTATTGAATATTTCAATCGATTCAGAAAACTTTCGGTCAAAATCAAGTTTGCACATATCAAAAATCTGTGATACTTTTTCAGTTTGCACAGAAGCATTTACAATTTCACACTTGCTTCACTTATATTAATCGGACAAGGACTTCTCTTGAGTGGAATTGATGCTTTTTCTTTCTCTTTAAAGATTGAAGTGCTATTTTCTGAAATTGGAATTCAACTTTTAGATCATTAAGTTCCTTTAGCACTTTCACCTTTTGTTCTTTTTCTTTTTCATAGATAAAATCTTCTTATTGAATATTTCAATCGATTCAGAAAACTTTCGGTCAAAATCAAGTTTGCACATATCAAAAATCTGTGATACTTTTTCAGTTTGCACAGAAGCATTTACAATTTCACACTTGCTTCACTTATATTAATCGGACAAGGACTTCTCTTGAGTGGAATTGATGCTTTTTCTTTCTCTTTAAAGATTGAAGTGCTATTTTCTGAAATTGGAATTCAACTTTTAGATCATTAAGTTCCTTTAGCACTTTCACCTTTTGTTCTTTTTCTTTTTCATAGATAAAATCTTCTTATTGAATATTTCAATCGATTCAGAAAACTTTCGGTCAAAATCAAGTTTGCACATATCAAAAATCTGTGATACTTTTTCAGTTTGCACAGAACCATTTCCAATTTCACACTTGCTTCACTTATATTAATCGGACAAGGACTTCTCTTGAGTGGAATTGATGCTTTTTCTTTCTCTTTAAAGATTGAAGTGCTATTTTCTGAAATTGGAATTCAACTTTTAGATCATTAAGTTCCTTTAGCACTTTCACCTTTTGTTCTTTTTCTTTTTCATAGATAAAATCTTCTTATTGAATATTTCAATCGATTCAGAAAACTTTCGGTCAAAATCAAGTTTGCACATATCAAAAATCTGTGATACTTTTTCAGTTTGCACAGAAGCATTTACAATTTCACACTTGCTTCACTTATATTAATCGGACAAGGACTTCTCTTGAGTGGAATTGATGCTTTTTCTTTCTCTTTAAAGATTGAAGTGCTATTTTCTGAAATTGGAATTCAACTTTTAGATCATTAAGTTCCTTTAGCACTTTCACCTTTTGTTCTTTTTCTTTTTCATAGATAAAATCTTCTTATTGAATATTTCAATCGATTCAGAAAACTTTCGGTCAAAATCAAGTTTGCACATATCAAAAATCTGTGATACTTTTTCAGTTTGCACAGAAGCATTTACAATTTCACACTTGCTTCACTTATATTAATCGGACAAGGACTTCTCTTGAGTGGAATTGATGCTTTTTCTTTCTCTTTAAAGATTGAAGTGCTATTTTCTGAAATTGGAATTCAACTTTTAGATCATTAAGTTCCTTTAGCACTTTCACCTTTTGTTCTTTTTCTTTTTCTTTTTCATAGATAAAATCTTCTTATTGAATATTTCAATCGATTCAGAAAACTTTCGGTCAAAATCAAGTTTGCACATATCAAAAATCTGTGATACTTTTTCAGTTTGCACAGAACCATTTCCAATTTCACACTTGCTTCACTTATATTAATCGGACAAGGACTTCTCTTGAGTGGAATTGATGCTTTTTCTTTCTCTTTAAAGATTGAAGTGCTATTTTCTGAAATTGGAATTCAACTTTTAGATCATTAAGTTCCTTTAGCACTTTCACCTTTTGTTCTTTTTCTTTTTCATAGATAAAATCTTCTTATTGATTTTTTCAATCGATTCAGAAAACTTTCGGTCAAAATCAAGTTTGCACATATCAAAAATCTGTGATTCTTTTTCAGTTTGCACAGAAGCATTTACAATTTCACACATAGAAATCACAGAACATCCAGATTGATCACAAACTTTGGAATCTAACTTGGGTTGGTCAATGATACAGTGATTTTGAGTCTTCAGATTATCTATCAAAGATTGCTTTTCATCAAGAGACTTTTGCAGATCCTCTATTACCTTTTCCAAAACTTTTTGTGGAACATAAGGTCTCAAGTTTTCAGCTTTTGGAATTGGAAAAGTTTCTTCTAAAGGTTTTTCGTTAAAACACTCAAGAATTTCAGGAATTATAGCCTCATGATTTTCTTTTTCGTCATTTTCTTTTTCCATTTTATGTGCAGGGTGACTGAAAAAATCATATGACTCATCCATTAACTCATAGTTAAAATAGACTTTTGCACCCTTCTTTAGAAAATCATCAGCCTCAAAATCACTATCATTCGGTCTCACAAACTGGTCAGTCATCCCACATCTCAAATAAGATTCTTTATATAATGATGGGACTTCTTCTTGTGCTTAGAGCAAAAGTTTTGGATTGTCATAACCCAACCCTGAAGTGAATATTGTTTTCGAATTTCTTGGCCTATTCAAAACGATTTGTTGATATGAACGATTAATCTTGTACAATTTGTCTTGATAAGTCTTGATTTCAGCTTTAAGCTCATCATTTTCTTTTTCATAGATAAAATCTTCTTATTGATTTTTTCAATCGATTCAGAAAACTTTCGGTCAAAATCAAGTTTGCACATATCAAAAATCTGTGATTCTTTTTCAGTTTGCACAGAAGCATTTACAATTTCACACTTGCTTCACTTATATTAATCGGACAAGGACTTCTCTTGAGTGGAATTGATGCTTTTTCTTTCTCTTTAAAGATTGAAGTGCTATTTTCTGAAATTGGAATTCAACTTTTAGATCATTAAGTTCCTTTAGCACTTTCACCTTTTGTTCTTTTTCTTTTTCATAGATAAAATCTTCTTATTGATTTTTTCAATCGATTCAGAAAACTTTCGGTCAAAATCAAGTTTGCACATATCAAAAATCTGTGATTCTTTTTCAGTTTGCACAGAAGCATTTACAATTTCACACTTGCTTCACTTATATTAATCGGACAAGGACTTCTCTTGAGTGGAATTGATGCTTTTTCTTTCTCTTTAAAGATTGAAGTGCTATTTTCTGAAATTGGAATTCAACTTTTAGATCATTAAGTTCCTTTAGCACTTTCACCTTTTGTTCATTTTCTTTTTCCATTTTATGTGCAGGGTGACTGAAAAAATCATATGACTCATCCATTAACTCATAGTTAAAATAGACTTTTGCACCCTTCTTTAGAAAATCATCAGCCTCAAAATCACTATCATTCGGTCTCACAAACTGGTCAGTCATCCCACATCTCAAATAAGATTCTTTATATAATGATGGGACTTCTTCTTGTGCTTAGAGCAAAAGTTTTGGATTGTCATAACCCAACCCTGAAGTGAATATTGTTTTCGAATTTCTTGGCCTATTCAAAACGATTTGTTGATATGAACGATTAATCTTGTACAATTTGTCTTGATAAGTCTTGATTTCAGCTTTAAGCTCATCATTTTCTTTATCAAGTTTTTGTTTAAGAGAATCTTTTATACAACAATCATATTTTAGGTCAGAAATTTTATCTTCATATTCCTTCAAATCAGGGATAGATTCTTTCAGTTTCACATTCAAAGACTCAATGTCCTCAGCCAAAGCATTTGCTCGAAACATCTCATTGGTCTTTTCAACTTGAAGTTATCTGACGGTCTTGCTCAGTTCAAGAACTTTGGTTTCAAGTTATTGTTTTTCAAGATGCAATTTGGAGTTCAGAGTAAACGTGACCGCAGCTTTTTCAGATTTCAAATTGTCAAAATCCTTTTGAAGTAAATCAAATTTATCTTTAGAATTTTGAAATTCGATTTCTTTGTCTTCCAAAACTTTTGTTAATTTAGAAATCTGTTTACTCAACCCTCTCCCATATTACATTGTTTCAGCACATTTATTCATATAATAATCTAAATCTGACTTAGTAAAATTGATGACCTCATCCTCGACCTCAGAAGAACTTTCATCAACTTCCTCCAACTCCTTTGACTTCTTGATCTTCGTCATGAAGCACATATTTGCTGCAAGTTCGTCGGTCTCCTCATCAGAAAGATGTAACCACTTGTCATCCTCAGCGAGAAGAGCAATTCCACTTTCCTCTTGTCTTGCCAGCAAAAGTTTGTACTTATAGTACTCGGAGTTCTTTTGTCGAGGTTTAGTGCAGTTGATGGCAAAATGTCCAGTAAGACCACAGTTGTAGCATTTCTTGTCTTCATTCCTTTTCTCCATGACCTTCTTCTCAAACTTCTTCTGATTATCAAATTTCTTCTCACCACCAACATATTCCTTCTTTGATTCAAACTTAGGAGCATTCGAATTCTTTCCATACGAAGATACTGATGAAGTCCTAAGCTGATTGTTGGTTGGTTTCTTCTTGAAGATTTTCTTCTTGAAAGCCTTTGTGAAATAAGCGAGTTCTTTGTACATCTCTTTTTGTCTTTCATCCAAGTCAGAATCACTCATTTCACTTGAATCAGAATCTGTTTCAACAAAGCTCTGTTTTGAAACTCTTGAAGTCTTCTTCTCAGCTACCAAGGCCAATGGATCTGAATGAGAACTTTCTTCTTTCTTCTTTTGGATCCTCTGAACATCCTCAACATTTAGCTTCAGCTTTTCATACAAGGTGTGAATGGTAAGTTTCCCAAAGTCTGATTGTTGGTTGAGTTGGGTTCCATACACTTGCCATTCCTCTTCCAGATTTTTGATGAATTTGATGTTCAGTTCCATATTGGTTCTCTTTACATCATTCTTTCTAAGCTCATTGATGACATTGCAGAATCTGATGTATACTTCGTTCAGTGGTTCACCTTTCTGTTGCTTGAATGTTTCATACATATTCAGAACAGTTGACAACCTTATGGTGTTTGACACATCAGATCCTTCCATTTGCTTTTCTACTTCATCCCATATATCCTTTCCGGTTTCATAGGAGTCCACATTGCAATATATGTCATCAGGAAGTGCTTGGTAAAGATAGGCAATGGACATTTGATCCGCCTCAACTCTATTTTTCTGATCTGTATTCCAACTCTCTTCAGGTAAAACTTCTCCATTAACTGGGTTTTTTGGAATTTCAGGACCATCTTTGTATGATTTCCTCAGAAGTTTTCCATTCTTCTGTCTGTCTATCCAGTTCAGAAACCTTTTCTTCCATTGAGGATAAGAACCTCTAAACAAGACAGGAGGTCTCCCTTCAGAACCAAGTGCTAAAGCTTCCCTTGAAGCCATTTCAATTAACTTCCAAAAGACTTAGAAAAAAAATTGAAATTTTCTATTTTAACTGGATGCCGAGCTTAGACCTCGGCAAATAGAACAAGTAGAAATTTTGAAAATTTTAATTTCCTGACCACGTGAAGATTATTGATGAATTAATGGTTATGAAATAATTTTCTTGAAAATTTTGATTTGAAAATTTCAAAAACAACTAAGTGCCGAGCTTAATCCTCTGCAAATGGTGCAAGTAGTCAAGTCACAACATAAGTACTCTGATCAACAACCAATTACAACTGAATGCCGAGCTTAGAACTCTGCAAACAGCACAACTAAGAAAGTCACTTGGTCGAAGAAATCAATTCAACTATTTACCGAGCAAATATCTCTGCAAATAGTACAAATAGAACTTGTACTTAGTCGCAACAATCAAAAACCCTTGTTTGCCGAGCTTAAACCTCTGCAAACAGAACAAGTAGCACCAGTCTCAATCAACAATTCTTGAAACAAGTACTTGCCGAGCAATGAGCTCTGCAAATAGAACAAGTAGCCTCAACACTTAACCAAAAATTCTGGAAACACCTATTTGCCGAGCAGTGAGCTCTGCAAATAGTACAAGTTGGATCAAGTCACCAAATTTCTTGAAATACGTATTTGCCGAGCAGTGAGCTCTGCAAATAGAACAAGTAAGATCAAACTAAGCCAACAACCTCTGCAATCACGAGTAATCACTACACTACAAAATAATCTGTTACTGGTTATCTTCTTTGTTCAGCCAAACCTTCAAATGCCGAGCAGACTGTAAATATTCAATTTCTCCTTCATTTTTGCGAATTAAAACTCGAATTTTATATCAAAATGATCAGAAAACCAATGCGCACAAATCTTCGAACAAACTAGATTCTAATTTTCACCAGAAATTAAACCCACGCGAACATGCGATTTGCCGAGCTCGATCAAAAACAACTCAAATGATGAAATTAGCTTCTGAAATTGATAATGAAGGATGATATACTGATAATAAATCGATCGGTGAACAAAATTCGAACAAAAACACACTAATTTTGTCGAAATCACTCAAACAGTGATCTCGGCAAATGAACCTTTCAGAAAATAAGCTAAATTCTAAAATTAAGCACAAAGTAAGCTTCAATTAAGCTTGTGGATCGCTCAGATACGCTGATTGTGCTCTGATACCAAATGTAATTAGTAGAATTTGAGCTTATGTGTGTGTTAGTGTGTGTGCTAATGGCGGTTTGATGAGAGAGAGTTTAGAGAGAGAAAGTGTGTTTGGCTGGAAAGATTAGATAGCATAAATGTGGTGAAAGGTTACATATTCACTTATGGAGGGGGTTTATATACATATGTCTAATTTACACTAAGCCCCCTTCCATACTTAGACATTTACATTCTAAGTACAAATATACATAAAGATAAACAAATCAACTACTACATTTATATTTCAAACAGTATGACCTTGGGAGGAGGTCTTTCTTTCAATACCTTCACCCTGTTTGGAGGGTTGGGTAGCAGTAGGTGTTCCCTTTAACTCGTCTACACTCTTTTGGGAGAGTGCAGATGGGCGTGGCGTTTTCGGTTTGTCAGCTTCGGTGACAGGGACAGCTTTGGAACGTTCCTTAGCTTCCACTGCACCTTGTGGGATCTCAAGAGAAGATGTTGCATTATCAACCCCAGAAGCTGACACAGATTTCTTGAGCGATCTTTTCTTTTTGGCCTTGTGAGGTACTAAGTCCTCAACAAGGGGTCTTTTAGAATCGGATTTTGAACGAGTGGACGAAGGTGTGGCTAGGGTGGCTGATGTTTTGGCCAACCCTTCACCCTCTTTTGTAGGAGTAGAATGTTGAATAGATTAAGAAGAGTTTGAGGGTTCAGAAGCATGTGTACCTGGGTCCCCCTGATTAGCAGATTGAGTGTCAGACTCAGATCGCGTCGAAGAAGGGACAGCTTCCCTAAGTGCTTCTTGATCCTCTTCTCTTTTCCTGCAAAAATCAAGGTAGATCTGCATTGCTCGGGTCAGACCTTGCACAGATACCTTGGGACTATTGAAGATGTTGTTATTGATAGACTTGCATTCCACAGTCTGACCAGTTGCCAGACTGTAATCATTATCAAGAATAGCTTCAATGATAAGAGCAAGAATCCTACCATAAGGTATGGTAAGACTCTTCTTATGAACGCGATCAACAAGGTACTTAAAGATTAAAGCAGCAAAATCTATTCTGGTCATGGTAACCATTGCATGAAAAATCTGCAATTCTAGAACATTAGGCTGATCAAAGTTGCCTGCCTTTACTTGTAAGGTTTTTGAAATTGTGCTCAATAAGTAGTTCCAAATACCAGTTAAATGTTTCGTTTTAACTACTGAAGCCAATGGTCCAGTATATCCAACTTCTTGTAAAACATTTTTGGCTTCAGTATGAGACACAACAACATCATATTCATCATCAGGCATATATGACAACTCAAAAGCAGACCTAAGCCTCTCGTAAGAAATATATACCTTTTTCTTACCGTTGAGGATTGAGCCATAGATTGCAGCATCTCCTTTCTTATTCTGTTTTACAACACAGCTCGCCCAAAATTCACAGAGAAGATCTTGAAACACCCAGTCTGGCTTCTCAATCATCACTTTGCCAAATGGATGATGCCATAAGAAAGCCACTATCTCATCGTATCCTTTTGCCCATGAAGGAGGATGAATATTGCCAAATTGATTTTACCAGTATCAAGATCAGCCGGAACCACTACTACCTTATCTCCCACCACATAAGGTGAAAACTTGTTTGCGCTTATTGGAGCTGGGTATCGACTTTCAGGTTCAGAACTAGATTGAGAATCATTATGAATAGAAATAGATGATGATGCCATTTTGAAAACAAATTTTAGAAGAAATTAAATTTAATAAAACAGTAATCAGATTTTAGAGAAAAATTGATTTTAAGAAAATATGAACAAGTGATTTGGGATTTAGGTTAAATGAAAGTTATATACAAAACCCAAAATATCTTATTTGAAAAAGTTGGAGAGAGAAAGTACACTAAATAAAATAATGAAAGTACACGTGTCACACTCCAATAGGATCAGCAAGTACACTAAATAAAATAATGAAAGTAATAAAACGCACTGAGATATTTAATAACAAAAATAACCACGAAGCTGGGTCAGACTCAGCTTACCCTCTTTTACTTGAAATGCACCAAGTGTGAAAGGGTAGTCTGGGTCAGACACAGCTTACCCTCAAAATTTAGTATAACTCTAAGGGGTCAGATTTGTTATTACTTAGCTCACTACATTCTACAAATTAAGCATACCTAGCTTACTTATGAGGTAGTTGAACCTTGATTCATCCAATGGCTTTGTGAACAAGTCAGCAAGCTGATTGTCTGTTGGAATGAAGTGGAGTTCAACATCTTCTTTCATTACAAGATCCCTGATGAAATGATATCTTATATCAATGTGCTTGGTCCTTGAATGAAGCACAGGATTGTTTGAAATTGCTATGGCACTGGTACTGTCACAAAAGATTGGAGTTTTTGTTGCAGTGACACCATAGTCTTGAAGCTGATATTGCATCCAAAGAATTTGAGAGCAACAAC
Source organism: Erigeron breviscapus (assembly GCA_034093135.1). Classification (NCBI taxonomy): domain Eukaryota; kingdom Viridiplantae; phylum Streptophyta; class Magnoliopsida; order Asterales; family Asteraceae; genus Erigeron; species Erigeron breviscapus. Next base: position 16,544,499 of record CM067175.1, on the reverse strand, counting down.
TTCCTGCAGCAACATATTCAACTTCTGCAGTGGAGATAGAAACTGAATGTTGCTTCTTGCTGGACCAGCTTACAAGTCTATCGCCAAGCAATTGACAAGCTCCTGAAGTACTTTTTCTGTCAATCTTACAGCCTGCAAAGTCAGAATCTGAATAGCCAATTAGATCAAATCCTGAGTCTTTGGGATACCAAAGACCCATATTGGGACTACCTTTAAGGTATCTAAAGATTCTCTTCACAGCCTTAAGATGAGATTCCTTAGGAATAGCTTGATATCTTGCACAAAGACATGTAGCAAACATAATATCTGGTCTACTAGCAGTCAACTAAAGTAAAGATCCTATCATACCCCTATAAGCTGTGATGTCAAGAGATTTGCCATTTTTATCTTCATCCAGCTTATCACCAGTTCCCATAGGAGTTTTCATAGGTGAGCAATCAGTAAAACCAAATTTGTTTAAGAGATCTTTAACATATTTTCCTTGGTTTATGAAAATTCCATTTTTAGTCTGTTTAACTTGTAAACCCAGAAAATAGTTTAGTTCTCCCATCATGCTCATTTCATACTTTTTAGACATTAATTCAGAGAACTTTTTGCAAAGTCTTTCACTGCTAGACCCAAATATTATATCATCTACATAGATTTGTACAAGCAGAATATCACCATTATACTTTCTCACAAACAAAGTCTTGTCAACATTACCTCTTTTGAATTTAATAGCCAATAAGAATTTAGACAAAGTATCATACCATGCCCTTGGAGCTTGCTTCAACCCATAGAGAGCCTTGTCAAGCTTGAACACATGGTCAGGAAACTTTGAATTTTCAAAACCAGGAGGCTGTTCAACATAGACTTCTTCTTCCAATTTTCCATTAAGAAATGCACTCTTCACATCCATTTGATAGACTTTGAAACCCTTGTGAGAAGAGAAGGCCAAGAACATTCTGATTGCCTCTAATCTTGCCACTGGTGCAAAAGTCTCATCATAATCAATTCCATCCTCTTGTCTGTAACCAAGAGCTACCAATCTTGCTTTGTTTCTTGTCACAACACCCCTTTCATCCATTTTGTTTCTGTAGACCCACTTGGTTCCAATCACAGTCTTGTGATGAGGTCTTGGAACAAGTTCCTAAACCTTGTTTCTTTCAAGCTGTGTTAGCTCATCTTGCATTGCATTAACCCAAGAGGGATCTTCCAGAGCTTCATCAACCTCAGTTGGTTCCATCTTGCTTTCAAAATTGACAAACATGCAGAAATTTCCTGTTGCCTTTCTTCTTATTTTCACACTAGAGAGTGGATCACCAATGATTTGGTTAATTGGATGACTCTTTGTCCATCTAGTAACTGGGACAATGGACTGATTCAGATTAGATGGTCCAACATGATCAACTTGAGGAAGAGGCTGATCAGCTTGGACAGGAATGGAGGATTCTGAACCAGTTGGAGAGTCATTTAATGGATTCTGAACAATAACTTCAGTAGGAGTAGGATCAGCTTGTGCATCTTCAAAGATTGGAACATCTTCTTCTTCTTCAATGAGTTGCTCCCCCTGAGTTTGAGCATTATTAGCTCCAACTGGAGGATTTGTTGGAGGCTCATTCTCAGGTATAGCCAGTTCTTCAAAATTGAAGTCTTCATCTTCAGGAGGAGAGCAGTCTGGCTTAGAACAACCTTCATCAATGCTTACATTTACAGAGTTCTCAATTATTTTAGTTCTCTTGTTGTACACTCTGTAGGCCTTCATCATTGTTTCATATCCAAGTAGGATACCTTCATCTGATTTCTCATCAAACTTTCCAAGATGGTCTTTCTGATTCAGAATGTAGCAAGGACTTCCAAACATTCTTAGGAAACCAATCTCAGGTTTTCTCCCCCTAAGAAGTTCATATGCAGTCTTCTGGTGTCTTTTCACAATAAGGGATCTGTTCTGGGTAAAGCAAGTTATGTGTACTGCTTCAGCCCAGAAATGAGACTTGACATTGTTTTGAGCCATCATGGATCTGGCATCTTCAAAGATTGGAACATCTTCTTCTTCTTCAATGAGTTGCTCCCCCTGAGTTTGAGCATTATTAGCTCCAACTGGAGGATTTGTTGGAGGCTCATTCTCAGGTATAGCCAGTTCTTCAAAATTGAAGTCTTCATCTTCAGGAGGAGAGCAGTCTGGCTTAGAACAACCTTCATCAATGCTTACATTTACAGAGTTCTCAATTATTTTAGTTCTCTTGTTGTACACTCTGTAGGCCTTCATCATTGTTTCATATCTAAGTAGGATACCTTCATCTGATTTCTCATCAAACTTTCCAAGATGGTCTTTCTGATTCAGAATGTAGCAAGGACTTCCAAACATTCTTAGGAAACCAATCTCAGGTTTTCTCCCCCTAAGAAGTTCATATGCAGTCTTCTGGTGTCTTTTCACAATGAGGGATCTGTTCTGGGTAAAGCAAGTTATGTGTACTGCTTCAGCCCAGAAATGAGACTTGACATTGTTTTGAGCCATCATGGATCTGGCAGCTTCAATGAGAGTTCTGTTTCTTCTTTCTACAACACCATTTTGTTGAGGAGTTCTGGCAGCTGAGTAGACTTGTGAAATCCCCTTTTCACTGCAAAATGAATTAAGAGTGATATTTTTGAATTCAGTACCATTATCACTCCTTAATTGCCTAACAGGCCTTTTGTAGAGAATTTCAGCCTGCTTAATGAAATGAATAATGCTGTCAGCAGCTTCACTCTTATGTCTTAGAAAGAAAACCCAGGTGTATCTTGAATACTCATCAACAATTACCAAGGAGTACCTCATTCTAGTGAATGATGGAGTACTAATTGGTCCAAATAAGTCCATATGAAGCAGATCCAAACAATTATCAATGGTTGAGCATGTTTTAGACTTAAAAGTAGCTTTATGTTGCTTGCCTTTCTCACAAGCACCACACAGCTTGTCCTTCTCATAATTGATCACTGGAAGACCAGACACCAACTCTTTCTTACACAGCTTGTTGATGTCTTTGAAATTCATATGAGACAGCCTTTTATGCCATAACCAATTCAGCTCATCTTGAGACTTTGACATGAAACAGACTTCTCTTGTGACAGTTGGATTTCTCATGTAAAAAGAATACAAAGACTCATCCCTCTTTGCAATAAGAACCACATTGCCTTCTAAATCAAGAACAATTCCCTTATCAGACCTGAATCTCACTTCATAACCAGCATCACACAACTGACTCACACTGATCAGATTGTGCTTCAAACCATTAACATATGAGACTCTTCTGAAAGTAAGAGGACCATTTGAAAGTACACCAAAACCTTCAGTCTTTCCTTGAGAATCATCTACAAAAGTAACATTAGGACCAGCGCGAATCCTAAAGCTACATAGCAGGGACTTACATCCGGTCATATGCTTGGAACATCCACTGTCCAAGTGCCAGGTATTATCGTCATAACTGCCCTGCAGTTATGATAAGAGATTAGTTCTTTTTGGGAACCCATCCAAAGATGGGTTCACCAGAGCTGACCTTCTGGTCTGACTCAGATTGGAAACTAAACACAGACTCTTATCACATTTTGAAACCCATTGTTGCTTGGTCTGTCCTTTACCAGATTCAAAGTTCTTTCTAGCAACATTCAGAGTTTCCTTCTTAACAAAACCTTTGCCTATTCCAGCCTTCTTACATTCAGCTCTCAATTTTCTTTGATCAACAATTTTTGGATCAGACACCTTCTCAAGAAAATTGGTTTTCATTGACACCTTATCAGTTTTGGACTCAACATATTTTAGAATCAACTTGTCAGAGTCAGACTTGGTGTTACTTAAAACAGACTCAGATTTTGCTTGTGACTCATTTCCTAGAGAACCAGACTTCTTACTCTTTAAAAGCTTAATTTTCTCTTTAGGAACACTGTGATCTTTATCCTTTCTTTTATTTCTCTTTAAACCATTCTTGTTAGATTTAGTCTTTGAATCTAATACAGATTGGGTGATGGTCAGCTTGGACAAGTCAAGACTTTCTTCAGGTTTTAACTTAACAACATGATCAGCTTCAAACACAGCTTCAGCAATGGTCTAACCAATGGTTTCAGGATCTTTAAACCCAATACCAGATTTCTGAACCAACTTAATTGGTTTAGAAATAGTTTCTTTGGTTTGGACTTTGGGTGGTGAAGGAGGCTGATAACAAGGCTCCATAGCACATACTTCAGCAATAGTTATGGCCCTATCATAATCACCATCAAAGATAGCTTGGATCTGATGAGGTATTTGTTCATTTACACATTTAGCAACTCTTTTAGAGCTTATACACCATGTTAAAGTAATCTGTTTAACCTTTAAAAACTTTTCTTCTGCAGTTTTAGCTTCTTTAATTAAAATGGAGTTTAATTGCTTTTGAGCTTTAATTTCAGATTCTAGTTTTTCAATGGTGTGACTCTTAGAGCTGTTATCAAGTTTCAAAACATGTATTTCCTTTTTGAGTTCTTGATTAAAATGGAGTTTAATTGCTTTTGAGCTTTAATTTCAGATTCTAGTTTTTCAATGGTGTGACTCTTAGAGCTGTTATCAAGTTTCAAAACATGTATTTCCTTTTTGAGTTCTTGATTAAAGTGTTTTGTAGTAAAACCTCATCACCAAGTTTGTTCAGTCTGGACAGCTTCTCATTATCAGACAGATTGGAAAAAGAAGTTACCTCAGGTGGAGCAGTTTGACTGGTGGATGCCTGGTGAGCTGACTCGGATTGTTGTTGTATTTTCACCAGATCTTCAGAAAATCTTTGAGTAGCTTCTTTAGCCATGAAACACTTGGCATCTTTGTACAGCACATCATCAGATGATGTGGCACTTTCAGCCCAGTCTTTAGCTACCAGACTCTTCTCATTTTTGTTCACCTTCTCAGTCAGCTCAGCTACTTGTGCTTTCAAGGCTTTGTACTTAGTCTTGAGCTTAGCGTATTTTTCATCTCTTCCACCTTTGGCTGGCACAGCTTGAGCAGTTTCTTTGGATCTGCAGTCTCCAGCCATATGTCCAGTCTTGCCACACTTGTAACAAGTGACCTTGGACATATCAAATGGCTTCTTGGTCTTGTCAGCTTGGCCACCTCTTCCTTTTCCTTTAAACTTATTAAAGGATCTCCTTCTGATCCTCTCAGCCAACATAGCTACTTTATTAGTTAGTTCATCACCATCAGATTCATCACATTCAGATTCAGCACAAACAGAGTTAGGATTTGACATTACAGGAATATCATCATTGACACAAGGAATGATCTCACTACTAATTGAACTAGGGTGTTCAGTCATAGAAGCAACAAGTGCAGCAGCAGGCTGACTATAAGAATCACCCATAGCAATTAACTTTTCAGCCTCTGAACATTCTTGGTTATGAAGCAAACAAAAAAGTCCAGGGAGATCAAGATCATGATAAACAGAACTTAATTTAACTAGAGAAATATAGTTGTTCCATTTAGGTGGTAATGAATCAAGAAATTTGCTTTTTAAAACCTCATTTTTCTTATTAATTCCAACAGCAGCTAAATCATTTACCAAAGCATTAAAGCGGGTATGAGTGTCAGTCAAGGATTCTGTTGAGTCCCAATGTTAATTGTAAATTTAATGATGACAAATCTGACCTATAAACACTTAGTAATCTCTTGGTTCTTGTAATCTGATCTGGGTCAGACTAAGCTGACATAGCTTACGATCTGTCTCTGACCCAGATCATGCTTCATACTTGTAATTGTAATATCTTATGGAAGCAAATGTTATTCAAGCTGCATCAAATTGTATTAGCATTCAGTCCAAGTCAAAGAGGAGGATTGAAGATAGAAGACCAAGATGTTAGTGGAAGACAGCTTGGGATTAGCAGTCAGCTTGGAAACACTTAGGCAGATTGGTGCCTTGACAAACGGCCCAATCTGTGTCTGGCAATCAACTGAAGATAACAACCTGGATTGAAGATAAGGACAAATGACGTGACTAGGAAGAATCCTAGGATCCAGGTTGGTGGTTGTTTATATATGTGTGTCCATACTCCTATTGGTAGATGAAGAATGTGTGTCAGTACGTGGGGGACCACAAGTACCATGAAAGGCACGATTGATTATTCCTTCATCAACCACTGAACGAATTACACGTAGCTGCAACGGACACCAAATGAATGAGCGCTTGTGCCAATAAAAGCCTCATTCATGGATTGCATATGTGTGGCATTTCCTGAGAATCATTCTTCACACAAGTTTCTCTACTCTTACACACAGCTTAGTCTGTACGAGATCAGCTTGGGCTGATTCTCTTGAGCTGAAAATAATTGATTGTTGTTTGTCACTTCATAAGGTTGTTTAGATATCTATAGGCTATCTTTATTCCGCAACAACCCTGTAATTCTTTGTATAGATTATTTCTTAATAAAGGATTACATTTGAAAATAACAATCTGTGTTCAAGAATGTTTTGATTCCTTTATTGCTTTACTGTTTTAATGATTCCTGCACTTTACTTACTTGCTTGATATTCTTTATCTGAATCTTAAAACGATTTGTGTTTAAAAGTTTGTAAAGATTGTGGAAAGTTGTATTCACCCCCCTCTACAACTGTTTTGTGTTCAATATACTTTGGTATATTGATACACTGTGGGACGCATCAATTGGTATTAGAGAGGTGGTTGAGAATTAACTTGACTTGATCCCTGCATATTTTCATTTATAGTAAAGCGTAATGTCATCTTATATTGATAATGGTTCTTCAACCCGACCACCCATGTTTGACAAAGATGATTTCAGTGGATGGAAAGGTAGAATGTCTTTGTTCCTTGAATCCATCGATAACAATATGCCTGACATCCTTACGGATGGTCCTTATGTTCCTACACAAACCATTGTAGTAGAAGCTGTGGTCAGGGAAGGTCAACCAACCATTCCTGCCACAATCAAATCTATAGTTAAGGACAAGGCAGATTGGGGGGATGAGGATAGGAGGTTGGCAAACTTGGATGTGAAGGCTAAAATTTCATTGTCCAAGCTGTGCCCAAAGACCTTTACCATTCAATTAAAATGTGTTCAACAGCAAAAAAAATGTGGGGTACTTTGACTGTTATGTTTGAGGGTTGCTCTACCTCCATGGATTCCACAATTACTACATTGACCAGGAGGTATGAGAGATTTTTCTCTTTGAGAAATGAATCCTTGACTGACACTCATACCCGCTTTAATGCTTTGGTAAATGATTTAGCTGCTGTTGGAATTAATAAGAAAAATGAGGTTTTAAAGAGCAAATTTCTTGATTCATTACCACCCAAATGGAACAACTATATTTCATCTGTTAAATTAAGTTCTGTTTATCATGATCTTGATCTCCCTGGACTTTTTGGTTTGCTTCATAACCAAGAATGTTCAGAGGCAGAAAAACTAATTGCTATGGGTGATTCTTATAGTCAGCCTGCTGCTGCACTTGTTGCTTCTATGACTGAACACCCTAGTTCAATTAGTAATGAGATCATTCCTTATGTTAATGATGATATTCCTGTAATGTCAAATCCTAACTCTGTTTGTGCTGAATCTGGATGTGATGAATCTGATGGTGATGAACTAGCTAATGAAGTATCTATGTTGGCTAAAAGGATCAGAAGGAGATCCTTTAACAAGTTTAAAGGAAAAGGAAGAGGTGGCCAAGCTGATACAGCCAAGAAGCCATTTGATATGTCCAGGGTTACTTGTTACAACTGTGGCAAAACTGGACATATGGCTGGTGATTGTAGATCCAAAGAAACTGCTCAAGCTGTGCCAGCCAAAGGTGGAAGAGGTGAAAGATACTCTAAGCTCAAGACAAAGTACAAAGCCTTGAAAGCACAAGTAGCTGAGCTGACTGAGAAGGTAAACAGAAATGAGAAGAGTCTGGTAGCCAAAGACTGGGCTGAAAGTGCCACATCATCTGATGATGAGCTATACAAAGATGCCAAGTGTTTCATGGCTAAAGAAATTACTCAAAGATTTGCTGAAGATCTGGTAAAAATACAACAGCAATCTGAGTCAGCCCACCAGGCATCCACCAGTCAGACTGCTCCACCTGAGGTAACTTTCTTTTCAAATCTGTCTGATAATGAGAAGCTGTCCAGACTGAACAAACTTGGTGATGAGGTTTTACTGCAAAAACATTTTAATCAAGAACTCAAAAAGGAAATACATCTTTTGAAACTTGATAACAGCTCTAAGAGTCGCACCATTGAAAAACTAGAATCTGAAGTTAAAACTCAAAAACAATTAAATTCCATTTTGATTAAAGAAGCTAAAACTGCAGAAGAAAAGTTTTTAAAGGTAAAACAGATTACTGAAACATGGTGTATAAGCTCTAAAAGAGTTGCTAAATGTGTAAATGAACAAATACCTCATCAGATCCAAGCTATCTTTGATGGTGATTATGATAGAGCTATAGCCATAGCTGAAGTATGTGCTATGGAGCCTTGTTATCAGCCTCCTTCACCACCCAAAGTCCAAACCAAAGAGACTTTTCTAAACCAATTAAGTTGGTTCAGAAATCTGGTATTGGGTTTAAAGATCCTGAAACTATGGGTCAGACCATTGTTGAAGCTGTGTCTAAAGCTGATCAGGTTGTTGAGTTAAAACCTGAAGAAAGTCTTGACCTGTCCAAGCTGACCATCACCCAATCTGTGTCAGATTCAAAGAATAAAACAAACAAGAATAGTTTAAAGAGAAACAAAAGAAAGGATAGAGATCACAGTGTTCCAAAAGAGAAAATTAAGCTTTTAAAGAGTAAGAAGTGTGGTTCTCTAGGAAATGAGTCACAAGCAAAATCTGAGTCTATTTTAAGAAACACCAAGTCTGACTCTGACAAGTTAATTTTAAAATATGTTGAGTCCAAAACTGATAAGGTGTCAATGAAAACCAATTTTCTTAAGAAGGTGTCTGATCCAAAAATTGTTGATCAAAGAAAATTGAGAGCTGAATGTAAGAAAGTTGGAATAGGCAAAGGTTTTGTTAAGAAGGAAACCTTAAGTGTTGCTAAAAGAACTTTGAATCTGGTAAAGGACAGACCAAGCAACAATGGGTTTCAAAATGTGATAAGAGTCTGTGTTTAGTTTCCCAATCTGAGTCAGACCAGAAGGTCAGCTCTGGTGAACCCATCCTTGGATGGGTTCCCAAAATGAACTAATCTCTTATCATAATTGCAGGGCGGTCACAACGATAATACCTGGCACTTGCACAGTGGATATTCCAAGCATATGACCGTTTGTAAGTCCCTGCTATGTAGCTTTAGGATTCGCGCTGGTCCTAATGTTACTTTTGGAGATGATTCTCATGGAAAGACTGAAGGTTTTGGTGTTCTTTCGAATGGTCCTCTTACTTTCAGAAGAGTCTCATATGTAAATGGTTTGAAGCACAATCTGATCAGTGTGAGTCAGTTGTGTGATGCTGGTTATGAAGTGAGATTCAGGTCTGATAAGGGAATTGTTCTTGATTTGGAAGGCAATGTGGTTCATATTGCAAAGAGCTATGAGTCTTTGTATTCTTTTGACATGAGAAATCCAACTGTCACAAGAGAAGTCTGCTTCATGTCAAAGTCTCAAGATGAGCTGAATTGGTTGTGGCATAAAAGGTTGTCTCATATGAATTTCAAAGACATCAACAAGCTGTGTAAGAAAGAATTGGTGTCTGGGCTTCCAGTGATCAATTATGAGAAGGACAAGCTGTGTGGTGCTTGTGAGAAAGGCAAGCAACATAAAGCTACTTTTAAGTGTAAGACATGCTCAACCATTGAAAATTGTTTGGATCTGCTTCATATGGACTTATTTGGACCAATCAGTACTCCATCATTCACTGGAATGAGGTACTCTTTGGTAATTGTTGATGAGTATTCAAGATACACCTGGGTTTTCTTTCTAAGACACAAGAGTGAAGCTGCTGATAGCATTATTCATTTCATTAAGCAAGCTGAAATTCTCTACAAAAGGCCTGTTAGGCAATTAAGAAGTGATAATGGCACTGAATTCAAGAATATCACTCTTAATTCATTCTGCAGTGAAAAGGGAATTTCACAAGTCTACTCAGCTGCCAGAACTCCTCAACAGAATGGTGTTGCAGAAAGAAGAAACAGAACTCTTATTGAAGCTGCCAGGTCCATGATGGCTCAAAACAATGTCAAGTCTCATTTCTGGGCTGAAGCAGTACACACAGCTTGCTTTACCCAGAACAGATCCCTCATTGTAAAAAGACACCAGAAGACTGCATATGAACTTCTTAGGGGGAGAAAACCTGAAATTGGTTTCCTAAGAATGTTTGGAAGTCCTTGCTATATTCTGAATCAGAAAGACCATCTTGGAAAGTTTGATGAGAAGTGAGATGAAGGCATCCTACTTGGATATGCAACAATGATGAAGGCCTACAGAGTGTACAACAAGAGAACTAAAACAATTGAGAACTCTGTAAATGTAAGCATTAATGAAGGTTGTTCCAAGCCAGACTGCTCTCCTCCTGAAGATGAAGACTTCAATTTTGAAGAACTGGCTGTACCTGAGAATGAGCCTCCAACTAATCCTCCAATTGGAGTTAATAATGCTCAAACTCACGGGGAGCAACTCAGTGAAGAAGAAGAAGAAGTTCCAATCTTTGAAGATGCACAAGCTGATCCTACTCCTACTGAAGTTATTACTCAGAATCCATTAAATGACTCTCCAACTGGTTCAGACTCCTCCATTCCTGTCCAAGCTGATCAGCCTCTTCCTCAAACTGATTAGGCTGAACCATCTAATCTGAATCAGTCCATTGTCCCAGTTACTAGATGGACAAAGAGTCATCCAATCAACCAAATCATTGGTGATCCACTCTCTGGGGTGAAAACAAGAAGAAAGGCAATAGGCAACTTCTGCATGTTTGTCAATTTTGTGAGCAAGATGGAACCAACTGAGGTTGATGAAGCTCTGGAAGATCCCTCTTGGGTTAATGCTATGCAAGATGAGCTAACACAGTTTGAAAAAAACAAGGTTTGGGAACTTGTTCCAAGACCTCATCACAAGACTGTGATTGGAACCAAGTGGGTCTACAGAAACAAAATGGATGAAAGGGGAGTTGTGACCAGAAACAAAGCAAGATTGGTAGCTCTTGGTTACAGACAAGAGGATGGAATTGATTATGATGAGACTTTTGCACCAGTGGAAAGATTAGAGGCAATCAGAATATTCTTGGCCTTCTCTGCTCACAAGGGTTTCAAGGTCTATCAAATGGATGTGAAGAGTGCATTTCTTAATGGAAAATTGGAAGAAGAAGTCTATGTTGAACAGCCTCCTGGTTTTGAAAATTCAAAGTTTCCTGACCATGTGTTCAAGCTTGACAAGGCTCTCTATGGGTTGAAGCAAGCTCCAAGGGCATGGTATGATACTTTGTCTAAATTCTTATTGGCTAATAACTTCAAAAGAGGTAATGTTGACAAGACTTTGTTTGTGAGAAAGTATAATGGTGATATTCTGCTTATACAAATCTATGTAGATGATATAATATTTGGGTCTAGCAGTGAAAGACTTTGCAAAAAGTTTTCTGAATTAATGTCTAAAAAGTATGAAATGAGCATGATGGGAGAACTAAACTATTTTCTGGGTTTACAAGTTAAACAGACTAAAAATGGAATTTTCATAAACCAAGGAAAGTATGTTAAAGATCTCTTAAACAAATTTGGTTTTACTGATTGCTCACCTATGAAAACTCCTATGGGAACTGGTGATAAGCTGGATGAAGATAAAAATGGTAAGTCTGTTGACATCACAGCTTATAGGGGTATGATAGGATCATTACTTTACTTAACTGCTAGTAGACCAGATATTATGTTTGCTACATACCTTTGTGCAAGATATCAAGCTAGTCCTAAGGAAACTCATCTTAAAGTTGTGAAGAGAATTTTTAGATACCTTAAAGGTAGTCCCAATCTGGGTCTTTGGTATCCCAAAGACTCAGGATTTGATCTAATTGGCTATTCAGATTCTGACTTTGCAGGCTGTAAGATTGACAGAAAAAGTACTTCAGGAGCTTGTCAATTACTTGGCAATAGACTTGTAAGCTGGTCCAGCAAGAAGCAGCATTCAGTTTCTATCTCTACTGCAGAAGCTGAATATGTTGCTGCAGGAAGCTGTTGCTCCCAAATTCTTTGGATGCAATATCAGCTTCAAGACTATGGTGTCACTGCAACAAAAACTCCAATCTTTTGTGACAGTACCAGTGCCATAGCAATTTCAAACAATCCTGTACTTCATTCAAGGACCAAGCACATTGATATAAGATATCATTTCATTAGGTATCATGTGATGAAAGAAGATGTTGAGCTCCACTTCATTCCAACAGACAATCAGCTTGCTGACTTGTTCACAAAGCCATTGGATGAATCAAGGTTCAACTATCTCATAAGTAAGCTAGGTATGCTTAATTTGTAGAATGTAGTGAGCTAAGTAATAGCAAATCTGACCCCTTAGAGTTATACTAAAATTTTGAGGGTAAGTTGTGTCAGACCCAGACTACCCTTTCACACTTGGTGCATTTCAAGTGAAAGAGGGTAAGCTGAGTCTGACCCAGCTTCGTGGTTATTTTTGTTATTAAATATCTCAGTGCGTTTTATTACTTTCATTATTTTATTAAGTGTACTTGGTTGATCCTATTGGAGTGTGACACGTGTAGTGGTCCTACCGGTTACTGAAAAAGTACCACCACTACTTGTTGATCAACCAATCAAAATATTTCTCTCTCCAACTTTTTCAAATAAGATATTTTGGGTTTTGTATATAACATTTATTTAACCTAAAATCCCAAATCACTTGTTCACATTTTTCTTAAATCAATTTTTCTCTCAAATCTGATTACTGTTTTATTAAATTTAATTTCTTCTAAAATTTGTTTTCAAAATGGCATCATCTTCTGTTTCTATTCATACCAATGATTCTCCATCTAGTTCCGAATCTGAAAGTCAGTTTCCAGCTCTGATAAGCGCAAACAAGTTGTCTCCTTATGTGGTGGGATATAAGGTAGTAGTGATTCCGGCTGATCTTGATACTGGTAAAATCAAGATTGGCAGTCTGGTGTACGCCAATATTCATCCTCCTTCATGGGCTAAAGGATACGATGAAATAGTGGCTTTCTTGTGGTATCATCCATTTGGCAAAGTGATGCTTGAGAAGCCAGACTGGGTGTTTCAAGATCTCTTGTGTGAATTTTGGGCGAGCTGTGTCGTGAAATAGAATAAGAAAGGAGATGCTGCAATCTATGGCTCAATCCTCAACGGTAAGAAAAAGGTATACATTTCTTACGAAAGGCTTAAGTCTGCTTTTGAGCTGTCATATATGCCTGATGATGAATATGATGATGTTGTGTCTCACACTGAAGCCAAAAATGTTTTGCAAGAAGTTGGATATACTGGTCCACTGGCTTCAGTTGTTAAAATGAAACATTTAACTGGTATTTGGAATTACTTATTGAGCACAATCTCAAAAACCTTACAACTAAAGGCAGGCAACTTTGATCAGCCTAATGTCCTAGAATTGCAAATTTTTCATGCAATGGTCACCATGACCAGAATAGATTTCGCTGCTTTAATCTTTAAGGACCTTGTTGATCGCGTTCATAAGAAGAGTCTTACCATACCTTATGGTAGGATTCTTGCTCTTATCATTGAATCCATTCTTGACAATGATTTCAGTCTGGCAACTGGTCAGACTGTTGAATGCAAATCTATCAATAACCACATCTTCAATAGTCCAAAGGTATCTGTGCAGGGTCTGACCCGAGCTATGCAGATCTACCTTGATTTTTGCAGGAAAAGAGAAAAGAAGCAAGAAGCATTAAGGGAATATGTCCCTACTTCGACGCGATCTGGGTCTGACACTCAATCTGCTAATCAGGGGGACCCAGGTACACATGCTTCTGAACCCTCAAACTCTTCTGAATCTATTCACAATTCTTCTCCTACAAAAGAGGGTGAAGGGTTGGCCAAACCATCAGCCTCCCTAGCCACACCTTCGTCCATTCGCTCAAAATCCGACTCTAAAAGACCCCTTGTTGAGGACTTAGTACCTCTCAAGGCCAAAAAGAAAAGATCTTCAAAGAAATCTGTGTCAGCTTCTGGGGTTGATATTGCAACATCATCTCTTGAGATCCCCCAAGGTGCAGTGGAAGCTAAGGAACGTTCCAAAGCTGTCCCTGTCACCAAAGCTGACAAGCCGAAAATACCACGCCCATCTGCACTCTCCCAAAAGAGTGTAGACGAGTTAAAGGGAACACCCATTGCTACCCAACCCTCCAAACAGGGTGAAGGTATTGAAAGAAAGACCTCCTCCCAAGGTCATACTGGGTCAAAACCGAATTCACCATCCTCAACCTCCCAAAAGGTTGATGATATCATTAAAGGGGTAACAGAGGATCTAACCCAGATCCAAAGTGAGTCAGAGTCAATGCACATTATTTCTGAGGATGGTCAGCCTAAGGAGAGAAGTATCGAACGCATTAGTGACACTGCTTCTCCTCCCCAAGCTGATCAGACTCCTTCTATCTTATACTCTGAGTCTGCACAGTATGCCAATGCCCCTTCTATGTCACAAGGAGGAGTACAGGCCTCAATTCTCCCTAAGGATACTTTGGCGCAAAAATACACCTCTGTTGAAGGGCAATCAACTACACAAAACATTACATCTGCAGAGTCTGTGTCTGCATCTGTCCTTGGACAGAGGGATTCTGCAGGTTACTTGGCTGTCTTTAAGGCAGTCATGTCAGCCCCTTGTGCAGCAAAGGGAACCATTGATGGTCTCTCTATGTCAATGAGAATATGATCACTATCTCCAGAAGTGATTCTTCATTCGATGATGAGTTTGCCCATCCATCCTCAAGGGATGCTCTGATGGAAGATGCCAGTGGAGGAGTTGATCAAAATCCAGATCAACACATTCCCACTGGCCCTCAGCCTGAATTAAACGTAATCTTTCTCAGGCTGACCAACTCATCATCAATTCTGACAGATCCACTCATGAGACTCACTCTCATGAGCAAATGTTCCAAGACTCCTTAAACCTCCACCCCCTTCTAAATATGCCCAATGACCCTGAAATTAAGGATTGCATGCTGCTCTTTCCAGAGTCAGTGGCTTTTAAGCCAACTGCAAGTTCTTCCCAAGCTGCCACTATCTCATTCTCAGATGTGGTGGGTCAGCTCACTGAGTTCATTTCAACCTCTAAGGTTGAGAGCTCAAAGCAGATCGAATGCTTGGAAAAGATCCAAAAGGATCAGGATTTGACGGATAAGAAGGTGGACAAGCTGAGTCATGATCAGACTGCATTGGAAGAAAATGTTAAGAAAGCAGTTGATGTGATGCAGCAGAACCAGAGCAAGCTGACAGAGTCTCTTGATAGTCTTACTAAGGCAGTCAATGAAGAAAATGAAAGGAACAAGAGTACTCTGGGTCAGATTGAAAATTCTGCAACCAAATTTAAAAGGGAAGTCACCATAGAACTTCGATCTTCAAATAAGTCACAAGCTAACTTCAAGAATGATCTGATTGAAGCTTCTAAGGGTGTTAAATCACAGATCAAACTCCTCCATGAGGATTATGTTGAGCTAAGAAGAGCCTGCTGTCTTACAAATATCAAAGTCGACTTGATCAACCAACAACTCAAAGGCCTCTTTGCAACCCCAGTAAGCTCTTTCCCTGCTAATGATGACAAAAAGGGGGAGAAGAATGAAACTAAAAGAAAAAGGGATGCAATGAGTGAAGCTGAATTGGAGCTAGAAAGACAAAAACAAAAAGCTCAGGTTGACAAGGATATAGAAGATTACTTTGAAAGATTGAAAGTAAGACAAGAAAAGGCCAGAGCTGAGGAGGCACAAAATGATAGAAGATTGGTTGTGCATGGTTCTAGAGTGGAAGGTGAGAAGGAAGATGTGGAAGAGATAAAAAGACCAGAATCTGAGTCTGGTGGTGAAACTGTTGGAAAATTGAATGTAGAAATTGAAAAGGAGAGTGATACAACCAAGGGGGAGATTGTCAATGAAATGGGAGATATAAGGAAGGATGTTGGTGTTGAAAAAGATATAAGGAAGGCTGCTGTAGTTGAAAAAGAAAAGAATGTTGAAAAGAAAAGGAAGTTCTCCCAAGTTGACCCTGTACAAGCTGTGCCAACTCAAGCTGACCCAGCTCCCAAAATGCAAATTGATGAATCTTCTAGTGAAGACACAACCACTCTGTCCCAGTTTATGATTAAGAAAAGAACAACTGAAGCTGGGTCAAGTGGTGTGAAGATCTTAACTGAGAAAGAAAAGGATTGGGAGATTGCAACTGAAACTGCTCCACAGCTTGGGGTAACAGTTGAGGTGGCATACAAGATGATTAAGGAGGACAGACTAGAAAGAGAAAGAATTGCTGCAACTAAGTCTGATTCTGAAATTGCCAAGGCTGTTCAAGAACAATTGAATAAGAAGATGAAGAAGATCTTGCAGCCATTGGTTCCAAAAAGAAAGTTGTAGGCAAAGGAAAGGAAAAGAAGAAGATGGTGGTTCATTCTAAACCATCTCAGAAGGTTAAAGATGTGGTGCAAAGTGTGAAAGCCCATAATTGGTTTGATGCCTTGGAGAAAAGACAAGTCACTGAAAATATCCATTATAGAAGACATCCAGAACCAATCCTCCAAGTTCTACTAAAAAGGCGAAAAGGAAAGAATATTCCCAGCATAAGGTTTGCAAGGAAAGGTTATGAAACCAACTGGGAAACCCATGATCTTGACAAACTGCTTGATCTAGGATACACAGAGTGGGTGGAACTACATAATATCATTACTGGTATGTCTGGAGTTCACAAAGAGACAGTCTTGGAAGCCATTGAGAAGAAGTTAGATGTTGTTATAAAATACAAGATTGATATCTCTGGACTTCCAAGACCAATTGCATATGATATGGATTATGAAGATGAGTCAGCTGAGCCACTGAAGAAAAAAAGAAGAAGGTATGAAAGGATTGATGCTCATGGAGGTGACCATTCAGTTTTTCTCCAAAACTTGTCTCCTACAGAGTTGCTAGCACAATTATCTTCTGGTGCAATGGACAAGATTCTTGATAATCTTAATCTGTCTCTACCTGCTGGTGTCAAAGATGCAAGATGTGGGAAGTTCATAACTGAACCTGAGCATGGGATGTACTTTGTAGATGCTAGAGGGAATTTGGTGTTTTAAAGGACTGCTGAACTAAAACAGGTACCATCTATGCACCTATTTACCTTATACAGATTCTGCAAAAACTTTAATGAAGAAGGTAATGGGTATGAGCAGTTCCTTATAGATGAACGGCTAGATAGGCAACTTGATGTGAGAGTTGCTCCATCATTTGAGGTTAAGCAAGAAGCAATTGAAATGCTTGGAAAATAGTAATGTAGATTGTAATATCTTTGATTTATTCTCTATATATACAAAGGCAGTTGTACAAATTTAGCTTCTTGGTTAAAATTTCATATCATATTGAAAAGAACCCAAAAGATTCAAAGGGTCACAAGCTGTTAGTCATATTTTCATTTGAATCTTTGTAAGCTGATAGTTAGAAGTGTAGTTGGGTTTTGTCATCATCAAATAGGGGGAGATTGTTGAGTCCCAATGTTAATGTAAATTTAATGATGACAAATCTGACCTATAAACACTTAGTAATCTTTGGTTCTTGTAATCTGATCAGGGTCATACTAAGCTGACACAGCTTACGATCTGTCTCTGACCCAGATCATGCTTCATACTTGTAATTGTAATATCTTATGGAAGCAAGTG
>CM067175.1:16509531-16525731 GCA_034093135.1 Erigeron breviscapus | reverse complement strand
TATAACTAAATTACAGAGATAATTTATGTTATGTTGTAAATTACAGGGATAATTTATGTTTTTGACTAAATTACCGGGATAATTTTAGTTGTGTATGTTATGCATATGAATTTTATGTCTATTTGAGTAATTAATTATTTGTTATTGATTACAGAAATGGCAAGAGAATTTGTATCAGGTCATAACTTTCTGATTAACTTGGACGAGAATCAAGATGGAACATAGTATTATCATGATATTTTTAGATTTTTGAAGCGGTCAAGAATTAATCACATTCTTACTCATTCACCTGTGCTATATGAGTCATACCTGGTAGAGTTCTGGGAAAATGTAAAGCATAAAAAGACTGCTACTCAGGAGATAATAGAGACAGTGGTTGAGGGCAAGACCATTAAGTTCTCAGCTTCCGATTTTATTGATATCTTGAAGTTAGGTACAGTAGATCAAGAAGGAGGAGAGAATGGACCTACTACTTTTAGTGGAGAGGTTATTGTTGGAGGATTTACTAGGATGGGATATGCTGATGACTTGAATGTGGAACATTGAAAAAGCGCGGATTTTTTGGAAGGTGGAGATACTTAGCGCACATATTGTTGGTTAGTTTGTGTAGTAGAAGAACCGGATGGGATACGCTTAATCAAGAATCTCAAGCTCAAATGGTTGGTCTGGTATACAACAAACCGTATAGTTTTTCTAAGTATTTCTTCAACGAATTGAGGAAACAAACAACTGCCAGACTAGGGCATAGGTTTATGGTTTATCCTAGATTCGTTATGATGATCATTAATCATTATATTCCTAATCTGCCTGCTACTAAGTCGATCCTGAAAGTGACATCTATTGTAAAAAGGGCATATGATGAGCTCAAGAGTCACTTTGATGGTGATCCAGGTGCTCAAGATATTCCTTTGTTTGGAGCTCTAGTGGATATTAATTTCAATCCACCTACAGCTGAGGAGTTTGCCAGATTCAGGACTGAGATTGTTCCACATGAGCCAGCAGCTAATCCAGTTCCTCTACAGATGGTGATGCCAGATGTGCCCATGGGAGACATAGCACAACCACAGGTTCATGCCACAGAAGAGGTGATAGTTGAGAGAGATGTGGATCTTGAAAGAGAAGCAGAAGCACATGAAGATAATGTTGATCATGTTGCTAGTACTTCTGAAGGTGCTTCAAAGAAAGTTTCATCTGATTCAGGTCTGAAAAGGAAATGAACAGAGTCTTCTAGGGAATCTGAGGTGCCAGAAGTTAAAGAGGTACCTGCTCCAAAGAAGAAAACTGTTATCAAATTGAAAGTCAAGGAGAAAACTGCTGCTAGTGGAGTAGATGAGACGATCAAGGCTCCAGAAGCATCAAGCAGAGTTCCTGAACAGAGGTCTAGGAGATCAGTTGAATCACATGCAGAGACAGTGATACCAAGGAGATCTCAGAAGACAACTGTAAATCTTGAAAGGTCATTTACAACTCATAGAATGAAGGATTCAGTGCCTAATCCTGAACCAAGAACTGAAGCGACTACACGTCAAGTTCCTATTTTACCACCAGTGTTTGGTATGGCTGACATGAAAGGGAAGATGATGGTGTTAGAGGCTAGAGTTAATTGTTTGTTGGATGAGTTGGAGAAACAAAAGAAGAACCATGAGAAAGAGATGCATAGAAAGCAAAAGGAAGTTGAGATGTTAAAGAAAGGTCTTAATGATGAAAGAAAGAATCATCAAGACTTTATTAATACTCTCATGTCCAACTTTGACATGGTTCGTCATGAAGCTACTAAGGCAGAAAGTTCGGCTACTAGAGCGAATAAAGGAGTAGTTAGAGTAGCTGAACAGATGACTAAGATTGCAGATGTCATGCTAGATTGTGTGATGCAATCAGAGTTAAATGAATTGTTTGAGAAGTTTTTGGTGAAAAAGAAATTGTTGCCAAATCTAGGCTGTAAGGGTGATGAGCTTTCGAAAAAGAAAGATGATGATTCAAATCAAGACCCGGATGCAGCAAAAGATAAAGGCAATAAGCATCAAGAGGATCTGACCATGGCAATAGAGTCTCTGAATGAGATTGCAACTGGTATGGTAGGGTCTTCTAAGACAACTGATGCTGTGAGGGAAGAAGGTGAGATAATCTATGGTGATGAGAGCTGGATGGATATCGCAGAAGTCAATATGCCAGTTACAGCTTCAAGGCTTGTGGATAAAGATGTTGAGCGCAAAGGGTTTAGTATGGATGACTTAAGAGCTAAGCTTGATAGAATGGACAGATCTGAACAAGTCTAAGATCCTGAAGCTTCCGGCAATGCGAGAACCAATTGCTGAAGATCCTGATGTGCAACATAAAGAGCCTGTTGATACTAGACCAGATTGGGTTATTACTTGGAAGAAAAACATGGCTAAGTATGAGGCATCGCATAAACCTATCAAATATAAAGACAAGATTCAGGGAGAGAAGGTTGAAGCCTACGCCACGACTGCATACTCAAGAATCATGAGTTTTCATTGGGATGATGAGTTGAGGCTTCTCATTATCAGGAGAATAGACGGAGTGCAGTATTTGGACTATAACAACGAAGCCATCAACTCACCTACTGATGTTGATTTTTGGTGCTTAGCTAGGCTAGTACTAATCAATCCTAGTGGATCTGAGTTTGGAAATTATATTGCTAGGTCTATAGCGAAAGATATGAAGATCAAGGATCTTTCTCAGAGAAAGTATCATCCACAGGAAGGCAATATGGTCAAGGATAAATCGAAGATAGATCCGAAGACAAAGAAGCCTGTTGTTACTTTGAAGTATGAGCCGACCAAGTTTGCCAAAGAAGTGCCTTTGAAGAAATTCAAGAAGGACTTATTGGATAATATGATAGACTGGTACTTTGATAGTAAGACGTATGAAGCTGTGATGTATGGTGATCATTACTATGAGATTGTGAGGATTTATGAGCCTTTGCATCTAGTGAACTTCTGCAAGAAAGATCTGCTGAAGTTGAACAATGTTAATATTTGGTTTCCAAAAGATTTTCAGGGTCCAGCGTTGCGATATAGAAATACAGTGAGTTTGTGCTTGAAGATCGGCTTACATTCAGACTGTGATTTCTATAAGGCTGCAGATGATTCAGAGGAAGTTCAGAAGAAGAAGAAGGTTGATAAGAAGAAGCAGAGGAAGTAGATTAATGACAAAGACAAGACGAAGACATAAGTTTTTTAACGTCTAGAAGCTATTGCCAAGGGGGAGTCTGTAAGTGCACGTCTATGTCAATAGCAGTCAAGATTGTTTGGGCTTATATTGTTATATGTCTTTGTAATGTGATTGTCATTAATGAACTTAGTATTATGCATAGAATACTAGATTAAGTTTAAGTATTGAATGTGTAATAAATCTGCTAAGTGTGAAATGCGACCTCGCATTTCACATAGGAAATACAACCCCGTATTTGCAGGGTCAAATACGAGGCCAATCACAGAATGCGACCTCGCATTAGTGACGGGCTGGGCTGGGTTTGCGAGGCCGACTCGCTGAAGCCCATGTCGGGTGATACCTATATAAGCCGAACCCTAACAGAGTTTAGGGTTGAACATTTGTCGAAATATCAAGCAGGTATTGCAGGTTATAGTCGTCAAAGGTTGTTCCGCTAGCCCGAAGAAGATCTGCGAGGCAGCAGGTGATCTAAGGGCTTTTTGTTGATCACCAAGTTATTGTGAGGGATTCCGCACCTCAAGATTACTGGATCAAGCTATTGACGATCCGTACCAGGGGACTTACAAATCCATCTCCATTTCCAAAAATGTCATGTTAAAGTGTCCTTGTCTTTGTTCGGTTGAACCATAAAGACGTTTGAGTGTCGTGGCATGACCAAGTCGAGTCCCGATTGTCATTCATAGTTGATTTACCATTCTAAAGCTCTGATTAGGGTTTGACTTGTGATTGTAATATGTGTACTTAATAGGTGTGCCCGTGTGACGATTGTTGGACGATAATAACTTGTGGTAACTTCTCATTGCTGGTCAAGGTGAGTTCGTAACTCCCTACTCAATTGAGATTCGGGCTACAAAGTGTACATACTTGTTTGATTGTTGATTAATTGATTGATTGATTGTTTGATTGACGTATTGACTTGTTTCTTGATTAATTTTGCTTTCGGTTATGAATATTTATTGTGATTAGGATAGTTGTACATACATGGAAGACGATGATGCATTCAAATAGTTATAGATGTGGTGGGAAGGCTGCGGGTGACCCTATATATAAGCATCTATGGTTCTTTGAATGCAGAGTCGTACGAAGTGTAGGTACATTGTGTTTCTTCGGTTGTTTGATCGTTATATGTTCGTATCAAGGTTAAATGATCAATTATTGATCAAATCATGGTTATGGGATCGTTTATCGATCCAATCAGGGATATATGATTGTATTATGTTCGTATCAAGGTTATGAGGCTCATTAAATGATCCAATCAAGGTTTCAAGGTTTTGTGATCGTTTATCGATCCAAATTATGAGATCATTTAATGACCCAAATCAAGGTTTCAAGGTTTCAAGGTTGTATGTTCGTTATGATCGTTGTGTTCGTTGTATGTTCGTTATGATCGTTGTGTTCGTTGCATGATCGTTATGACCTAATAAGGTTATATGTTTCGTTATATGGTCAATATGTTCGTTTTGTGGTCGTTTATTGATCGACTCAAGGTTAAACGGTTGTTATCCCGACACTTGGTTTCTAATACTTACCCCTACGAACTTACCAACTTTATGTTGACGCGTTTAGTACACTTTTCAGGTGAACAGGTGGATTAAAGACGTGTTGGATATTTCATTGCATGCTAGGATTGGTCTTGGACTTATTCTTGGATCCGTGATCCATTGTTTTCCCACTTAAGGGTTATGCTTATGTGAGATCCGGTACTTGCATTCTTGAATGGTTATTATGGATTATTGAATCCTATTTATGCATTTAGTTTTACTCTACATAATTTTCATGTCGTGCTGTGCTATTTATGTAACCCTCATGATTCCGCCTTATTGGGGTGTTACAGAATGGTATCAGAGCCGTGGTTGTAGAGAGTTAGGTGGATTGACCTAGCCTATAGCCATTGCACCCACATTTCATATTAGCATGCATGATAGGAAGTTTTGTGTGCAACGTGAATTGTATGAGACATAAGACTTGTTTAAGCGGAGTTCGTAGGGTTTGCATGACTTGATGACTTGATTGTTACGTGATGGCTTGATTGACGTATATGATAGTGTCAGGATACACCGTGAATTGTTGAATCATTGTGATGGATGTTGATGTGTGGAATCTTGGAACCATTTAATGTTTGTCCCTAGCAAAGTGAAATGATGGCATTAACGGAGTATGACACTCGGTAACCCTAGAGGCGCCTGATCAACAAATCTATGGTTACCCTATGTCATATAAAGTTAATGACCTCGTGGATTGCGCATTGTGGATGAAGTATAGTAGGTAACCCGGTATGTTTAATGAGTGTTGGTTAGGTGGAGGGTTAGCCGCTGGTACACCCTGTATACATACCCGACCAATACTTAGAGGGCATAACGGAACCGAGTCCCGACATTCATTAAATATATTAACAGTGTGGAGGGTTAGCCGCTGGTACACCCTGTATACATACACCTTTAATGTATTGAATGTTGAAGTTAAGATTCGGACTATGCTTTACCGCCTTGTTAGTGACTTGACCCCTTTATATTTGTATGAATTGGTTTGAAATTGTGGAAATTGATTGGGAATTTAATGAAACGATGATGCTTTGCCTTATTATATTTGAATTGGTACGTTGATTTGAATGATTGGGTTATGGTTGAATTGGAGTTGTGTAATTAGTTAGAATGTAAATGAAATGATGATGACATAGTTATTGCCATGATAATATCCCCGTAGAAATACATGTCCTTGTAATGGCTTATGATAGTCTAATTTTGGATTGTTCGTTATGTGGCGGTTAATTGCGAATGTTCGTGTGTGAATTGTGAGGATTAACTTGGTAATCTAACATGTGTGTTCGAGGAAAGATGGATAGACCATGGAGAGCTAACATGAACTATAGGCGCCAAGACGAGTAAGAGAAACTGGTTGATCAAGGAAATCAAAGAAGTAGAGGTGGTCGTGGAGGTCGTGGTAATCGTGAAGGACGTGAGAGAATCGAGTGGGTTAAACATCAAAATGTGTACCATCGATCGTCGTACCTTTCTTTGGATGCCATTCCGATCAATGCTGGAAACCCCCCCGATGGCCCGAGGTACTTGTTATGAGTGTGGTAGTCGTGAGCACCACCGAAATAAGTGCCCCAATCTTATCGGCCAACAACAACTTGATCCTCGCGGACGAGCTTTTACAGTGATTGCGGCCGAGACTCGTGTTGATCCTAAACGTCGTTGTAAATACTTTCTTCTCAACGGTCAATATACCACCGTATTATTTGACTCCGGTGCCGATTTTAGCCTTGTTTCCAACGATTTCGTGCCTTTGATTGACACTAACCTTAGCCCGTTGTCGTATTACTTTGAACTTGAAATGGTAAATGGCGGGTTAACGAAAATTGACCATGTAGTTCGTGAATGTACTTTAGAATTATGTGAGTATCCGTTTCTCAAAAATCTTGTCCCTTTCGATACATGTAGTTTTGATGTAGGTGCGGGGATGGATTGGATGTCGGCAATGAACGCGGTTATAGATTGTGGTAGTCGAGTCAAGAAGAAAGACGGCTCATTTCGAATGCGTATTGATTAGGGAGAACAAAATAAACTCACGTTATCCTCTTCCAAGATTCGTTTGATCAACTTCAAGGTGCTCGTTTATTTTCTAAGATTGATTTGTGGCCAGGTTACCACTAATGGCGTGTACACGAAAAAGATATTCCCATGACGGCCCTTCGAACACGTTATGGCCGCTTGAAATTATGGTTATGCCTTTTGGGTTGACCAATGCACCGGCGGTGTTCATGATTCTAATGAACCGGGTGTGTCGGCCCTAATTATATAAATCTGCCATTTGTTTTCATCGATGACATCCTTATTTATTTCAAGAACGAAAGAAGATCATTCGGAACACTTGAGGAAAGTTTTAGAGTTACTCCGGGAAGAGGATTTGTATGCAAGTTCTCCCAAATGTGAATTTTGGCTCGAAGAGGTCCACTTTCTTGGTTGCGTGGTGAACAAGGAAGGAATTCATGTGGATCCAATTGAAATCGAAGTGGTGAAGATTTATAGACGACCCGAGACGCCAACCGAGATCCGCCAATTTCTTGGTTTGGCGGGTTATTATAGACGTGTCATTGAGGGCTCTTCCAAGATTGCCCAACCCTTGACTTTATTGACTCAACGAGAAAGACGATTCGATTGGAGTGAGAAACAAGAACAAGCCTTCCGATTATTGAAAGACAAGTCGTGTGATGCACCAATTTTTAAGTTGCCCGATGGAGCCGATGATTTTGTTGTGTATTGTGATGCGTCCGGGCAAGGATTGGATTGTGTATTGATGCAACGGGGCAAAGTGATTGCTTATGCTTCTAGACAATTGAAGGTGCACGAGAAGAATTACCCGACCCATGAATTGGAGTTGGGAGCGGTTGTATTCACTTTGAAGTGTTTGAGACATTACTTGTATGGCACTAAAAGCGTGATCTATGCCGACCACAAGAGACTTCAACACATTTTTGACGAAAGTGAATTGAACATGAGACAACGAAGATGGTTGGAACTTTTTAGCGATTATGATTGTGTTATCTGTTGCCATCCGAGTAAAGCCAACGTTGTAGCCGACGCATCGAGTCGAAAGGAACGTGTAAAACCAAGACGAATTAGGGCCATGTGTCTTACCGTGCAAAGGAGTGTTTGCGACTCCATCAATCAAGCATTACACGACTTAGAATAACAATATGATAGATAGAATGATGACGGTTTATACTTTGTTGAACGATTATGGATTCCCATTCTTGGCGGATGGCGGTTGAGATTGACGAACGAAGCTCACAAGTCGGCATACTCGGTTTACCCGGGGTCCGACAAGATGTATTTTGATTTAAGAGACTTGAATTGGTGGCCGGGAATGAAGAAAGACATTGCGAGATACGTTAGTGAATGCATCACGTGTTTACAAGTAAAAGCCGACCACAAGGAACCACCCGGTTTGCTAGTTCAACCGGTAACGCCACAGTGGAAATGGGAGCGAATTGATATGAACTTCATCACAAAGTTACCTAGAACGAGTAGTGTTCGGAACACCATTTTGGGTGATGGTTGACCGGTTGAATAAGTCGGTTCACCTCTTAGCCACCAGGGAATATGATAAATTTGACACCATGGCACGTTGTACCTCAAAGTAGTATCCAAACTTGGAGTGCCAATTTCCGTCATAACCAATCGGGATACCCGATTTACTTCAAAGTTTTGGAAGGTGTTCCAAAAAGTGATGGGTACTCAACTCGATGTGAGTACGGAGTTCCATCCACAAACCGACAGTCAAAGTGAAAGAACGATTTAAACGCTATAAGATATGTTGAGAGCTTGTGCCATCGAGTTTGGTGGCAATTGGGATGTGCATCTCCCTTTAGTCGAGTTCTCCTACAATAATAGCTATCGTGCTAGCATTCAAAGGGCGCCGTTTAGAGCCTAATATGGGAGAGTGTGTAGGTCACCGTTAGCTTGGGCGGAGTTTGGTGAAAGCCAACTCATTGGGCCCGAAATTGTTATTGAAACGACCAAGGTGGCCTCACAAATCAAAGAAAAGTTGAGAATGGCCCGGAAACGATAATTGTGGTATGTAAATGTTAGAAGACGACCTTTAGAATTTGAAGTCGATGATTTTGTGTTGTTAAAGTGTCCCCGTGGAAAGGCCTGGTTCGATTTGTGAAACGTGGTAAATTCGGGCCAAGATATATTGGTCCATTTAAAATATTTGAACGTGTTGGTCCGGTAGCGTATCGATTGGAGCTCCCTCAAGACTTGAGTGAAGTTCATAATGTGTTTCATGTTTGTAATCTTAGGAAGTGTTTGGCGGACCCAACACTCCATGTGCCTCTTGAAGAAATCCGGGTAGATAAAACGTTAAAGTTTGTAGAAGAACCGATGGAGATACTTGATCATCAAACTAAAAAGTTAAAGACTACTCGGTTCATAATGGTCAAAGTTAGATGGCAAACTAGACGTGAGCCCGAGTTCACTTGGGAACGCGAAGAGTCTATGAAAGCCAAATACCCTCATTTATTTTAGTGACTAGGGTTTTGATCGAATTTCGGGACGAAATTCCTTTAACGGGGGAATAATGTAACATTTGTGAAATTTGACTTAGGTTGACCCGTTAATTTTGTGTACGTTCGATTAATTTATATTAATTAATTGACATATGATCGAATTTAGTTGTGATTTAATCGTGTTCAAGGTGTATATATATATATTAATGATCGTTTTAATTAAATTGTGTTCGTGCACTAGTCGAGGTAATTGATCGGTTTAATTGAATGCTTGTGTAACATTTATGATATTTGACTAGATTTGAGTTACAATTAAGCGTAATTCAATGTAAATGACTTTCGTGAATTAATGAGAATTCTCGAGCGTTTTGTCGAATTTTAACGTGACGTTAAGTTTATTTATGTTTACGGATTTGTTTTGGCGTTTAAATGATTAACGAATAGCTATTGGTCGGAATTAGCGGAGCGGGAGCCTCCTTTTTGGACACCAAGGCCGGCCCCCTAGTCCCCCACCACACACCCTCACATTTTCTTTCCTTATCTCATTACTCTCTTATCTCTCTCTCTTTCTCTACTCTCTTCATCCCCCATTTTCATCTACTAAAAATCACCACCATAAATTCATGCTAAATCCTTGCAAATCTTGTGTTGTTAATGTTAAATTAACTAAACTTCTTAGCAATAATAACCTATATCATCAAAAGTCCAAGAATTTCAAGTATTCAAGTGTTCATCCTTTCTCAAAAGCTCCAAACCCGAATTTGAAGCCTTGAGGTGTTTTGGTAAGTGAAACCTAACTTAATTTCTCCATTTCATGTCATTAAACATGTTTCCTAGTCGAATCTTATGAGTTCTTGGTCGATTTCGGGTCAAAAACGGGTTTGAGATAATTTAGGGTTTCATTAGGTTTTGTTTTGGGTCAAGATCGAATTCAAGCTTGTTTTGAGGTTATGAATCGAATTTATGATAGGGGTTTTGTTTATTCATGTCAAATAATGTTTGTTTATGCTTCAAAACGTGCCTTGAACCTTCCTAGATCGATTCCTAAGTCAAAAATGAGGTTTTGTAGCATTTTGGATCGTGTTTGGCTTGTCTAGCTGCTGTCGTGAAACCCCTCGCACCGCGACCCCTTCCCTTCGCGCTGTAAGACCAGAGTTTTGTGTCCAGGGACTTTTCTCGCGCCGCGAGCCCAGTTTCGTGCGTCAGTTTTCAATCGTTAATAACTTTTGATCTGTAAGACCGTTTTAGGCGTATGACCTATCGTTGGAATCGTATGAAAGTCTATTTTCTCATGGTAACATCCATTTGGGGTGAATCGATCTCCATTTCCAAAAATTTCGTGTTAAAGTGTCCTTGTCTTTGTTCGGTTGAACCATAAAGACGTTTGAGTGTCGTGGCATGACCAAGTCGAGTCCCGATTGTCATTCATAGTTGATTTACCATTCTAAAGCTCCGATTAGGGTTTGACTTGTGATTGTAATATGTGTACTTAATAGGTGTGCCCATGTGACGATTGTTGGACGATAATAACTTGTGGTAACTTCTCATTGCCGGTCAAGGTGAATTCGTAACTCCCTACTCAATTGGGATTCAGGCTGAAAAGTGTACATACTTGTTTGATTGTTGATTAATTGATTGATTGATTGTTCGATTGACGTATTGACTTGTTGCTTGATTAATTATGCTTTCGGTTATGAATATTTATTGTGATTAGGATAGTTGTACATACATGGAAGACGATGATGCATTCAAATAGTTATAGATGTGGTGGGAAGGCTGCGGGTGACCCTATATATAAGCATCTATGGTTCTTTGAATGCAGAGTCGTACGAAGTGTAGGTACATTGTGTTTCTTCGGTTGTTTGATCGTTATATTTTCGTATCAACGTTAAATGATCAATTATTGATCAAATCATGGTTATGGGATCGTTTATCGATCCAATCAAGGATATATGATTGTATTATGTTCGTATCAAGGTTATGAGGCTCATTAAATGATCCAATCAAGGTTTCAAGGTTTTGTGATCGTTTATCGATCCAAATTATGAGATCATTTAATGACCCAAATCAAGGTTTCAAGGTTGTATGTTCGTTATGATCGTTGTGTTCGTTGTATGTTCGTTATGATCGTTGTGTTCGTTGTATGATCGTTGTGTTCATTGTATGTTCGTTATGATCGTTGTGTTCGTTGTATGTTCGTTATGATCGTTATGTTCGTTGCATGATCGTTATGACCTAATAAGGTTATATGCTTCGTTATATGGTCGATATGTTCATTATGTGGTCGTTTATTGATCGACTCAAGGTTAAACGGTTGTTATCCCGACACTTGGTTTCTAATACTTACCCCTATGAACTCACCAACTTTATGTTGACGCGTTTAGTACACTTTTCAGGTGAACAGGTGGATTAAAGACGTGTTGGATGTTTCATTGCATGCTAGGATTGGTCTTGGACTTATTCTTGGATCCGTGATCCATTGTTTTCCCACTTAAGGGTTATGCTTATGTGAGATCCGGTACTTGCATTCTTGAATGGTTAGTATGGATTATTAAATCCTATTTATGCATTTAGTTTTACTCTACATAACTTTCATGTCGTGCTGTGCTATTTATGTAACCCTCATGATTCCGCCTTGTTGGGGTGTTACATAAACATTCCTAAAAATTAAATTTGTTTACAACAAATGGAATATCACATAGGAGGGTCTAGACTATGTTGTCTTAACCAGGTCCACGCTTGATAGCCTCCTCATCAAGTACCTAGTAGGTAGAAAACCCCCCCTAATAGTCCGCCAAAGACACGACAACATATTAGAGGAAATCTTGCACTCTAAGACTTGAAACCGAGTCTCCCAAATCCAAGTCCTCGTTGAGAGACTTGCTTACCATTCGTCTATTAACCTGATGGTTACCCAAAAAATTAACTACTACATCTTACTGCTTTAGAAAACAAATTACCCGTCCCTGTTTTCAACATTCTATCTTTAAAAAACTCAAAATACCCTTAATTTTTATCACATTTTCAACCCATACACGACATCTAACCAAAATATCCCTAAAATATTCTCCAACCATATATATTCAAACTACCTCTCTCATTTATTCACTAATTAAATTTTTTTTTATCTAAAATACCGATAATACTTTTAATGAAATTATTTACACCGTTGACGGAAACGTGTTAATTGACTAATTGTTCTAGTTAATTTAAATAATTCATGTATTTATTTATGAATTAAAGACGTGTATTTTATGCTAGACGAAGCTACGTGGATGTATTGATCGGGTTAGGACGTAAGACGATTTATAAGCTAGATAGAAATGTATTCGGGTGATCCATGGGTCGACCCATCACCAATAAACCACCACTTTTGATCCAACCTTATCCAATCACCCAACCCAAATCTCCCACCTCATCCATTCATTCTATTCTTCCATCTATCTCTCTCACATTCATTGCAAGACCATTTTTCACTCTCTCACTAAATTCTTACTTTCATTAAATGTGTTTTGGGTTAGATTTGTAATAAATTCATCATCAATAACATCAACTAATCATCATATCAAAAGACCAAGTCTTCTAGTGCAAGAAATCACCAATTTCGGGTTAAATTCAGATTTAAAGCTTGTGGGAAGGTTTTGGTCAGTCAATCTTGACCCAATATTACCATTTTATGTTTGTAAACTTATTATTAATCATATACTAGTGTTCTTGGGTCATTTTTCCAAGTCAAATCCTTTATGGGTCAAATTTGGGGTTTCAAGTGCTTGAAATGGGTTAAAACCGGATTTTTCACTCTTATGTTGTTATGGGTCGAATTCATGGAATGGGTTACGTGTGAAAACATGTCTCTAGTCTATTATAAGCAACCTTTGGCCAAAATTCGGATTAAAACTCATTTAAATCGAAATTACGGTTTTGTGTATAAAATTAGGTCAAACTAAATTAAATCATAATAATTGATGATTTCGATCGAATTGAAAAGCGGACTGGATTTGCTTACATTCATCACGTTGTACAATACACAAAACATGTTTTAGATAATCTCAATTCGATCAGAGTCGCTCGAATTAGGGTTTGAGGTTGAAGGTCAAAGTTGACTTTAAAAGTCAACTGTCTGGTTCTTCAAAATTCTGCCCAGAAACCTCTTGTTGCGAGCCACCGTATGCTACGGAAATCTTGGCATCCCAGACGCCGGTTATCTCCTCCCCAAGGTATCCTACGGTCAAGTGACTGTACCTTACGGTGTGTTGCATCTTCATTTTTGACCTTACGCCCCATTTCTTATGTATACACTAGTTTCTGGTTCATTAGACGCCAAAAGTTCCTTTTCCCAGCCACCGTAATGTACGGTGGTGGTCAACGTACCTTACGCTGGTTCATTTGTTACCACCGTACCTTACGCCCACTTTTGTCGTACTTTACGCTACCTATTATCCTGCCACCGTAACCAGAGGCCACCACCACCGTACCTTACGGTGGTGGGGATCCTTTGATTTCCAAAAAATTTCCTAGTTTGGTTTCTCATGACCTAGGATCGAGTCGGGCTAACTGTAACACCCGTCATTTTAAAAACCTGGATTTTAAAAACTTTTGCTAAACGACGTTTAAAACGTAGCGGAAATAGATCACTTTAAAAATGCCCCATATCCGTAACCGGATGGTACCTTTCATAAATTGGTGTTACTAAGTGCATCATCAAACGATATAAATGAAATCCAAGTCATGGCACCAACATAAATGTCATTCAATACAAGTATCATAGACATAAACAAAGTAGCAGAAACATAGGCTTTGGGAAGTCTAAGCATTCAACAAACTATGCTAGTCCTATTTATTCTTCTACCCATCTCACGAGCTAAACCACTCTCTAGCTCAAACCTGCTAATCCTGAAAGACACAACATTTACATAAAAGCAAGTGCTAGCTAATAAATTATACTTATTAAAAAACGATCGCATTACATACCATCTACAAGTATCATAAGATTAACCCATACTTCCCTTTTTCCCACATTCCATCACATTTCATATCATATCAACATATACTTACAACATAAACGTATTTCATATCATATCAACATATACTTACAACATAAACGTATTTTCATATCATATCATCATATCATATCATCGTATACTTACAACTTTATCAACATCTCATATCATGGCATAACACCCATAACCATATTCCACGTATACATATTAGCACATGTAGAGTATTTACTACTAATTGTGCCTATCAACGATACATCATACTTATCAACATGTCTTATTATTATCTTGATCACTTATTCAACTTAATCATCTTGATCAACTTTATCAACTTTAATCAACGTAATTATGCCGCGAGAAAACACTCAAACGACCACATATAGTATCCCGTCATGCTTTTAACATTGGTGGTTAGTCACTCCACCCGGAAGTACTAGTCCCACGTAACTATGCCACAAAGAGCCACTCAAGCGACCACGTACACACTAGCTTTTCAACTAGCACGGGTTAAGCTTAACACTTCCCACGTAAATCTCACGTATTTAGCTATAGCATTTCCCACGTATTTATATCTTTCTTACTTTCTACGCACTAACACTAAAGCTAGAATGGTTTCCCACATCTCACATTGCTTATAGGTATATTCTTTACCTAATTAATCCCACTACATGCACAACTCATAGCAACTCTTACGTATATCTAGTGAACTAGAATATCATACTTAACTCCCACATATAAGCCATCACATATCAACACAATGTATATCAATGACATTATCAACAACACATATCATAAAAATTTCATGGCAACGTTATTATAAGCATCATACTTCATATACACATATTTACTTCTACTTTAAACGTCATCATATCAACATAAGTCATTTCAACATACATACATTCCCATATAACCTCCCGCATAACCCGGAAAACCCAACACACATAAGATAATCCGATTAAGAGGTTAATTAAAGAAAACTACATTTTGTTGTGCCTCCAACGTGAGAAAAGTCATGTATCTTACCTCGTAGAAGCGCAAACAAATGTTAACGAATGTTACCGAGTTTTGAAAGTATTCCCGACTACCTATAGTCATTCAACGACATAATAATCTAACAAGTACCCACACACTTATGGTCATGAATCAAGTCTAAATACCCATAAACACGACCCATGACAATGCTTGACGCATCGGAGGTTCGTTTAATACTTTAGAGCTTACATAACTCGACGGAACTCGGTATTCACTCACTAATTTAACCTTTCAGGAAACTTGACATCATAATCATCTTTTGAAAGCATTACCATTAGAAATTAGACTCTCCCACGATTCCATGGATAGCTTATTTGTTAAAAACGGAGTTACGGTTTAAAAGTTATGGTCATTTCAAAATTCAGTCGCTAATTGCGTCGCAGTGGGCTGACTGCGTCGCAACTTAAGTCGCTAGACACTAAATTGCGTCGCAATCTTGGGATTGCGTCTCAATCTAGGGATTGCGCCGCAACTGACCCCGAATCTGCACAAACCTCTTTGTTTAACCTCCAAAACTTAACCAAACACACCCCAAACGACCCCAAATCTTATGAACGACTTTTGTACCTCAAAATTCATCATTTTAAGACCATAATGATGCAATGAAATCATTGATTAACCCCTACTTGATTTGCATCACAATAACAAACGTTTTAGGTTACCGAATCGATCAAAACACCCGTTTTCGACATCAATTGATCCCCCAATGACCTAGACAAGTTATGGATCAAATCATATAATCGAAAAGACATAAAATCAATATTATTATACCTCTAACACCTGGAGATTGCAAGAAGGACACAAAAGGCTTGATCAATTACACCCGAATCGACCCGAAAACAAATCAAATTCTCTATAGAAGCTCCTAGGGTTTTGTGGCTGCAAAATTTCATGATTAGGGTAAAAGAATGAGGTTATTGGGGCCTTTTATACCCGAAATCTCCAGCCACAAGTTTGCTAGTT
>CM067175.1:16494531-16499531 GCA_034093135.1 Erigeron breviscapus | reverse complement strand
ATTAAGAAATTTTACAAAACGACAACGTTTTATGTCGTTCATTATGATTCTTGTGTTATGGTGTCATGATAGTCGCGCCCCTTGCATGCCACATTTTGGGGGTGTGACAGATTGGTATCAGAGACAAGGTTATAGTGAACTAGGTTTTCAAAAAGGAAAATGCGTAAAAATTTTCTTTCAAATGACAAGCCTAGACTATAACCCCAAAAGGACTTTGCGTGTTGCATGCAACTTTCTCTTAGATGACTAAGTATATAAAAAAAAATACATACATACATCCCTGTAATAATTGTCTCTTAGGGATGATAAGCAATTCTACTTTATAACATAAAAACCAAATCAGTGAATACAAAAGATCACATATTTATTTATTAAATAACACATCATTTATAATAGATTCTACATATTTCTATAAAATCTCTCTTGACTTCAAGAATTAGGAGTTCTGTCAGAGCTCGACCCCGACATATTGCTTCCACCAGCAACATCTCTTTTTCTTCTCCTCAAGGGTTGAACATTAGGATCTTCTTTTTCATCATCTTCTTGCTGAGCTAAGGCTTTTGCGAACTTTTCATCTTCTTTTATTTGACGATTCACAAGAATAGATTCTTCCTCTTTTAAAAATTGAGATAAAATTTTTGCCAGCTTTTCATCTTCTTTTATTTGACGATTCACAAGAATAGATTCTTCCTCTTTTAAAAATTGAGATAAAATTTTTGCCAGCTTTTCATCTTCTTTTATTTGACGATTCACAAGAATAGATTCTTCCTCTTTTAAAAATTGAGATAAAATTTTTGCCAGCTTTTCATCTTCTTTTATTTGACGTTCACAAGAATAGATTCATCCTCTTTTAAAAATTGAGATAAAATTTTTGCCAGCTTTTCATCTTCTTTTATTTGACGTTCACAAGAATAGATTCATCCTCTTTTAAAAATTGAGATAAAATTTTTGCCAGCTTTTCATCTTCTTTTATTTGACGTTCACAAGAATAGATTCATCCTCTTTTAAAAATTGAGATAAAATTTTTGCGAACTTTTCATCTTCTTTTATTTGACGGTTCACAAGAATAGATTCTTCCTCTTTTAAAAATTGAGATAAAATTTTTGCCAGCTTTTCATCTTCGGTAGTTTGCTTCTCAACAAGGTTGGCATCCTCGTCTACCATCACCTTGTAGTCTTCATAGGAGATACCTAACATCTCGGCCTCCCGCTTGATCCTTTTGACTCTATTGCTTTCCCTGGCCACGTTCTCAAGATTTTCAAGTTCATTTTGAGTCAATGGCCTTTTGCCTTTTGGATCGCTAGAAAAGGCACCGGAGTTTTTCATTGTCTTATGATAAACAAACAATATTAACCATTGGTGTAACAATTTCATTAACTAGGCAAACATAAATTAAAAGACCAATAATTCAGGTAAATATATAAATAGTCTCCATATTATTTAAGATGAATAAAAGAACAAAAGAAACATACCAAAGAAAATGTTGTAAATCTTGAAGTAAACACAAGCTGGTTGTGAACAGTTTACAACAAACTATCGGAAGAAGAACTAAGCGAGTTAAAGAGATATGGAAGAAAGATTTACTGTGTATTTTTACTCTGCAAAACGCGTTTCTAAAATAGGGAAAGAAAGAGGGAGTGTGAGTTGCAAGAACGGACAGGTATCCAAGGACTACAGTAATCTATAATTATTGCTACAGTAATGACTATCAATCATTGTTACAGCAATTGGTAATTATTGATTATATATATATATATATATATATATATATATATATATATATATATATATATATATATATATATATATATATATATATATATATATATATATATATATATATATATATATATATATATATATATATATATATATATATATATATATATATATATATATATATATATATATATATATATATATATATATATATATATATATATATATATATATATATATATATATATATATATATATATATATATATATATATATATATATATATATATATATATATATATATATATATATATATATATATATATATATATATATATATATATATATATATATATATATATATATATATATATATATATATATATATATATATATATATATATATATATATATATATCAGAAGGTTCTGGTTGGAAGGTTGGTTCTGGTTGGAATGATGATTCCAACTGGAATGTCGGTTCTGGTGTATCGAAGAACCAGTTTTGATATAAAGGTTCCATTAGGATTGGAGATGAGACTCCATGATATACTGCATCAACAAGAGTTGGGGATGATGCACTGATATTTTCTGTTGGGCGTTCTAGCTGTGATGTCGGTACTGTATTTTGGAGAAGCCAGTCTTGGCAAAAATCATCGATTGATGTTCCCCATTCACCAGTACCAATCATCGGGTTTTGACATGCGTCCATGACTCTCTTGAGTTCTTCTTATCTACAATAAAAATTTGTCAGGCAACTGACATAATAAATACGCAAGAAAACATTCTCAACAATACTATCCTTGACAACTTAAGATTTTATTTATTAAATAACACATCATTTATAATAGATTCTACATATTTCTATAAAATCTCTCTTGACTTCAAGAATTAGGAGTTCTGTCAGAGCTCGACCCCGACATATTGCTTCCACCAGCAACATCTCTTTTTCTTCTCCTCAAGGGTTGAACATTAGGATCTTCTTTTTCATCATCTTCTTCTTCTTCACTTTCTTCTTCCTCTTCAGATGACATGGCGAAAATGGACTTCTCCCTTTGTGGGAGATTATCATCTTCTTGCTGAGCTAAGGCTTTTGCGAACTTTTCATCTTCTTTTATTTGACGATTCACAAGAATAGATTCTTCCTCTTTTAAAAATTGAGATAAAATTTTTGCCAGCTTTTCATCTTCGGTAGTTTGCTTCTCAACAAGGTTGGCATCCTCGTCTACCATCACCTTGTAGTCTTCATAGGAGATACCTAACATCTCGGCCTCCCGCTTGATCCTTTTGACTCTATTGCTTTCCCTGGCCACGTTCTCAAGATTTTCAAGTTCATTTTGAGTCAATGGCCTTTTGCCTTTTGGATCGCTAGAAAAGGCACCGGAGTTTTTCATTGTCTTATGATAAACAAACAATATTAACCATTGGTGTAACAATTTCATTAACTAGGCAAACATAAATTAAAAGACCAATAATTCAGGTAAATATATAAATAGTCTCCATATTATTTAAGATGAATAAAAGAACAAAAGAAACATACCAAAGAAAATGTTGTAAATCTTGAAGTAAACACAAGCTGGTTGTGAACAGTTTACAACAAACTATCGGAAGAAGAACTAAGCGAGTTAAAGAGATATGGAAGAAAGATTTACTGTGTATTTTTACTCTGCAAAACGCGTTTCTAAAATAGGGAAAGAAAGAGGGAGTGTGAGTTGCAAGAATGGACAGGTATCCAAGGACTACAATAATCTATAATTATTGCTACAGTAATGACTATCAATCATTGTTACAGCAATTGGTAATTATTGATTTTTTTTACTAAAGATAATTTTTTTTTTAACTTTACCATCCCTTTAATAATCATAGATACCGAGGTTGAAAGACGCTTAACAGTTTGTTCAAAAGCGCATGCTACGCCGAGAAGATCCTCAACTTGATTAATAGATTAATCAATAGATCGTGTTGTGTCGATTAAATGGATTATAGGAAGTCATGTATCCATAACCATCCTCCCTACATCACCATTTTTCTTCACTGTTTCTTTTTCATGAACCATATCAAATGCCAATTCATCTTTTTGATCGCTAGATGAATCTTTGATCCAAACTTTTATTTCAGGAGTAAACAAAGTAATCTTTACTTCTTTAACCTGTGGATCGCCTTTAATGAGTGAATTTAAGAATATAGGACGAATATCATCAGCCAAAAATAGTCTTCTTTAACTGGATAACAGTAGTAATTGGGCAAAAATAACTTCAATCACAACGTCTAGTTGTTGGAAGATGACTGCTGGAAAGGACATTCACTACATGAGTTTCTTGTTGAGGCAAACATGACCAACAAGCCCACCATCCATTTCAGCACTCTCATATGTAACGAGTTGTCTTTTATATTCAAATTTCTTCATATGGAGTTCAATATATCCTTACCACTCCTGAAATTCTAAGCCTGTAAAGGATACTCTATACTCGTTTCAATCACCTAGGGATGTGTTCGCAATATCTCAACCGCTTTCACATGATTCTATGTGAAGCTCTTTTCAAATTCTAGTTAACCGTTTCATACCACGGATACACCCACTACTACCATAATCGTATTTAGGAAATATGAGAATTTCAATACACTAAGGGAGCTTGAAAAACTAAATTATTAAAGGAGTAGATTTCTGGAATTATGATGAGCGATCAACATTAGAAACCACAAATGAACTTAGTATTGAAATCGTATTAAAGAAAATAAGTTGAGAAACGCACAGAGTAAGATTGATAGTAGGAATTGTAAGATATAGATTAAGACAACCATAAAAAAAATGGTGAAATCAGTCGTCCCCGGAATCGAACCCGGGTCTAGGCCACACCCTTTCGCGCACCCAACCAACCGAGCTAGATGCCTAGTTTGTGAAATTTCCATTTTGGTTCAATATAAGCACATGTTTTTATTCTTCGAGGATATATATATATTAAATTGATAAATAAATAATAACCAATGAGTTGTATAAAAGAAAGAAAGTTGTATTTCATTATTAGTACAATACACGAACGGAAACTCGTTACATTATTTGAACAAGAAATACAACATCAACGATTACGATATCTAAAAACCATACAAGTTAACTCTAGTTGCCGTAAACAAAAGGGGTAAACCAATGAATAAGAACACGATCAGGAGCGGGAAAGCTACATTCATTGGAAGTTGTAACACGCCATATAACCAGGGTATGATACCCAAGTAAACCAAGATTATAAGAGGGTTCAACATTTTTTTTTTTTTCGGTTTATGAAGT
>CM067175.1:16459531-16489531 GCA_034093135.1 Erigeron breviscapus | reverse complement strand
TGTATCCTCTGCATAGATGTCTCAGCACGGTTAGAGCGGTTGGAAGCCGTGTGCTCATCCCCGTGTGAGTTCACTTCTCTTTCAGCCCTTACTTGGGCAAGTTCTTGCTCGGTTCTTAGTAGTTGAGCTCGCATAGCCCTCAATTCCTCATACATCTCAGCTTGAGTAGGAATTTGCTCAATTACCGGGTTAGCTCGATCAATTTCGGACCTAGTTGGTTGTTCCCCGGATAAGACCTTCGAATAGGTGGTTGGTTACCCGGATTTCCAGCCCCATTTCGGTTAATAGGAGCGTTACTAGCGGTAGCTCCATCACGTTGGCTGTTACCTCGAGTATTAACCATTTTGTCTACAACATAACGACGACGATTAGAGACGAAATAAGTGAGAACAAAAGAGAGGTTAAGGCCTACTTCCATAACATAACCATATCTAATCATAATAAAGCCTCTAACCTACACTCTCACTCATCCCAACCCGTCCTATAGACATTTCTTCATAAAACTAAAGCATTACTACT
The DNA here is from genome assembly GCA_034093135.1 of Erigeron breviscapus. NCBI lineage: Eukaryota > Viridiplantae > Streptophyta > Magnoliopsida > Asterales > Asteraceae > Erigeron > Erigeron breviscapus. The sequence continues at coordinate 16,489,012 of CM067175.1, read as the reverse complement.
TAAGCATATCATTTCTCATGCGGTTTAAGTCCAAAATCCTATGGCTTTGGTCAATTTTTGGTTCACTTAAACCATTTCTCTGATACCACCATGTAACACCCGTCATTTTAAAAACCTGGATTTCAAAAACTTTTGCTAAACGGCGTTTAAAACGTAGCGGAAATAGATCACTTTAACAATGCCCCATCCTTAACCGGATGGTACCTCTCATAAGTTGGTGTTACTAAGTGCATCATCAAATGATATAAATGAAATCCAAGTCATGGCACCAACATAAATGCCATTCAATACAAGTATCATAGACATAAATAAAGCCTCTAACCTACACTCTCACTCATCCCAACCCGTCCTATAGACATTTCTTCATAAAACTAAAGCATTACTACTTAAGCATATCATTTCTCATGCGGTTTAAGTCCAAAATCCTATGGCTTTGGTCAATTTTTGGTTCACTTAAACCATTTCTCTGATACCACCATGTAACACCCGTCATTTTAAAAACCTGGATTTCAAAAACTTTTGCTAAACGGCGTTTAAAACGTAGCGGAAATAGATCACTTTAACAATGCCCCATCCTTAACCGGATGGTACCTCTCATAAGTTGGTGTTACTAAGTGCATCATCAAATGATATAAATGAAATCCAAGTCATGGCACCAACATAAATGCCATTCAATACAAGTATCATAGACATAAATAAAGTAGCTGAAGCATAGGCTTTGGGGAGTCTAAGCATTCAACAAACTATGCTAGTCCTCTTTATTCTTCTACCCATCTCACGAGCTAAACCTCTCTCTAGCTCAAACCTGCTTATCCTGAAGGACACAACATTTTCATAAAAGCAAGTGTTAGCTAATAAATTAGCTAAGTAAGATACACACATTTATAAAACGTTCTTCATTTTACTTTCATAAAACTTCTTCATATTATACTTATTAAAAAATGATCACATTACATATCATCTACAAGTATCATAAGATCAACCCATACTTCCCTTTTTCCCACATTCCATCACATTTCATATCATATCAACATATACTTACAACGTAAACGTATTTTCATATCATATCATCATATCATATCATCGTATACTTACAACTTTATCAACATCTCATATCATGGCATAACACCCATAACCATATTCCACGTATACATATTAGCACATGTAGAGTATTTACTACTAATTGTGCCTATCAACGATACATCATACTTATCAACATGTCTTATTATTATCTTGATCACTTATTCAACTTAATCATATTGATCAACTTTATCAACTTTAATCAACGTAATTATGTCGCGAGAAAACACTCAAGCGACCTCATATAGTATCCCGTCATGCTTTTAACATTGGTGGTTAGTCACTCCACCCGGAAGTACTAGTCCCACGTAACTATGCCGCAAGGAGCCACTCAAGCGACCACGTACGCACTAGCTTTTCAACTAGCACGGGTTAAGCTTAACACTTCCCACGTAAATCTCACGTATTTAGCTATAGCATTTCCCATGTATTTATATCTTTCTTACTTTCTACGCACTAACACTAAAGCTAGAATGGTTTCCCACATCTCACATTGCTTTTAGGTATATTCTTTACCTAATTAATCCCACTACATGCACAACTCATAGCAACTCTTACGTATATCTAGTGAACTAGAATATCATACTTAACTTCCACATATAAACCATCACATATCAACACAATGTATATCAATGACATTATCAACAACACATATCATAAAAACTTCATGGCAACGTTATTATAAGCATCATACTTCATATACACATATTTACTTCTACTTTAAACGTCATCATATCAATATAAGTCATTTCAACATACATACATTCCCATATAACCTCCTGCATAACCTGGAAAACCCAAGACACATAAGATAATCCGATTAAGAGGTTAATTAAAGAAAACTACATTTTGTTGTGCATCCAGCGTGAGAAAAGTCATGTATCTTTGAAAGTATTCCTGACTACCTATAATCATTCAACGACATAATAAGATAATAAGTACCCACACACTTATGGTCATGAATCAAGTCTAAATACCCATAAACACGACCCATGACAATGCTTGACGCATCAGAAGTTCGTTTAATACTTTAGAGCTTACATAACTCGACGGAACTCGGTATTCACTCACTAATTTAACCTTTCGGGAAACTTGACATCATAATCATCTTTTGAAAGCATTACCATTAGAAACTAGACTCTCTCACGATTCCATGGATAGCTTATTTGTTAAAAACGGAGTTACGGTTTGAAAGTTATGGTCATTTCAAAATTCAGTCGCTAATTGCGTCGCAGTGGGCTGACTGCGTCGCAACTTAAGTCGCTAGACACTAAATTGCATCGCAATCTTGGGATTGCGTCGCAATCTAGGGATTGCGCCGCAACTGACCCCGAATATGCACAAACCTCTTTGTTTAACCTCCAAAACTTAACCAAACACACCCCAAACGACCCCAAACCTTATGAACGACTTTTGTACCTCAAAATTCATCATTTTAAGACCATAAAGATGCAATGAAATCATTGATTAACCCCTACTTGATTTGCATCACAATAACAAACGTTTTAGGTTACCGAATCGATCAAAACACATGTTTTCGGCATCAATTGATCCCCCAATGACCTAGACAAGTTATGGATCAAATCATATGATCAAAAAGACATAAAATCAATATTATTATACCTCTAACACCTGGAGATTGCAAGAAGGACACAAAAGGCTTGATCAATCACACCCGAATCGACCCGAAAACCAATCAAACTCTCTATAGAAGCTCCTAGGGTTTTGTGGCTGCAAAATTTCGTGATTAAGGTAAAAGATTGAGGTTATTGGGGCCTTTTATACCCTAAATCTCCAGCCATAAGTTTGCTAGTTTGACATCTAAGCCCTTATACTTTCCGTTAGCTCTAATTATCGCTTTAAGACTCATTTAATGGCTACGCGACCCCTCGTCTACACTTTAACTTTATTAAACACATATTTACTTGGTTATATGTCATCTTTCTCACTTTAGTACATATCTCACGTTAATCATTTAATTCACATAAGCACATATAAAACACATATCAACTAACGGTCACTAACGACAAGTTAACGGTCAACGTCAAAAAGTTTTGGGATGTTACACTAACTCAAGAACCATTCCTCGTCTTTTCTAATGTCTTGTGCAGCCCCAAGGGTCGTCTAAAGTCGTGGTTCTCATTTAGGGTTTTTCATTGAGAACAAAATTATGAAATGAAACGTAACTAAAGGCGAACGAGCATAAACTGATTTATATTCAAAGTACGTATACATAAATATAAATATATTAATTAAAACGTTATGGATATATATGATAGGTGGCGGACTTTTGGCGATCATTTAATATTCATAGCTCGTCGAATACTTGTAAACTCAATTATAACTTGACGATACAAAGCAAAGTGAGTTTCGTAGCCCCTACGTTTACTTTATTTGGGGTGGAAAGTGTACTTGTTCGTTTAAACGTTTGTCGGTTGATACACTTTGTTATGATATGAAACGAGACGTTAGTTATCTAATTGTTTACTTGTGATACGTGTTAATGGACGTTTATATGTGATGAAAGACGTTATTGTATATTATGTAAGACGTTATATTATATATATATATAGATATATATATATATATGTATATATATATATATATATATATATATATAGACGTGGACGTGGACGTGGACGGTGGATTGACGAATCCACACCCGGTATGATCATTGCCACATTATAACAATATTTTGTTAAAACGTATATTTCTATATATTATGTAAGACGTGGACGGTGGATTGACGAATCCACACCCGGCATGATCATAACCGTGGATTACGGGTTGTTTAACCCGCGTATGGACGATATTATATATATGGACGATTATTGGACGATATTATATATATATATTGACAATTATTGGACGTTGATGTTGACTTGTATTGATTTGTATATATATTATATATATGTATGTATGGACGATTATTGAACGTTGATGTTGACTTGTATTGATTTGTGATAATGTGAAACCTTTTAGGGTTTCCTTGGACGTGATTAGGTATTCTAATCCTCGTATATCGTTAACGGTTGTTATCCCGACACTTGATTTTCATTACTTAAACCTACGAACTCACCAACTTTATGTTGACACCTTTTAACACACTTTTCAGATGAAGAGGTAAATCGAGATGTATTGGATGATTGCTAGATTGTTTGCATGCTAGGATTGGACTTGGACTATTTCTTGGATCCGTGATTCATAGTTCCCGTTAATGGGTTATGCTTAGGATCATTTACCATCTTTTGAACTATTATTTTGTAAACGTTTGATGGGCGTGCTCCTTATGCATTATTTCTTGATCCGGTATTTTGCAATTTGAATGATTGTATGGAATGTCCTATCCTTTTAATGCATTTAGACTTGTCTCTACTTAATTTCCATGTCGTGCAGTGCTTAGTATGTAACCCTCATGATTCCGCCTTGTTGGGATGTTACAAGTACCCCTGTCCCCTCTCATTAAACTAATAAATAATTCAATTTTTCTAAAATACTTAAAACAATTTATTATTTTTTTGGACCTTTAGGGCACGTTTGATTCACGGAATGTTTTTGTAAGAAATGGAATCTGTCAAAAGAATTAGATTCTAAAAGAATGAAATTTGATGGAATGTTTTTTGTTTTCTTAAAATTTAAGAGAAGGAAGGAATGAATTTCCATCCAATAATTCCAAGGAATGGAGATTCCATCAAATGATGGAATGTTTACATTCCAATGGAATGAAATTCCATCATCTTTTGACAACCAAACGTATTACGGAATGTGAATTCAATTCCAATTCCATCAGATTCCATATATGTTGGAATTGAAAAGGATATCTGACATGGACATTATGTTTGTTATCAATGGAAAAGTTTACCAGAATGGAATTCTTGCGGTTATCAATTTCATTAATAATTTTAAAAGCAATATGATAGAAGTATAACATTAGAAATATATTTATTATTTATTGTTGAATGTATATATGTTTATTCTAATATTTTGGCTAGAGACCAATACACTGTTAACTAATAAACTACTGTGGCTTGCCAATGATGACCAATTCAGCTGGTCTTTTAACGGGTCCGTTTAACACCTAATATCCATGGTTGTTAGTAAGCTTAATGCAATATATTCCGCTTTTCTTATTTTGCCTTTTATTCTCTTTCATTCTTAACTTTTTATATAACTGTTATATATTTCGATATGCTAATTTGACAGTATGATTTTGTCTCATCATATGAGTACATCGGATTACTACATTTGTAACTTTTGGGTCATAATTTTGCTTTTTATATATCAAAACTTAAATTGTGGATCGACATTTCTGCAAGTAAAGAAAAGCCGACATGAATTCACTTTATTGCAACCTTGATGATGGATGAAGTTGTTATGCAAAATATGCAACTTTAGGTAGTATCTACTATCTATAGCTTTACAAGGTACAATTTTTATTTCCTACTTCTAAATCAAGTTTCGGTAAGTTTGTTTTGGAAACATATTTTGATGCTCGGATTTTCGTAAGTGTAGGTTGCTGAATGTTACTAATAGAAGGTCATTTATAGGCATGCTACATTTAATAACTTATTTGTCTAATTTTTACTGTTTGTTTATTTTTGGCAAATTCATAACCAAATTACAAAACAATTGAGTCTGATTTGGAATGTTATGCACTTTACCAGATGTTTTGATGTTTAATGGTGATGAAAAGGGAAGTTTTCAGTCCCTCATAAGTCGTGTTGTTCATTTGTTAAGCTTTATTATAACAACTTATATCAAATTTAAATATTTCAATCAGAAGTCAACTACTTACAACTCTATATTTCCATCACTTCTAAAATTGAAAAAGGATATCAAACATGAACATGATATTTGTTACTTGTGGAAAAATTTACAAAAATAATTTGTTACGATAATCAATTTCATTGATAATTTAAAAGCAATATAATATACAAGTATATTATGAGAAATATGTTTATATTTGTTATTGATTTTTTTTTAACAACGAGTTAGTATTTGATAGTTAGCATGTAACATTCGAGACACCCCGGTGACATCCAATTGGGCAGTATGCAGAGCTCGAACCACGAATGTCTGGGATGAAACTCAGGAATCTCCAATTGGGCAGTAAAAATTGTACATCATCAAAATCTTGAACTAAAGTTAATAAAGTTATTTAAGGTTGTAAGCGCATCGCGCGGGTCTAAGTACTAGTATAACTATATAAGCTTAAAGAGACCGATGTGTATATATCTATATCTATATCTATATCTATATCTATATATATCTATATCTATATTCTATATCTATATCTATAATAATCTATATCTATATCTATATGACTATATCTATATCTATACACACTCATATATCTATATCTATATCTATATCTATATCTATATCTATATCTATATCTATATCTATATCTATATCTATATCTATATCTATATCTATATCTATATCTATATCTATATCTATATCTATATCTATATCTATATCTATATCTATATCTATATCTATATCTATATCTATATCTATATCTATATCTATATCTATATCTATATCTATATCTATATCTATATCTATATCTATATCTATATCTATATCTATATCTATATCTATATCTATATCTATATCTATATCTATATCTATATCTATATCTATATCTATATCTATATCTATATCTATATCTATATCTATATCTATATCTATATCTATATCTATATCTATATCTATATCTATATCTATATCTATAGGTAAATAGTGTTCTGATCTATATCTATATCTATATCTATATCTATATCTATATCTATATCTATATCTATATCTATATCTATATCTATATCTATATCTATATCTATATCTATATCTATATCTATATCTATATCTATATCTATATCTATAGTGTTCTGATCTATATCTATATCTATATCTATATCTATATCTATATCTATATCTATATCTATATCTATATCTATATCTATATCTATATCTATATCTATATCTATATCTATAGGTAAATAGTGTTCTGATCTATATCTATATCTATATCTATATCTATATCTATATCTATATCTATATCTATATCTATATCTATATCTATATCTATATCTATATCTATATCTATATCTATATCTATATCTATATCTATATCTATATCTATATCTATATCTATATCTATATCTATATCTATATCTATATCTATATCTATATCTATATCTATATCTATATCTATATCTATATCTATATCTATATCTATATCTATATCTATATCTATATCTATATCTATATCTATATCTATATCTATATCTATATCTATATCTATATCTATATCTATATCTATATCTATATCTATATCTATATCTATATCTATATCTATATCTATATCTATATCTATATCTATATCTATATCTATATCTATATCTATATCTATATCTATATCTATATCTATATCTATATCTATATCTATATCTATATCTATATCTATATCTATATCTATATCTATATCTATATCTATATCTATATCTATATCTATATCTATATCTATATCTATATCTATATCTATATCTATATCTATATCTATATCTATATCTATATCTATATCTATATCTATATCTATATCTATATCTATATCTATAGGTAAATAGTGTTCTGATCTATATCTATATCTATATCTATATCTATATCTATATCTATATCTATATCTATATCTATATCTATATCTATATCTATATCTATATCTATATCTATATCTATATCTATATCTATATCTATATCTATATCTATATCTATATCTATATCTATATCTATATCTATATCTATATCTATATCTATATCTATATCTATATCTATATCTATATCTATATCTATATCTATATCTATATCTATATCTATATCTATATCTATATCTATATCTATATCTATATCTATATCTATATCTATATCTATATCTATATCTATATCTATATCTATATCTATATCTATATCTATATCTATATCTATATCTATATCTATATCTATATCTATATCTATATCTATATCTATATCTATATCTATATCTATATCTATATCTATATCTATATCTATATCTATATCTATATCTATATCTATATCTATATCTATATCTATATCTATATCTATATCTATATCTATATCTATATCTATATCTATATCTATATCTATATCTATATCTATATCTATATCTATATCTATATCTATATCTATATCTATATCTATATCTATATCTATATCTATATCTATATCTATATCTATATCTATATCTATATCTATATCTATAGTGTTCTGATCTATATCTATATCTATATCTATATCTATATCTATATCTATATCTATATCTATATCTATATCTATATCTATATCTATATCTATATCTATTCAAGTTTTTGAATTTAAGTTTCTCGTCGTTTACGCATGATTTGACGGCACTACCTTTAATGGAGCTGTTGAAGACTACCATTATTGTTCTTAGTGGGGAACATGCTACCCCATCAATAATGTCATAGTGACGAGGCTCGTTTGCTTTCCGTGGCTATAAAACGAAGACGTACTCAAGGAAGAAATGTGTGCACTGGATGTTACTACTTATTTTCCAGTCACAAAACAGTTCCAAATCAATGCCAAAATCATTACCCAAAGTCTCGTGAAGTTTCGTTGATCCATTTACAAGTTACCATTAACGTCTACGGAGCTTTCGCTTCATTTTCCGTTCTAATTTCCGATCACCAACACCTCAAATCACTTTGTTTCACTTACATACTTCATTTGTAGTATATTGCAAGTTACGGTTTGTTGTTCGGTTGATTATAGCTCTCGTTTGAAGTTTATGTAGAAATATTGTTCGTAAATTTCGGTTTAAGTTTGTGTGAAATCTACACGTTAGAATTTCGTTCTGAAAGTTTCTATAAGTTTGTTTATGATCCATTTAGTTGTATGCTAAGTTTCGTTACGATTGGTTACTGTTTATTTTTGGAGAATCAAATTAGTTTTTAAGTTTCTCGCAAGGTTTTCAGGTTTAATATAGTTTATTATTCAGTGTTTAAATTACAGGATACACAGATCACTTATAACTTGGACTACAACCACAGATCACTTATAAATTACGATACCCACTTACCCTATCTAGTACAAGGTAAGATCAAGGCAGTTGCAAATTATTCACAATCAAAGTACTCCTCATGAACAAGTTCATACTTGTTTGTTGACTCTTAAAGTCAACTGGTTTTGTGATAATATTGTTGAACTACACTCAGCTTCTTATCTCCATTCATACACAATCTCATTTTCAAGAGATATTGCCAAGAAGGTAAGTTTTCAGTTCTCAAAATCAACAATTTCTTTTCAACCAAAAATAGTCGCTGACTATTTTATAAGCTGTAATGACCTTAAGCTAAACGCTTTCGCTCCGCTTACGCTTGGTTCCATAAATCTTTGTTCTTATGGGGTTACAAATATTTTCACAAGTGTTACAAATGAATTTCTGAGAAGAGTAAAAGATTTTCTCAAATTCAATAGCATTCTTAAAACCAGTTCAATCATTGTTAATGTTTTCAAATGGATCACAAGTAGTTGATAAGCAACGTGACAACTCGGTCACAAAATCCCCCACTTTCTAGATTAAACATAGTACTATTATTAAGATTGATAAACTAACGCTTTCCCTGTGTTCGATCCTGGACTTACTAGTAACTATATTATAAACAACAGGGTACACTGCCCGTGTGTAATAGTCTAGATATTGGTATAACCTAGTTTTATAAATTTAAAACTTGGTTGATTTTCATGAGCAAAAAGATAAAATAAAAGTAAGCGAAAATTACACATCAAGTTTTTGGCGCCGCTGCCGGGGAAGGCTGTTTTAGCCAATCTTCATAAAGGTACTATCTTTAATCGATCCTTTTTAGAAATTTATTTCTAAAAAGTTATATTATTTTGTATTGTTTATTGAATCGCAATCTAAATATTAAAAATCAAAAATAAAAAAAAAATTAATTTAAAGTAGTTATAAAAAAAGAAAGATAAGTAGTTAATATTTTATTTTCTTGTTTATATATATATAAGATAATTAATAATTATTCCGTACCTTTATGTTTATATTTATGTTTATGTTAGCTGAAAAAGATAAGGATTAAGAATACGAGAATAAACCAGCAGAAGTTACCACAAAAACAATTCCTACCCTTGTTGTTGATTAGATCACCAAGGATGTGGGATGATTTATGGATAACCTGACTTGAGCTTATTCCGATTCATGACCTTTGAAATTCAAGTAGGATTATTGGACTATTGGACTATCGGACTTTGGACTGTCATATCAATAATATATAATATAAGAGTAATAACAAATGTAAATTTCATATGATATTGTTATTAACCTTCGTAGTTTTGTTTATTTTATTTTTAGTAGTGTATACTATGATAAGTCCCACGGTATATCAATATACCAAAGTATATTGAACACAGAACAGTTGTAGAGGGGGGGTGAATACAACTTTTCACAATCTTTACAAACTTTTAACACAAAACATTTTAAGATTCAGTTTATGGATATTAAGAAAGTAAGTAAAGAGCAGGAATCATTAAAACAGTAAAACAGTAAATAAACAAAAACATTCTTGAACACAGATTGTGGTTTTCAAATGTAATCCTTTATTAAGAAATAATCTATACAAAGAATTACAGGGTTGTTGCGGAATAAAGATAGCCTATAGATATCTAAACAACCCTATGATATAACAAACAACAATCAATCAGTTTCAGCTCAAGAGAATCAGCCCAAGCTGATCTCGTACAGACTAAGCTGTGTGTAAGAGCAGAGAAACTTGTGTGAAGAATGATTCTTAGGAAATGCCACACATATGTAATCCATGAATGAGGCTTTTATAGGCACAAGCGCTCCTTCATTAGGTGTCCGTTGCAGCTACGTGTTCTTCATTCAGTGGTTGATGAAGGAATAATCAATCGTGCCTTTCATGGTACTTGTGGTCCCCCACGTACTGACGCACATTCTTCATCTACCAATAGGAGTATGGACACGCATATGTAAAACAACCACCAACCTGGATCCTAGGATTCTTCCTAGTCACGTCATTTGTCCTTATCTTCAATCCAGGTTGTTATCTTCACTTGATTGTCAGACACAGATTGGGCCGTTTGTCAAGGCACCAATCTGCCTAAGTGTTTCCAAGCTGACTGCTAATCCCAAGCTGTCTTCCACTAACATCTTGGTCTTCTATCTTCAATCCTCCTCTTCGACTTGGACTGAATGCTAATACATTATTGATACAGCTTGAATAACACTTTGTAAGTCCCAACTCGTTAGATGGTACTACTGAAGACACCTCGATGGTGGAGTTACTTTGCAATATATGCACTGAATTGGAGACGACCAGTTGCAGTGTGTATATACCAAGTTCTAGATAGATTACTTATATAAAAGACAATAAGTAAAGAACAATGCAATAATACAAATAACTTGTAAGATAACTTGATGAGACAATATGTATTTTTGAATGTGTAATTTATTTATTGATATTAAACAAATTACAAGGTTGATGCGGAACCAAGATAATACACGAATGTAAATATCCTAACAACCTATGAAATACAATTGATCTATACTCGGAATTTCTCAAGGCAATCGAAACACTTAAAGTTGTGAAATGTTCCTTTTAGCGATTGAGAGAAGATTGCACAAGTTCACCAAGAATATTGCAGGTTTGCAAAGTGTGAAGTTATTCGAGTTTGTGAATTAACTTTGTGAGATCGAATACTTAAATTCTTGGTTGTGCAATGACTTGTATTTATAGGCAAAGTTAACATTGGGATGTTAACTTTAGCCGTACAAATGTGGTTGGGAGCATTTAAGGAATAGCATTTAGTTCCTTAAAAAGCAGTGTAAAGTCGTATGTTAAAGTGACTTTACATAACCACCTTTATGTACCTTTTAATACTTAAATAATAAGATAAGGCTTATTATCCGGGTAAAGGTACATAAAGCATATAAGTCAATTCCTCGTAATCAGTGTAAAGCTTTGTAAGGGCTTTCCACTGATGGTCTCCAGTTTGTAACTGACTAGAATGCCAACTGGGCTTCGCTGCCATTGTCATTCTCTATCTTCCATTTGTTGTCTTCGACTTCAACTGGAATGCTTATTCAACTTGGTCAGTTCTTAACTGGAGGAAGTCTTCAGTTGCGTTAACTGTACGGTGCAACTGGACTTCAATATATTTCTCGACAAATCATCTTGGTCACCAGTTTTACTAGTCTCCAGATCAACTGGTGACTGGAAAGTGTGAACTGGTGACTGGCCAGTTCCAGGTGAACTGGTCCTAACAAATTCCCCCTATTTGTCTAGAAATATAGTCTAAGTCTTTTCTAGTTCTTGTATCTGTACAAGTGTGAACTGGAAGGACTTGTTCGATTTAAATCTATTTAAGTTATCTAAGGCATTTTTATAGATCAATAAATGCCTTAGGTTTTTCTTTTATGTTTGTTAGATTTTAATCTATTATCTACCTTGTGGTTACAAACTGGTAACTTCATTTATACAAGGGAATGAAATTTATACAAGTTACAGAATGTAAATACAGATTACAAGTAGATAACTGAAGAAAGAACTTAATGAGACGGCCCTTCGCCAGTTCTTCTTCTCTTGGCAACTGAAGAGATAGGCAAAGTATCTTCAGGGTCAATATTCAACTTTTGCTCAAGATTTTCTTTATGTTGAATCTTCCCCCTTAGAAAGTTAACCCATGCTTTCTCGAACCTATTCTTTTGTGCCTTAGCATCCAAAACATTCACCATCTCCACCCATTCGCTGAACCCATACTGCATAGCACCAGGATCATCAGTTCTAACCAGTGGCCCACCAGTATACTTGACTTCGATTTGAAAAACCTTGGTGCCTGGCTTGATTGTAACATTGACACCATTAATAGTACCACTATGTCTTCTGGTTGACATGATCTGGGAGTAGTAGTTTCTAGCTTCAGATTCATTTGTGATTTTTATACTCCCAGCACCAGCAGCCAGTACAGAGGACTTAATGTCTTCATTGGATACTTCGCCAGTTGATTCAACGAATGTGCTAAGGTCAGCATCTCTTGCATCTCTTGTCAGTGGTCTTCTTGGTTGTGGAATCCTTCTTCTTGGTGGATTCAATACATCCTTCACAACCTTTTTAGCATTTGCAATTCTCTTAAGAATCCCACTGGCCCTAATCTCTTTTGCCTTCTCCACTGAAATGTTTAAGCTCCTGGCATCGAATTCAGCTTCATCCTCATGATAGTATCTATCCAGTTCTACATCTAGCATTTCATTTAACTGGTCAACTATCCTAGGATCATTCTTAACCCTAACATACTCATCTTAAGTGATACCCAGTAGATTGGCATCACTCATATCCAGCAACTTAATTTGAGCAAGATGTGTCCTGGCCTCAACTTGGTTTCTTTGTTTCATTTTCTTTCTTTCTTTGATGTCATTACCAAGTCTAGCCAGTTTTCTACTATCACTATCTGAAACTGGAGGTAGTATGTCAGCATTACCAGTTTCTAACATTTCACCAGTGGCCGGTTGGGCAGATGCATCATCAGCTAATCCTTTACCTTTGTCCAAACCAACATTCCCCCTATCACTCTGCTCACCAGCTTCAGTACTGGTAGCCACAACCAATTCTCTTCCAGATCCAGATGGAGTCCTTCCAGGTGCAACTGGTCGTGTAAGGACTGAACTTCTTTCCCCCTTGGCAGCATCTAGACCTGCCCTAATTGCTTTCCATTCAGAGGGGTGAGATGGCAACCGGTCAAGAGGCTGCCACGACTGCATGTCCTTACACTCTTTGAAGATGCCATACATCATCCTGAAGGACCTCCATAAATGGTTCGTCTCCTTGGACTGGGTCAAGACATTTGCAAGAACTTGGTCTTGACCAGTTTTCAATTCATTCAAGATCTTGGAATCCTCATCCAAACCGGAGACAACCTTATCCTTAACTTCATCATCCATCTTCTTCAGATTTTCCACTTCAGTTGTCAGTTTCTCTATAGATTGAGCATGTAGAGATACTTGGGTGTTTAAACTTTCTATGCTGCCTCTCAACTGATTTATCTCACTGGTAAGTGGGGCCAGATCAACCTGAGGAGTGGCCAGCTTGGTGATCTCAGACATCACCCTTTCAACCAATTGATCTTCTCTAGCACCCAACGTATCCTCTATTTTCTGACCAACCGAAGTCATCAACTGCTCTCCAAGGCCAGTTACATCTAGGCCAGGTCTTTCAATAAGTTCCTTGACCTGCCTCTCAATTTCCTTCAGATCCACTTCAGAAGTTCGAACAGTGTTGCCAAGTAGATTGGAAAATCAAATTGTTGTTCATGCTGAGAATGTTCAGGTGTGAACAACGGCGACGGTGGGGGTGGCATTTCTCGAGCAAGTGAGAATTGCCCAGTTGGTAAAGGAGCGGAATATATTGGTAAAGATATATCTATAGGCACATTTATTTGTGGTGGTGAAAATGAAATTGATGCGTCTGGAGGTAAGACTGGAGATGAAGGGTCTTGAGCTTGTACAGAAGCATCAAGAATCTCCAAGTCTGTTTCAGTACCTTCAGAATCCGAAGATTCTATAAGGATTTCCTCGTCATTAACACTCATGTCCAGATCCATGAATGTGACAGAGGGCTGTTCAGTTACCTGGACAGTCTCCAGATGACCTTCCCCAGTTTCCTGGATGGGTGCATCTGTTGGAGGATCAGATACCGAAGTATCTTCACCAGGGATAGATGAGATTGGTGTTGCTTCAGTTATGGTTGCTCTATCCTCAACCACAACATTAGACGAACTGGAGGGTCCCTCATTATTTTGAGGCCCGCCCAGTTGCCTTTCTGACTCACCTACAAGAGGTGCATCAGTTGAAGCGAATGCCAGTTGCATTCGTTCAGGAATTTCGACCTCTCCAGCTTCAGATACCAGTAAGTCTAGATTCCTTAGCATATCTGGAGCAGTGTACAGAGAATCTGTACTATTATATGCTTCCCTGCCCAGAATTTGCTTAAAACAAAGTGAGAGGAACCTTGAAAAGGGAATACAAACACCCCTTGAGCCCTTCAGCTTTTGAACCAGGCTTCTATACAGAATATCTGCAAAGTCCACTCTCAATCCGTTCCACAAGCAGTAAGCCATCTCTGCTTGCGAGGAGTTAATCTGGTCAAGTCCACCAGAACTCCCACCCATGCTCTCCACCAGGTGGATGAAAAAGTACCTCCATGAAGGTGTAAGGCCCTTCATGGTCATCGCACCTTTTGTCTTCAACACCCCATTCTCCAAACACTCCCTGTGTCCCATTTCAAGGAGTACTTGGCGAAAGTTTATATTTGGGGGCAAGACGACTGGAGATTCACCCTCTCTCCAGTAATTGAGGCGTAAGGCATCCCTCAATGTATCAGCTGACAAGGTACACTGGATTGTTCCATCCTTTAATGTGAAACTGATAGAGGAACAATCGGAAGAAAGAACGGCAGTGTACCAAAACTCACATAAGTAGTTGTGAAACATCTTACGTGGGTTTAGAGAGAATGAGGGTCCTATTGGAGAATTCTTCAAAAACTTTTGAATTCTACCAATAAGGGTATCGGACCCTTGAGATCCTCGTAGGCTGGCCATAGGATTATTTGGATTTAGTTTTATGACCGAAGCACTACTAGGGGCACCAGGTGCCTGTGTGACATCTGGTGAGGGATTGTATGGAACAGTCAAGAGATTTACATCTCTTGAACGAGATGATCTAGGAGCCATAGAAGAATGAAAATGAAATTTGGGATTTAGGGTTCTTGATTTATGAAGCAAAGAGAAGAATGAAGCGATTTTGATGATTGGAAAGTAAATGAAAGAATGTAAGAAAAAGAAGTAAATGAGTTCGAAGTAAATAAGGGTATTTATAAGGATTCAAGATCCCAATGTAACACCAAAATTATATTTTAATAAACAAAATCCCTTTTTGAAGATATTTTCACAAAAGTTGGTTTGAAT
Source organism: Erigeron breviscapus (assembly GCA_034093135.1). Classification (NCBI taxonomy): domain Eukaryota; kingdom Viridiplantae; phylum Streptophyta; class Magnoliopsida; order Asterales; family Asteraceae; genus Erigeron; species Erigeron breviscapus. Next base: position 16,472,902 of record CM067175.1, on the reverse strand, counting down.
TTTGAAATAAAATAATAATTTGCCATGTAAACATTAAATGCTTCCATGTCAGCATTAAATGCTACGACGGCTTATCTTACCCACGCGCCCACTCACTTTTGTTTTCCCAATACAAACAGTTGTCAAGTACTAAAATGGTTTCAAACACGTCAGATCACGATATCAAGTGGTTTAAAACACTCGAGTATCATCACGTGTCACACATATTGACCAAGTATTTGTAACGTTATAACAAAAAAAGACAAGACTGAACCTGGTAACTGGAGGATCAGTCCAGCGCCAGTTTCCAACTGAAGAGTTCTCCAGTTGCATTTTCAAACAAAAACGAATTTTAGTCAGAAAATTATTTTGAGTCTTTCCCCCTAAAATGATGATCCAGAAATCAATTAGTGCCAAGATAGTATCACAAAGGCGTTCGATAGCCTGGCGAGCAAAGATTATCTGGACCTCCTCAACTGGAGAACTTCATCAGTGTCACTGACGCGTTCAATAACAAAGAAAGCTCCAGTTAAGGGTTTAACATTCCCAGTTCGCTGATGAGATGTTTAAAGGTTTTCTCATCGAGAGGTTTAGTAAAAACATCAGCTAACTGTTTGTCAGTGGGGATGAAATGAATTTCAATATCTCCTTTAATAACATGATCTCGAATGAAATGATACCTGATGTCAATATGCTTTGTTTTGGAGTGCATCACTGGGTTGTGAGATATAGCAATTGCACTGGTGTTGTCACAAAAGATTAGGGTCTTAGTAAACTTCTGACCATAATCTAGTAACTGGTTCTTGATCCAGAGAATCTGGGCACAGCAACTGGCCGCAGAAATGTACTCTGCCTCAGCAGTGGACATAGAGACTGAAGTCTGCTTCTTGCTGGTCCAACTTACCAGTTTTCCTCCAAGGAAATGACAACCACCAGTTGTTGATTTTCTATCTATCTTACAACCTGCATGATCAGAATCTGAATAACCCATTAGATCTAATCCTGAGCCTTTGGGGTACCAAAGACCAAGATTAGGACACCCTTTCAGGTATCTAAAGATACGCTTTACAGCGTGCAAATGTGATTCTTTAGGGTTAGCCTGAAACCTGGCACATAAACATGTTGCAAACATTATATCTGGTCGACTGGCAGTTAAGTACATCAGTGAACCAACCATACCTCTATAGTCAGTTATGTTAACTGGTTTGCCAGTTGGGTCAGAGTCCAAATTCAATGGTGCTGCAATAGGTGTGTTTTTTGATGGGATTGAATCATATTTGTATTTTCTTAACAAATCTCTGACATATTTTCCTTGGTTTATGAAAATTCTATTTTCAGTTTGCTTAATCTGAAGACCTAAGAAAAATGTTAATTCACCCATTAAACTCATCTCATACTCAGATGACATGATTTTAGAAAACTTTTTACACATTGCATCATCAGTTGAACCAAAAATAATGTCATCAACATAAATTTGTACCAATAAGATATTACCTCTTTCTTTCAAGATAAACAAGGTATTATCTATTGCACCTCTTTGAAAGCCATTTTTAAGAAGATGTTTAGTTAAAGTATCATACCAGGCTCTTGGGGCTTGTCTTAGACCATACAATGCTTTGTTCAGTCTATAAACCCAATGAGGGTGCTTCTCATCGATGAAACCTGGAGTCTGCTTAACATAAACTTCTTCTTCCAATGTTCCATTAAGGAACGCACTTTTGACATCCATCTGGAAGACCTTGAACTGCAGATGGGCTGCATAAGCCAAGAATATTCTTATGGCTTCAAGTCTTGCAACTGGAGCAAAAGTTTCATCAAAGTCAACGCCCTCTGCTTGACAATAACCCTGGGCAACTAGTCTGGCCTTGTTTCTTACAACATGGCCATCTTCATCCATTTTGTTTCGGTAGACCCATCTGGTACCAATAGGTTCTTTCTTTAACCCTGGTGGACAAGGAACAAGCTCCCAAACATTGTTCCTTTCAAACTGGAGGAGCTCTTCTTGCATAGCTTCCACCCAGCTTGGGTCTGCCATAGCCTCGTCAATCTTCTTTGGTTCAATTAAAGATAAGAAGGTGACGTTTAAGCATTGCTCACTGGTGGCTCTTCTAGTCTGAACCCCACTAGTTGGATCACCCACAATCTGTTCAATTGGGTGGGCTTTAGTCCATCTAGTGTATTGACTAGGCTGGTGTACTACAATATCAGTGCAAGTCACCTGGCGATCTTCTTCAGTTGCAACAGCGTCTGGAGAAGGATCAGTCCAAACAACTTCTACATCCTCATCAGAGTCAATGAGGTCTCGATTAGCATCATGAAATTCCTCAGTTGAAGGTATTTCATGAGTAACTGGAGAAGTAGGTGCTTGAACTGGTGCTGATATTGGAATGGCACGAACATCAGATCCAATCACCAATTCTTGTGGTAAGTTGAAATTGATAGAAGGATAAAATGATGTGTCACTGGAGGTGTTCTTCTTCTTAACTGGTTCCAGTTTGTTGTAACTGGAAGCATTTTCTGGTGAAACAACTGACCGATGAACTTGGTCAGTTTCACCAAAATTGATTGGAATGACTTGAGAAATATCAAGGCTTGGTCTCTTGTTGATTGCTTCAGTTGATTCATCGAATGTGACATGAATTGTCTCATGCACCTTTTTGAGTCTATAATTATAAACTCTAAAGGCCTTTCGAATATCTGAATAGCCTAAAAATACCCCTTCATCAGCTTTTGCATCAAACTTTCCAAGCTGACTGGAATCGTTCAGTATATAAACTGGACAACCAAATACATGGAAATATCCAATATTTGGTTTACGATTCCTGAGTACTTCGTAGGCAGTCTTCTTATGTCTCTTGATGTAGACTGACCGGTTTTGGGTGTGACAAGCAGTTGCAACTGCCTCAGCCCAAAAACTGGTGGGAAGACCAGATTCAGATAGCATACTTCTGGCGGCTTCTATCAGTGTACGATTCTTTCTTTCAACAACTCCATTTTGCTCTGGAGAGTGAACTGATGAGAAGTTTTGAGAGATGCCAGTGTCATTGCAAAATGTTTCAAGTACTTTGTTTTGGAATTCAGTACCATTATCACTTCGCAACTGACAAACTTTTCGAGTATACTTGAGCTCAATTCGTTTGATAAGAGAGATGATTTCAGCAGGAGCATCACTTTTGGATCTGATGAATACCACCCAGCAATATCTGGTGAATTCATCAACCACAACTAGAGTGTACTTCTTTCCAGCTCTAGTTTGAACATTCACTGGACCAAAGAGATCCATATGTAGCATGTGAAGAGGTTCAGTGATGCTAAAATTTTGCCTAGTTTTAAAACTGGCTCTCTTCTGCTTACCCATCTCACACCCTGGACATGGCTTTTCCTTATTGAAGGAAATTTGAGGTATCCCATCAACCAGTTGTTTGCGAGACAACTTGTTAATGTTCTTAAAGTTAAGATGGGATAATCTTTTATGCCATAGCCAGTTGGTGTCCTCATCAGCTTTGGTATAGAAACATTGCTCTTTTGGAGCTGGTTCCATATCCATGATGTACACATTTCCTTTTCTTGGTGCAATCATCACCACTTTCCAATCCTTGTTAAATATGGTGCCTTGTGCAATATCGAACAATACTCTGAAGCCATCATCGCAAAGTTGGCTGACACTGATCAGGTTGTATTTCAAACCATTCACAAATGCAACTCTTTTGAATTCGACTTGTCCATTATTGAGCACACCATATCCTTCAGTCTTTCCAGATTGATCGTTACCAAACGTCACTGTCGGTCCATCTTGGACAGTGAACTCTTCCAGTAGGGGCTTACATCCGGTCATAGTCCGGCCAGCAGCGCTGTCCAGATACCAGATATTTTTCTTTCGATCGCCCTACACACACACAAAAATCATTAGTTCTTTTTGTGAACCCATCTTTTCTTGATGGGTCCACTGGACTTCTCTACAGAAGCCACAGTTGATTGTTGAGGTGTTGAACTGGAGGCTGCATCTGGAGCATTATCACCAGCTCCAGGTGCAGGAGTAAAAACAATTGGTATTTGATACTTACTCCCTTTAATTTTACCAGATTTTGTTCCTGAAGGAACATTCTTTTGTTTAGGTATTAAAGAGAGTGGATTAATATTTTGTTTGAAAACTGGAGGTAATAAACCTCCTTCCAGATTGTTAATCCGGGCAGTACAACTCTGAACCTGCCGAGACAAAAGTTGGAGTTGTCTTTCCAGATTAACCAAAATATTATTTTCTTCAGGCAGTTGAACCTTGGACCTAGGTTCAACTGGTGCTTTAGTCTGTCGGGTCTTGGGCACCTTAGACTTTTGAGGTAAAGGCTTGTTACCAGTGGCCTTTTTGACTGGAGCTTTAGCCTGATCGGCTCCAGTTTTAACCTCAAAGGGGGTGGTCTCAAAGGTTTCAGTTTCAACAGCTTCAGGTTGATCATAAGGTGTTTCAACCTTGAGAGCTGGAGGCAATGCATGAAGATCTGGTATGAGAGCTGCCATCTCCAGATCTCCAGATTTCCATGCATTCTTCTGGGCATCTATAGTTCTTGAAAATGCATCATAGTTTTTGCCAGATGCTTTTACCCATGACTTGATAATCTTTTGTTCTTTTTCAAGATCAGAAAATAGTTTTTGATTATCAAGTTCTAAAGCCTCAATCTTTAAAACTGACTCCTTGAGAGCCAACTGGACACTTTGCAAATCATTTAGTTGTGGTTTAACATTGTTCAGTTCAATTAGGATAGTGTCAAGATATCTTTCACTATCAGCTCTTACAGTTTCAACAAATGCCAAATCACCACTTAATGATTCAGCCAGGTCCAGTTTTAGTTCAGGGTCAACCTGGTTATCATAGTCACATACCTTCTTCAGTATGATGTCCACCCATCTTCCAGAGATGACATCTTCTTTCACCACGTGTTGCTGTTGTTGATCTTCCAAGGCCATGAAGCACATGTCCCTTTCCTCTTCTTCATCATCAGATGAGTCATCAGAGTACTCCCATTTTCCCTCAGTTTGTGCCATTAAGCACTGATCCTTTTTCTTTTCCATGGACAGGAGGGCAATCTGGGCCTTAAGCTTCTTGTATTTAGCTTTGTAGCTATCATCAGGCCGATTGAAATTAGGGACAGAGGGGCCAGTTTGGTTGTTCAACTGACTAGATCTGCATTCCTTCATAAAATGACCTTTCTTACCACACTTATAGCATGTAAGATTGGTCTTATCCAGAGAGCTGGAGGCAATGCATGAAGATCTGGTATGAGAGCTGCCATCTCCAGATCTCCAGATTTCCATGCATTCTTCTGGGCATCTATAGTTCTTGAAAATGCATCATAGTTTTTGCCAGATGCTTTTACCCATGACTTGATAATCTTTTGTTCTTTTTCAAGATCAGAAAATAGTTTTTGATTATCAAGTTCTAAAGCCTCAATCTTTAAAACTGACTCCTTGAGAGCCAACTGGACACTTTGCAAATCATTTAGTTGTGGTTTAACATTGTTCAGTTCAATTAGGATAGTGTCAAGATATCTTTCACTATCAGCTCTTACAGTTTCAACAAATGCCAAATCACCACTTAATGATTCAGCCAGGTCCAGTTTTAGTTCAGGGTCAACCTGGTTATCATAGTCACATACCTTCTTCAGTATGATGTCCACCCATCTTCCAGAGATGACATCTTCTTTCACCACGTGTTGCTGTTGTTGATCTTCCAAGGCCATGAAGCACATGTCCCTTTCCTCTTCTTCATCATCAGATGAGTCATCAGAGTACTCCCATTTTCCCTCAGTTTGTGCCATTAAGCACTGATCCTTTTTCTTTTCCATGGACAGGAGGGCAATCTGGGCCTTAAGCTTCTTGTATTTAGCTTTGTAGCTATCATCAGGCCGATTGAAATTAGGGACAGAGGGGCCAGTTTGGTTGTTCAACTGACTAGATCTGCATTCCTTCATAAAATGACCTTTCTTACCACACTTATAGCATGTAAGATTGGTCTTATCCAGAGAGCTGGAGCTGGAAGCATTGTTGGGGCCATTAAATCTTTTGGATTTATGCTTAAACCTATTAAAGGTTTTAGCAATCATGGCGACCAGATCATCATCGTCAGTTTCATTACAACCATCACTGTTTTCAGTGGTCAGTCCAGAGTTTAAGAAACTGTTCAACATCTCCTTCATCGAGTGTACCTGGACACTCTCAGCAGACATTAAAGCAGCACAAGGTCGCTCAGTTGCACTAGCAACCTTGGAATTCTGGGCATGGTTCATGGCATCTTGCTCAGCCACAAGTCTTGCAGCATTATTATCTTCAGTGAATCTGAAGGCTCCATAGAGCGATGCAAGAGTATGAGTGTGCAAGGTTTTACCTTGTCTTAAGAAAAGAACCATGTTTTCCCATTTGGAAGGAAGAATATCACAAAACTTTTCAAGAAGAATATCCTTATCCTTCTCTACACCCAAACCTCTCAACTGATTGATGAGGCTAGAAAATCTGGTGTATGTACCAGTTAGACTTTCATTGGGCAAGGCAAAGAAGGATTCATACTTCTTGTTCAAAGCAACTTTTCTGGTGACAATTGTGTCATCACCTCCTTCAAATTGAATCACTAATTCATCCCACATAGACTTGGCACTGGGAAACAACACAAGTGTTGGAATTAGGTCTTCAGGGACAGCCCCAAGGATCATGTTTTTCAGTCTGGTGTCCAAGTCCACCAGTCTGCGATCCTCATCAGACCAATGGTCTTCAGGCTTTTCCCTTGAACCTCTTCTTCCAGTTGGATCAAGAAGAGGACTAACCCCAAGGGACATGGGTATATATGGTCCATCCTTAAGGATTTTCAACATATACCTTTCAATCCCACCAAAATGCAAAAGCATTCTAGCCTTCCATGTACCGAATGTCTCACTGTTTCCATCAAATTTTGGAACAGGAGTGTTAGAGTAGTGTACATGGACATGGTTTGGGGCAGTAGGAGGAGGAGGGTTGGTGTTAACATTTTGAAAAGGTTGTGCATTTGTATTCGAGGGGTTTTCACCTGAACCAGAACCATCTCCACCTTCAGTAGTGTTCATCTTAGCAGATCTAGGCAAGTTTATTAGCCTTCTGCTCTGATACCACTTGTAAGTCCCAACTCGTTAGATGGTACTACTGAAGACACCTCTATGTCGATGGTGGAGTTACTTTGCAATATATGCACTGAACTGGAGACGACCAGTTGCAGTGTGTATATACCAAGTTCTAGATAGATTACTTATATAAAAGACAATAAGTAAAGAACAATGCAATAATACAAATAACTTGTAAGATAACTTGATGAGACAATATGTATTTTTCAATGTGTAATTTATTTATTGATATTAAAAAATTACAAGGTTGATGCGGAACCAAGATAATACACGAATGTAAATATCCTAACAACCTATGAAATACAATTGATCTATACTCGGAATTTCTCAAGACAATCGAAACACTTAAAGTTGTGAAATGTTCCTTTTAGCGATTGAGAGAAGATTGCACAAGTTCACCAAGAATATTGCAGGTTTGCAAAGTGTGAAGTTATTCGAGTTTGTGAATTAACTTTGTGAGATCGAATACTTAAATTCTTGGTTGTGCAATGACTTGTATTTATAGGCAAAGTTAACATTGGGATGTTAACTTTAGCCGTAAAAATGTGGTTGGGAGCATTTAAGGAATAGCATTTAGTTCCTTAAAAAGCAGTGTAAAGTCGTATGTTAAAGTGACTTTACATAACCACCTTTTTGTACCTTTTAATACTTAAATAATAAGATAAGGCTTATTATCCGGGTAAAGGTACATAAAGCATATAAGTCAATTCCTCGTAATCAGTGTAAAGCTTTGTAAGGGCTTTCCACTGATGGTCTCCAGTTTGTAACTGACTAGAATGCCAACTGGGCTTCGCTGCCATTGTCATTCTCTATCTTCCATTTGTTGTCTTCGACTTCAACTGGAATGCTTATTCAACTTGGTCAGTTCTCAACTGGAGGAAGTCTTCAGTTGCGTTAACTGTACGGTGCAACTGGACTTCAATATATTTCTCGACAAATCATCTTGGTCACCAGTTTCACTAGTCTCCAGATGCAACTGGTGACTGGCAAGTGTGAGCTGGTGACTGGCCAGTTCCAGGTGAACTGGTCCTAACATACTTGCTTCCAAAAGATAATACAATTACAAGTATGAAGCATGATCTGGGTCAGAGACAGATCGTAAGTTGTGTCAGCTTAGTCTGACCCAGGTCAGATTACAAGAACCAAAGATTACTAAGTGTTTATAGGTCAGATTTGTCATCATTAAATTTACAATTAACATTGGGACTCAACAATCTCCCCCTATTTGATGATGACAAAACCTAACTACACTTTTGACTATCAGCTTACAAAGAATCAAACAAAAATATGACTAACAGCTTGTGACCCTTTGAATCTTTTGGGTTCTTTTCAATCTGATATGAAACTTTAACCAAGAAACTAGATTTGTACAACTGCCTTTTCATATATAGAGAATAAATCAAAGATATTACATGTTACATCACTATTCTCCAAGCATTTTAATAGCTTCTTGCTTAACCTCAAATGATGGAGCAACTCTCACATCTAATTGCCTATCTAACCCCTCATCAATAAGGAACTGCTCATACCCATTACCTTCTTCACTAAAGTTTCTGCAGAATCTGTATAAGGTAAATAGGTGCATAGATGGTACCTGTTTTAGTTCAGCAGTCCTTTGAAACACTGATGTGCTAAATCGAGTTTAAAAATTAAAACTAGAAGTACCTCGAAACTCACTACTGCACACTAACGGGCAGTGGACCCGATCGTATGCAATATAGTTACAAAGTAAGTCCAGGTTCGTTCACGGGGATTGGTTTGAGTCAATTGTCTAATAAAATAGTTTGGAAATCAGGGTGGAAGGCTTTGAATCACACTTTGACAATTTAAATTAAAGTAAATTTAAAACACAAAACACTTGAAAGTAAAGAAAAGCTTCAAACGATAATAGTAAAGATCATCCACCTTGAATTCGCTAGACTTCAAACATGATTGCATTCAATTAAGACCAAATTCATTTAGAGTTGACAAGATAATCGTGAAAGGATAAAATGCTCGCGTGGTACCACCAACCGCTCACAAATCACCCAAACACCTAAATTGGTAGTTTAATTACCCAAGCCGGTACCACCAATGCCTAGACAACCTTACCAACAATTAGTTTGCTTGATCAACAAATTACCAATTGTGTCTATGTGAAAATAACGTGGTACCACCAACCGTTACAAAACACGTTGACAAAATTATTCCTTTTATTAAAATGACATTCACTATCATACCATGAACTAGTGATAATTGCTCATAGACAAGCAACCGTTTGAAAATCACAAATGTATTCAACTAGTACCACTAACGAAGAACACACATGCCACCAATATCATAATAATAAATATAAAGGAATTAAATCATCAAGATCTCGACACAACGATAAATGAAATCAACTCTTGGAATTAAAACATTTAGCAATCACGTCATTCGTCTAGTTTCATCAAGGTGGGTGATTAAAAGATTAGCCACTCATGATTAAATTGAAATAACAATCAAAATAAAGGAAGAACATGATGTACCAATCGTTTGAGAAATAGAAATTGTGAGACAATAAAATAGATACGATCTAAGTGGGTGCACGTGAATCTTCAATGAATCGGAAGATGATGAAATCTTGAGTTGATCCTTGAAGGTGTTCCTTGAAGTGCAGCTCTTAGAAAGAAGACTTGATGCCTTGGGAATTAGGTTTTGTAAATTATTTATACCCCCTCCATTCTGATGCAATTGATCGGTCAAAGCCTTGCAGCCCCGCACTCTCACTGCGGCGCAGTGGGCGAGTGATGCCCCCACTGCGGCGCAGTGCTTTTACACTGCCTTTGGTGCTCGTTTGTCAAGGCTGACTGCGGCGCAGTGGGCACACGCACATCCCACTGCGGCGCAGTGTAATATTACTGGTTGAATTCTCCTTTTTTTTCACTCGCTGACTGCGGCGCAGTGGACCTGTTCACCACCACTGCGTCGCAGTATAAATATACTGGTCTCGATGCTCTTTTCCACATAGATGACTGCGGCGCAGTGGACTTGTTCACCACCACTGCGTCGCAGTATAAATATACTGAACCGAAGGCCACATATCAACTTATGAAGACTTGCATATTTTCTATCTCTTTTCACCTTAATAACTCTCGAACTCTCCAATCAACTTCATGGCCTCAAAATTACTCGAAATTGCACCAAACGGAAACGTCTCCTGTTTAGAACCTGAAACCACTAACAAAACCCATAAACGCGCCAAATGCCAGCAAAATCGACTAAAAACATATAATAAAAAGGCCAATAATGATGTGGGCGATGGGTATAAATTGGTCACATCAAATCCCCCCACACTTGAGCATTGCTTGTCCTCAAACAAATCCAACATTTAAAGAAAAAGTAATCCTTGGCAAAGAAGCTAAATAAACAATTACGAGTATCAAAAAGAAGCAACACCAAGTATGTCAAAGACAAAGAAGTTGGGTGAAGCAGTTTTAATCTTAAATGAAAACCCGAAATGTTTGACAATATCTGAACAATCCACAAGCCTCAATAACACGACTATGCACAAGTGAAAAAAATGAACCTATCAATATCATTGTACTCCAACGAACTTACTTTTGGGGTTGAATATTCAAGAATCACTCATAGCACAGTCGTGATGCATATCTTACCATAGGCTTGAACAAGGATCATAGCTCCACCGACATGGCGTAAGCACCAAGTACATCATCAAAATAGGCATATAAGATGGTTGTATAGTTAGGCTAAGGTATATATATTGGATATTTACAATGAGTGAGGGAGTGTAGGTTAGAAATGAAAGGAATCAATCAAAAGTATAAGGTAAGTATGAAATATGTACAAAATAGTCTAATCAAAACCCGTACCATTGATTGCCAACAACCCATAAATTGTTATTCCGCTAAAACACCTCAAAAATACCAAGCAAACTCGACACCATTGTGGTGTATCAACTTCAAACAACTTAAAGTCAACCAAGCCCTCCATTCTTAACGATACAACACAACTCTAGACATATAAAAATGAGAAGTACCCACTAGTAGCCCAAACTCTTTTTTTTTTTTTTTTTTTAATGAAATCACTTTTACTCTACTAGTAGGCACCCTCTTACAATGATGAACAATGTCTAACACAATCTACTTCCTTTGAACAACACAGGACATTCCTCAATAATTTTGACCACTCGACGTATTCCCAAGTACTAAGAATATTCCAACTGACAATCCACTGAATCTCTCCCAAACCATCCAAACAAACCAATGACAATCAATGGCCCCCCAGATTAGACTATCGGTAAAGTAAGGTATAATTAGGTAAAGTTTACATAAATGAGTGGATATATACAATGGAAATGGCTAAGTTAAATTGATTTCAACAAAGGGTTACAAAGGAAGAAAAGAAAGTGTAAGTATGGGTCAAACCTATATGCCAATTCGTCATCCGATGTACTTTTATCACAAAAGTGATCTCACTACGGTCTCGTCATGATCACAAGGCCAAGTTCTAGCTCAACACATCACCGGCACACTCAAATCAAAGAAAAGAACCGGAAATGGAATAAATTAACCTCAAATTCGCACATCTTAGTGCAGAGTTCGAAATGGAACCCTTACTCCCGAATAAATCCAAGAGCCTAAGAAAGGGACAAATTACAAGGTAATCAAACCAAAACCGTAAACACCTAGCACATCTATATATGAACAATGAATCTCACAACTTTAGGTGTTTGGGAAATTTGAGTATGCAAGTAATGTTATCAATCCACAAGGATTAGCCCAATAACCGTTCAGAACACATTTCGCGGATTAAACTTTTACCAAGGAAAAATTTGTAGTAAAATTGCTCATTAAATTATTATGACTTAAATGACAAAAGCAATTTATCACAAGGACAAGCTCAACACAAGTTTTAAAACCATACCAACTTCTATCATCCCACCAAATTGAAAGCAACCAATTCTCAAACATGCACATCATAGTTCAGAGTTCAAGATAGAACCCTTATTCTTGGATAAAACCCAAAAACCTACGAGAGGGACACATCCACAAGAACGGTTAAAATCTCAATGGCAAAACAACAAAAGAGATAAACCCGGTAGCTTAAACCTATTTGCCACCCCCCCACACTTAAGATGGACAATGCCCTCAATGTCCATATTCGGTCAATCAAAGGTAAATAGGGGCAAGCAACAAAGAAAAATCAGAACACATACCGGAGTAAGGACACATCCCGTTTTGAAACAAGTTAGTCGACCCCGTGTCACAAATGCGCTTCCGAAAAAGGAAGAACAAGTCGCTTGGCGGGAGAAACAACTTGTACCAAAACAGAAAGTGCGAGAGTTGCGTGTACATCAAACATCAAACAAAAATATAGCGGCGCTGAACTTACTGCCAGCATATGCACACCATCACACAATCACAATTTGATGCCACAAAGTAAAGATGAGAAGAGAATCCAATGAGTTTTCCCCCCACACATGTGTTGCACAATAGCCATCAAATTGAATAGTCCTGTCACTTGCACCACAAACAAACCACGTAACCAAACATATCAAAGTACTACTGTTTTATGCAGAAAAATAAAAACCTAAAAGAAAGAAAACAAACGAAAGTACAATGTCTCATCACCCCGTAAGGTGGATACCAGAAAATAAGAACCGAAAATAAGACACAATGTATAAAGTACAGTCATCCGGAGTACCAATCATCATAAATCATAAAATGATTTGATCCCACGGAACCGGGTGGGAACCATAATCATCATCACTGTCGTCACTACTGCTGACCATGATAGTCATAAGGAAAACCAGATGTATCAAAAAGATCGGTGATCCAATTGCGGTCTCCTTCTTGACCCGAACCAGAGGCGCCAATATCTCCTCCAGACGGTCCACCGCCAAAGCCTGAACCAGAACCTGCAACAAAACCAGGAACAAAAGAAGATGAACCACCAACAAATCCCCAGAACCACCAGCATCTCCACCTGCTTGACTAGCGGCACCTGTCCAAGGTCTCCAATCTGCACTAGTACCTGCATCAAAAGAGGATCTCCCGCCAAAAGAACCAAACTGCACAGGACCACGAGGAATCCCTAAATTTCGGTATTCATTCTTAAATCAACGAATTTAGAAGAATTGCTTCTGCGTATTCTTAGAATCAACAGAATCAATTAACTATCTCATATTCCGTCTGCGTCAATACCCATCTTGTCCCAATTAGCTCCTTCTTCAGGTTATTAGGACATGTAACAAGTTCCCAAACATCAT
>CM067175.1:16436270-16458531 GCA_034093135.1 Erigeron breviscapus | reverse complement strand
ATGTTGATGACATTATTTTTGGTTCAACTGATGATGCAATGTGTAAAAAGTTTTCTAAAATCATGTCATCTGAGTATGAGATGAGTTTAATGGGTGAATTAACATTTTTCTTAGGTCTTCAGATTAAGCAAACTGAAAATGGAATTTTCATAAACCAAGGAAAATATGTCAGAGATTTGTTGAGAAAATACAAATATGATTCAATCCCATCAAGAAACACACCTATTGCAGCACCATTAAATTTGGACTTTGACCCAACTGGTAAACCAGTCAACATAACTGACTATAGAGGTATGGTTGGTTCACTGATGTACTTAACTGCCAGTCGACCAGATATAATGTTTGCAACATGTTTATGTGCCAGGTTTCAGGCTAACCCTAAAGAATCACATTGCACGCTGTAAAGCGTATCTTTAGATACCTGAAAGGGTGTCCTAATCTTGGTCTTTGGTACCCCAAAGGCTCAGGATTATATCTAATGGGTTATTCAGATTCTGATCATGCAGGTTGTAAGATAGATAGAAAATCAACAACTGGTGGTTGTCATTTCCTTGGAGGAAAACTGGTAAATTGGACCAGCAAGAAGCAGACTTCAGTCTCTATGTCCACTGCTGAGGCATAGTACATTTCTGCGGCCAGTTGCTGTGCCCAGATTCTCTGGATCAAGAACCAGTTACTAGATTATGGTCAAAAGTATACAAGGACCCCAATCTTTTGTGACAACACCAGTGCAATTGCTATATCTCACAACCCAGTGATGCACTCCAAAACAAAGCATATTGACATCAGGTATCATTTCATTCGTGATCATGTTATGAAAGGAGACATTGAAATTCATTTCATCCCCACTGACAAACACTTAGCTGATGTTTTTACAAAACCTCTCGATGAGAAAACCTTTAAACATCTCATCAGCGAACTGGGAATGTTAAATCCTTAACTAGAGCTTTCTTTGTTATTGAACGCGTCAGTGACACTGATGAAGTTCTCCAGTTGAGGAGGTCCAGATAATCTTTGCTCGCCAGGCTATCGAACGCCTTAGTGATACTATCTTGGCACTAATCGATTTTTGGATCACCATTTTAGGGGGAAAGACTCAAAATAATTTTCTGACTAAAATTCGTTTTTTGTTTGAAAATGCAACTGGAGATCTCTCCAGTTGGAAACTGGTACTGGACTGATCCTCCAGTTACCAGGTTCAGTCTTGTCTTAATTTTTATAACGTTACAAATACTTGGTCAATATGTGTGACACGTGATGATACTCGAGTGTTTTAAACCACTTGATATCGTGATCTGACGTGTTTGAAACCATTTTAGTACTTGACAACTGTTTGTATTGGGAAAACAAAAAGTGAGTGGGCGCGTGGGTAAGATAAGCCGTCGTAGCATTTAATGCTGACATGGTAGCATTTAATGTTGACATGGCAAATTATTATTTTATTTCAAAATTCAAACCAACTTTGTGAAAATATCTACAAAAAGGATTTTGGTTATTAAATATAATTTTGGTGTTTCATTGGGATCTTGAATCCCTTTATAAATACCCTTATTTACTCCGAACTCATTTACTTCTTTCTCTCACATTCCTTCATTTACTTCCCAATCATCAAAATTGCTTCATTCTCCTCTCTGCTTCACAAATCAAGAACCCTAAATCCCAAATTTCGTTTTCAATTTCCTATGGCTCCTAGATTATCTCGTTCAAGAGATATAAATCTCTTGACTGTTCCATATGCTCCTTCACCAGATGTCAAACCGGCATCTGGTGCTCCTAGTAATGCCTCTGTCATCAAACTAAATCCAAATAATCCGATGGCAAGCTTACGAGGATCTCAAGGGTCCGATACCCTTATTGGTAGAATCCAAAGGTTTTTGAAGGATTCTCTAATAGGACCCTCATTCTCTCTTAACCACGCAAGTTGTTTCACAACTACTTGTGTGAGTTCTGGTACACTGCCAGTCTTTCTTCTGATTGTTCCTCCATCAGTTTCACTTTAAAGGATGGAACAATCCAGTGTACCTTGACCGCTGATGTATTGAGGGATGCCTTACGCCTCAATTACTGGAGAGAGGGTGAATCTCCAGTCGTCTTACCCCCAAACATAAATTTTCGCCAAGTCCTTCTTGAAATGGGACACAAGGAGTGTTTGGAGAATGGGGTGTTGAAGACTAAAGGTGCGATGACCATGAAGGGCCTTACACCTTCATGGAGGTATTTTTTCATCCACCTGGTGGAGAGCATGGGTGGGAGTTCTGGTGGACTTGACCAGATTAACTCCTTACAAGCATAAATGGCTTACTGCTTGTGGAACGGATTGAGAGTGGACTTTGCAGATATCTTGTATAGAAGCCTAGTCCAAAAGCTGAAGGGCACCAGGGGTGTATGTATCCCCTTTTCAAGGTTCCTCTCTCTCTGTTTTAAGCATATTCTGGGCAGAGAAGCATATAATAGTACAGATTCACCGTACACTACTCCAGATATGCTAAGGAATTTAGACTCTCTAGTATCTGAAGCTGGAGAGGTCGAAATTCCTGAACGAATGCAACTAGCATTCGCTTCAACTGATGCACCTATTGAAGGTGAGTCAGAAAGGCAACTGGGCGGGCCTCAAAATAATGAGGGACCCTCCAGTTCGTCTAATGTTGTGGTTGAGGATAGAGCAACCATAACTGAAGCAACCCCAATCACATCTATCCCTGGTGAAGATACTTCGGTATCTGATCCTCCAACAGATGCACCCATCCAGGAAACTGGGGAAGGTCATCTGGAGACTGACCCTTCTGGTCAGCCCTCAGTTACATTCATGGATCTGGACATGAATGTTAATGACGAGGAAATCCTTATAGAATCTTCGGATTCTGAAGGTACTGAAACAGACTTGGAGATTCTTGATGCTTCTGTACAAGCTCAAGACCCTTCATCTCCAGTCTCCCTTCCAGACGCATCAATTTCACTTTCACCCTCCCAAGAATATGTGCCTACTGATATATCTTTCCCAACATATACCGCTCCTTCACCAACTGGGCAATTCTCATTTACTCGAGAAATGCCCCCACCACCGTCACCGTTGTTCACACCTGAGCATTCTCAGCATGAACAACACTTTTATTTTCCAGTCCTTTCTTCATCCACCACTCCTCTTATATCTTCAACTGTTGGCATGACAACTATGGAGACTTCCTTAAGTTTGCCTCCTCCAGTTGCTCAAGTAGTAACTGCTGCTGGTCCAGTGACACCTTCTCCTTCGTCACTGGACAGTCAAGTTGTCTCACTTCAAGCCGATCTCCAAAACCTTCTAACCAGGGTGGAGGAGATTCAGAAGACACTTGACAAAAACACCAAGTCATTCTCCAGATACCACAAGGATCACCTGACAAACATCAAAGTGGTTGATCTGGGGATAAACAAGTTTTCATCTAATGAAGACTTGGTATTTAAAAAGCTAAATGAGTTGGTCACTGGCTGCAACAATCTGGCTGGTACTTTAAAGGAAGCCTTTGACCTAACTCACTCCAAGGTTACAACCTCAATCTCCAACTTGCTGGGAAACACTGTTAGAACTTCAGAAGTTGATTTGAAAGAGATTGAAAGGCAGGTTAAGGAATTGATTGAAAAACCTGGCCTAGATGTAACTGGACTTGGAGAGCAGTTGATGAATTCAGTTGGTCAGAAAATAGAGGATACGCTGGGTGCTAGGGAAGCACAATTGGTTGAAAGGGTGATATCTGAGATCACCAAGCTGGCCACTCCTCAGGTTGATCTGGCCCCACTCACCAGTGAGATCAACCAGTTGAGAGGCAGCATTGAAAGTTTGAACACCCAGGTATCTCTACATACTCAATCATTAGATAAACTGACAACTGAAGTAGAGCATCTGAAGAAGAAGGATGAAGAAGTAAAAGAAAAGGTGGTTTCTGGTCTAGATGAAGACTCTAAGCTTTTAAATGAATTAAAAACTGGTCAAGAACAAGTTGTTGCAAATGTTTTGACCCAGTCAAAGGAGACCAACCATTTATGGAGGTCCTTCAGGATGATGTGTGGATCTTTAAGGAGTGTAAGGACATGCAGTCATGGCAGCCTCTTGACCGGTTGCCATCTCACCCCTCTGAATGGGAAGGAATTAGGGCAGGTCTAGATGCTGCCAAGGGGGAAAGAAGTGCAGTCCTTCCACCAGTTGCACCTAGAAGGACTCCATCTGGAAGAGAATTGATTGTGGCTACCAGTACTGAAGCTGGTGAGCAAAGAGTTGGTGGATCTGGTGATGATGGTGATAGGGGGAATGTTGCTTTGGATAAAGGCAAAGGTTTAGCTGGTGATGCATCTGCCCAGCCGGCCACTGATGTAATGCTTGAAACTGGTAATGCTGATGTACTTCCTCCAGTTTCAGATAGTGATAGCAGAAGACTGGCCAGACTTGGAAATGATATTAAAGAAAGAAAGAAGATAAAACAAAGAAACCAAGCTGAAGCCAGGGCACATCTTGCACAAATCAAGTTGCTTGATATGAGTGATGCCAATCTTTTGGGTATCACTAACGAGGAGTATGTCAGGATCAAGAATGATCCCAGGATAGTTGACCAGTTGAAAGAAATGCTGGATGTAGAACTGGACAGACACTATCCTGAGGATGAAGCTGAATTCGATGCCAGAAGCTTAAACATTTCAGTTGAGAAGGCTAAGGAGAATAGGGCCAGTGGGATTCTAAAGAGAATTGCAAATGTTAAAAAGGTTGTGAAGAATGTATTGAATCCACCAAGAAGAAGGATTCCACAACCAAGAAGACCACTGACAAGAGATGCAAGAGATGCTGACCTTAGCACATTTGTTGAACCAACTGGCGAGGTATCCAATGAAGACATTAAGTCCGCTGTACTGGCTGTTGGTGCTGGGAGTATAAAAATTACAAATGAATCTGAAGCTAGAAGCTACTACTCCCAGATCATGTCAACCAGAAGACATAGTGGTACTATCAATAGTGTCAATGTAACAATCAAGCCTGGCACCAAAGTCTTTCAAGTCGAAGTTAATTATACCAGGGGGCCACTGGTTAAAACTGACAATCCTGGTGCTATGCAATATGGGTTCAGCGAATGGGTTGAGATGGTGAATGTTTTGGATGCGAAGGCACAAAAGAATAGGTTTGAGAAAGCTTGGGTGAACTTCTTAAGGGGCAAAATTCAACATAAAGAAAATCTGGAGCAAAAGCTGAATATTGACCCTGAAGACTCACAACCTATTTCTTTGGTGACCAAGAGAAGAAGAACTAGCGAAGGGCCATCTCATTAAGTTCTTTCTTCAGTTATCTATTTGTGATTTGTATTTACATTCTGTAACTTGTATAAATTCCATTTCCTTGTATAAATGAAGTTACCAGTTTGTAACCACAAGGTAGATAATAGATTAAAAACTAACAAACCTAAAAGAAAAACCTAAGGCATTTATTGATCTATAAAAATGCCTTAAGAAAATTAGATAGATTTAAATCGAACAAGTCTCTATAGTTCACACTTGTATAGATACAAGAACTAGAAAAAGACTTAGACTATATTTCTAGACAAATAGGGGAATTTGTTAGGACCAGTTCACCTGGTAAACTGGCCAGTCTCCAGTTGCATCTGGAGACCCAGTTGAGTTGTCCAGTGAAACTGACCAGTGAACTGGAGACCAACATGATTTGTCGAGAAATATACTGAAGTCCAGTTGCACCGTACAGTCAACGCAACTGAAGACTTCCTCCAGTTGAGAACTGACCAAGTTGAAGAATCATTCCAGTTGAAGTTGAAGACAACAAATGGAAGATAGAGAATGGCAATGGCAGCGAAGCCCAGTTGGCATTCTAGTCAGTTACAAACTGGAGACCATCAGTGGAAAGCCCTTACAAAGCTTTACACTGATTATGAGGAATTGACTTATATGCTTTATGTACCTTTACCCGGATAATAAGCCTTATCTTATTATTTAAGTAATAAAAGGTACATAAAGGTGGTTGAGTAAAGTCACTTTAACATGCGACTTTACACTGCCTTTTAAGGAATTAAATGCTATTCCTTAAATGCTCTCAACCACATTTGTACGGCTAAAGTTAACATCCAAATGTTAACTTTGCCTATAAATACAAGTCATTGCACAACAAGAATAACAAGTGAAAACATACAAACACTTCACACTTTGCAAACCTGCAATATTCTTGGTGAACTTGTGCAATATTCTCTCAATCGCTAAAAGGAACATTTCACAACTTTAAGTGTTTCGATTGTCTTGAGAAATTTCGAGTGTAGATCAATTGTATTTCATAGGTTGTTAGGATATTTACATTCTTTGTATTATCTTGGTTCCGCAACAACCTTGTAATTTGTTTAATATCAATAAATAAATTACACATTGAAAATTACATATTGTCTCATCAAGTTACTTTATAAGTTATTTGTATTATTGCATTGTTCTTTACTTATTGTCATTTATATAAGTAATCTATCTAGAACTTGGTATATACACACTGTAACTGGTCGTCTCCAGTTCAGTGCATATATTGCAAAGTAACTCCACCATCGACATAGAGGTGTCTTCAGGTAGTGCCATCTATTGAGTTGGGACTTATATTATGATCATCATCTTCAAACAAAACATATAAAATACAGCTTACTGACATGTATTCTTACTGACATGTATTCCCTGCACAAGAAGCTGTTAACAAGATAAAAATAATAATGTTATTCTACATTATTTCATCACTATTACATTTGATAGTAACGACTTAATCTAGAACTACATTTTTCATTTTCTTCTCCAAATTTGTTATTCTTCACTATCATAAGTCATAAACATATGACATTATCTTAGTCTAGAACTACAAATCATTGCACAACAAGAATAACAAGTGAAAACATACAAACACTTCACACTTTGCAAACCTGCAATATTCTTGGTGAACTTGTGCAATATTCTCTCAATCGCTAAAAGGAACATTTCACAACTTTAAGTGTTTCGATTGTCTTGAGAAATTTCGAGTGTAGATCAATTGTATTTCATAGGTTGTTAGGATATTTACATTCTTTGTATTATCTTGGTTCCGCAACAACCTTGTAATTTGTTTAATATCAATAAATAAATTACACATTGAAAATTACATATTGTCTCATCAAGTTACTTTATAAGTTATTTGTATTATTGCATTGTTCTTTACTTATTGTCATTTATATAAGTAATCTATCTAGAACTTGGTATATACACACTGTAACTGGTCGTCTCCAGTTCAGTGCATATATTGCAAAGTAACTCCACCATCGACATAGAGGTGTCTTCAGGTAGTGCCATCTATTGAGTTGGGACTTATATTATGATCATCATCTTCAAACAAAACATATAAAATACAGCTTACTGACATGTATTCTTACTGACATGTATTCCCTGCACAAGAAGCTGTTAACAAGATAAAAATAATAATGTTATTCTACATTATTTCATCACTATTACATTTGATAGTAACGACTTAATCTAGAACTACATTTTTCATTTTCTTCTCCAAATTTGTTATTCTTCACTATCATAATTCATAAACATATGACATTATCTTAGTCTAGAACTACAAATCTTCAAAAACTTGAACTTCTTATTTTTCACAAAATCTAAACCGTAAGATCTCTGTCTTATTGTTCAAAATCATTGACCTATAAACTCCTTGTTTATCCGTCAACTTATCAGAAAAATTAGAATCTTAAGAACCTTGTCTTATCATTCTATCGATACTTATCTAGAATCTTAAGATCTCTGTCTTATCATTCTACGGATACTTATCACAAATTCTAGAATCTTAAGAACCCTGTCTTATTATTCTATTTATACTCATCAAAAATTTAGAATCTTAAGAACCCTGTCTTATTATTCTATGGATACTTATCACAAATTTAGAATCTTAAGAACCCTGTCTTATTATTCTATGGATAACCTAATCTAAGGTCTTCCAACAAAATATCCTTCATTATGCAAACTTATATAGATTCCGTTTCCAAAGTCACTTGTCTTTAACTTTGTAAAAACATCTAACTGAAACCTAATCTCTTATATTTTTGCAAAATGACATTTGATTATGCAAATCCCATCTATGGATACCATATGTAATACTCCTATGATTGCCTCATCAAACTAGTATCCAACTTGGTTAAACTAGATAACAATTATAAATACTCCTATGATAGCCTCATCAAACTAGTATTTATCTTTGTTCAGTATAGATTTTCATGATCCATATCTTGCTTCCATGGTGAGATCTTGCTCGACAACCTACAAAAACGAATATTTGTCCGCTGTCCTGCACATCTCAACACACACATCAAATCTTCTCAAAGTAATAATATACAATCTGAAGAATTGAATAAAGTAGCAAGATAAAAAATGAATATACTTAGCAATCTATTATTAGAGTAATTTAGGCTAATAATTCACTGCAAGCACTTTCAAATTATGCACATAGTTTATCAAAATTATTTAGAATCTCTGTTCCAAATCTTTTTGATTCAAAAAATCTTTCAAAGATCAAATTCAAAACTATGAACAACTCTGTGTTCATTCTAATGAAAATCTTCTTTCTAAGATATAAAATGATTCTTTTAAAGATAAAATTCAAAACTATGAACATCTTTGTGTTCATTCTTAAGAAAATCTTCTTTCTAAGATATAAAATGATTCTTTTAAAGATAAAATTCAAAACTATGAACATCTTTGTGTTCATTCTTAAGAACCTTGTCTTATCATTCTATCGATACTTATCTAGAATCTTAAGATCTCTGTCTTATCATTCTACGGATACTTATCACAAATTCTAGAATCTTAAGAACCCTGTCTTATTATTCTATTTATACTCATCAAAAATTTAGAATCTTAAGAACCCTGTCTTATTATTCTATGGATACTTATCACAAATTCTAGAATCTTAAGAACCCTGTCTTATTATTCTATTTATACTCATCAAAAATTTAGAATCTTAAGAACCCTGTCTTATTATTCTATGGATACTTATCACAAATTTAGAATCTTAAGAACCCTGTCTTATTATTCTATGGATAACCTAATCTAAGGTCTTCCAACAAAATATCCTTCATTATGCAAACTTATATAGATTCCGTTTCCAAAGTCACTTGTCTTTAACTTTGTAAAAACATCTAACTGAAACCTAATCTCTTATATTTTTGCAAAATGACATTTGATTATGCAAATCCCATCTATGGATACCATATGTAATACTCCTATGATTGCCTCATCAAACTAGTATCCAACTTGGTTAAACTAGATAACAATTATAAATACTCCTATGATAGCCTCATCAAACTAGTATTTATCTTTGTTCAGTATAGATTTTCATGATCCATATCTTGCTTCCATGGTGAGATCTTGCTCGACAACCTACAAAAACGAATATTTGTCCGCTGTCCTGCACATCTCAACACACACATCAAATCTTCTCAAAGTAATAATATACAATCTGAAGAATTGAATAAAGTAGCAAGATAAAAAATGAATATACTTAGCAATCTATTATTAGAATAATTTAGGCTAATAATTCACTGCAAGCACTTTCAAATTATGCACATAGTTTATCAAAATTATTTAGAATCTCTGTTCCAAATCTTTTTGATTCAAAAATCTTTCAAAGATCAAATTCAAAACTATGAACATCTATGTGTTCATTCTAATGAAAATCTTCTTTCTAAGATATAAAATGATTCTTTTAAAGATAAAATTCAAAACTATGAACATCTCTGTGTTCATTCTTAAGAAAATCTTCTTTCTAAGATATAAAATGATTCTTTTAAAGATAAAATTCAAAACTATGAACATCTTTGTGTTCATTCTTAAGAAACTCTTCTTTCTAAGAATCAATGTAAAAGCATTAACTCAATATCTGTTTATTGAAATCAACAACTCTGTGTTCATTCTAATGAAAATCTTCTTTCTAAGATATAAAATGATTCTTTTAAAGATAAAATTCAAAACTATGAACATCTCTGTGTTCATTCTTAAGAAAATCTTCTTTCTAAGATATAAAATGATTCTTTTAAAGATAAAATTCAAAACTATGAACATCTTTGTGTTCATTCTTAAGAAACTCTTCTTTCTAAGAATCAATGTAAAAGCATTAACTCAATATCTGTTTATTGAAATCAACAACTCTGTGTTCTTTTCCTTAAACCCATATTCTGTTAATATGACACACTTTCTTTTAGCTTTTGATCACAACACTATCGCTTAACTACTCTACTCGTTTATTCACTGTTCCATAAGAACGTAGTTGAGTCCTCTTGGAAACTAGATTCTATTATGACTATATCTTTCGTGCAATAGGAACTTTTATTTAAACAATACAATAAAAAATAAAAATTTAAACATTTTACGAAAAACATAACACACACACACATACACTAAACATAAACGAATAACATAGTTACAAGAGCTAAAGTTACTGCTGATTATATCAGATTAGCATGTTACATAAGCCTACTAGCGAGAAACAATTCTCTTATTATTAGTTATGAACAGTGATCCATCAACGATTACCAATATGTTTGTCCTCTTAAACACTCGGTACTTCCAGTCTCCTTTTTGGTTTGTGACACTTTCGACATACCCTGGCCAAGGACAGTCACCATGCAACCCGAGTAGCCTAATATGTCACTTAATCACGTTTGCGAACTTATGTGCCCCATATTCAGATACACTCTCACAATCGATACAAGCACTAAAATTAAGACATTTGGTGAGTAAAGTGAGAAAGTCTTTAAGAATCAAGTCAGCGGTGACAGGTCGGTGATTCCTCACGCGCAAAGCGACTTAACTTGACTCACGTACGGAAATATACTCAACATTGCACAATGCCAAGTACTTGCATATTTGTGACATTATTTTAAGCACTTATGAAAACCCATGACTTTCGATGAGACCCGTGTAGCGAACTTTCTGACAACCTATCCCAAGTTGGAAGCTTTAGGTAGGCTAGGTATACAAAGACACCCCAAGGACTTACTTGTTCGAATCTCAAAGGCCACATTAGCTTCATATTTTCAACATAATTATTTAATATTTGCATATCTTGTCACAAATATACATCCGAAAAAGCAATACATACACATATATGTACCCGAGACCTTCTATATAAAGACCAAATATACAAAATTACAATGCAAGATCTTTCATAAGATTTAAAGGACTTGTCTATTTTAAGAACAAGCATTCTCAGCCATATATCTGAATACGTTTCCCATAAGAACATTGTATACATTTAAGTTCAGATTATAAGGAAACCTTGGTACTTTGTGCCTATCGATACATCATATAATGGTATCACTGAACTAAGCAATTTAAAGTACAATTAAGTAGGCTTAAAAGCTAAAGTATCGTCACGTCTAATCGTCTTGATGCAGTGACCTTACTCTGTTTATTATTTTCTTTTTCTTTTCTGATTTTTCTCATTTTTATTTTGTTTTTCTGACACTATATGACACACATACATTATGACACAAACACAGACTCATTTTACAAAGTTCCTTTTGAGAGACACTGTCACTATAGATTTCTCATTCCAATCAATTGGACTAACAACTCGAAACGAGTTCGGTCGAAAGCCTTAGTGAACAGATCAGCTAAATTAAAGTCACTCGGCACCTTTTCTAGGACTATTAATTTCTTTTCAGCACAATCACGTATAAAATGAAACCTTATGTCTATGTGCTTAGTCCTACTGTGCTTAACAGGATTATTGGTTATGGATATGGTGGATTTACAATCTGTCTTTATGAGAGTACAAAGGAAAACCTAACCGTGATAGCCAGAGCCGGTGAATGAGTATTCACTTGCTGTTATGTAATCTGATCTCTCCCCTAAGACAAACATCCACTGATGTCTACTTCCTCAAGAACACCAATTTCTTCATCCCTGTGATTAAACTAGTGCACTTCTGGAAATGACATATAACATAACCAACAACATAACAAAAAAGCATAAAATATGAGTATCTGTACTATAGATAATCATCTAAACATGATCTTCTATAGTACTTTGTTTATTACAAAATAAATTTACAAAACATACATAGGATCCTTTAACAGAAGTAAACTCCTTTAATAATCCCTTGTCTTCTATAATGTGCTTGGAGCTTCCGCTATTGACAAACCATAAACCTGCGGTCTTCCTTAGCAACTCCTGCACATTCATAAAAATAATTAGTTCTTAAAAGGACCCCTAGCCCTATTGGCTTTGGGTCTTTCATTCTCTTCATCAGAGACCATGTCAGCCCAAGATTCACCAGTAGGCACCCAAGCCTTAGCTGGTTTAACAGTTGAGCTATCGATAGGCTTTCTGCTAGGTGAAATTCGTTAATTTCTTCCAGCACTAAGCCTATGATTGGGGGAACCACTATGCCTCCTATCAGTAGGTATCCTATGGTTAAAACCTTTAGAATTCTTTTGAGATTTTGACATTCTCTCAGGAGATGATGAAGACATTCTCCTAGGACTATGTCGCTGAAATAAAGGATTAGAATTCGATTTAGCTTCAGCTGTCAACCTGTCATAGTAAGCACTGTTGGGTTTACCTCTTAATTTACTGGACTGACTCGAACTACTAGAACCTTCTCGAGATGAGACACTTCTAGGCTTACTATCCTTAGTTTCGCAGTCCTTTTCAAATTCTCTAAATCTCATATAATTCTTAACTGCTAGACTATCAGGATTTTTCTTAGCATACTCCTCATAGTATTTCTCTTTATAATCTCTCATTGAAGTACCCTTAGATGAACTAGAATTTTCACTAGACTCCATACTGCCTCTAGATTTTTCAGGTGACATCCTAGACTTATTCTTCTTATAAGGACAACAACTTGATACGTGACCTATCTCACGACACTTAAAACATGACCTTTTAGAAGCCTTCTTTGATATATCACCATGAATAATCTTAGGCACTGGAACCCCATGACCCCTTAATTCATCTATATATTCAAGAGCTGCATAAGCCTCTTCCCAAGAAGTCGGAGCTTGTATGGGAAGTGCATGCCTTTTCTCATTTTGAATCTTTGGATCAATGGATAACATTTCTTTAATTTTCCTTTCAGCAAATTGTTCAGGTGTTTCAGATTGAACACTCAAACCTTCTGCATTAATTGTAGAAGTTTGAACAAAACCCTTTTTGAAAACTGTATCTTTAAAGCTCTTGCTTTTAACAGGTTTTGACAAATGTTCAGATTTTACGGGTTCATCAAGACTCCAGATTTGATCAATATTTTCAGGATATTTACCGTTTAAATCTGACTCCTTTGCTGAAAACACTTCATCATTACCTTTCAAAGTAAAGTAGACAATTGTTTCCATTTCAACTTCTTTTTCAATTTCTTTTAGTTTATTATCCACTGTCCGTTTGGCTTCACTTGGTTCTGAGTGAGCCTTAGATTCACTAGTCATGTTCCCAGATCCCTCTGACTTAGACATCTCAAGGATAAGAACATCGCTAGTTTTGGTCTCTGGGGGGGTAGTCTTAGGAACATTTTCAAGACTTGATTTTTCAGATTCTTCTAAAGTAAGCTTCTGAAAACTGTCATAATTGTGACTAAAAGGTGGCAGAACAGCATTATATTTCTGGACAAAACTAGGTTGTTCACCTTTAACTTTTGCATCTCTAAGGTGACCCATCATAGTTCCTATGTCTCTCATTTTATTTAGTTTTCCACTTAGTTCAACAATTTGTACCCTAGAATCTGGTAATTCTTTGTCCTTTTTAGCACTTTCTTTCACTACCCTCTCTAAATCCTCATCTAGCATTTGTTTTCTGCCTAGTAACTGAGCATATTCCACCCTAAGTGACTCAAACCTATCTTCTTCAGATTTAATCCGATTAAGATATTCTTTGGCATGACATCTAAATACCATGACATCAGTAGATAACTTACTTTCTATCACTAGTGGCATCATTTAAAAGGGTCTTGGTAGAGTCAAGTTCCTTTCTAAGGACAGTTACTTCGCTAGACAAACCTATGCTATTTTTACAACAGAAATAAGTAATTGTAGAGAAAGACTTACCTGTTGTTCTGGTGCCTCAAGATTGGCCACGAAATTCACAAGCCCGTCTGTACTCGGATCATCAGGTATCTCGATCTTTACATCCTTATCCCTTTTCTTAGTTTTCACATTTTCATTAGCTTCAGTGAAAACTTCTTCATTCTCAGCTCTTACTGGTTCTGATGATTCAGGTTCCTCTTCTACCTTCTGATGAAAACTATCATGATCATCCGTGCTGCCATATAGTGTATAGTCGAATAAATTATCAACATGATCATTCATTCCTCCATCAATATCTTGAATTTCTGCCAAGAACGCATGATTCTGATCATCGATACTAGTTGAACCCCAATTATAAGTACCATCAGATTGAACAACTAAAGCTCTTGAGTTATCCGTATCTCTTGAGCTTCGGTTCCCAGTATTAGCATATTGATGTCCGAAATTCTGACTCACTATAGAACCACTTTGATTAAAGTTCTGACGGCCTGTAGCTGAATTGTTGTCCCGTCTTGGCCTCTGACACTCTCTTGCAAAATGTCAAAACCATCACAGTTATAACACTTCACCTTGGTCTTGTCAAACCCTACTTTGCCATTCACAACCTTCCTTCCGGTTCTATCTGTGAAACGCTGAACTCTCAATGTTAACATAGCTAATTGCCAGTTCAGATCCATTTCTTCCAAATCATCTGGATCAACTTGTTTGAAATCCTCCCTAACCAAATCAGGATCAGCCAGTTTTCCTCCAATTAACTTCTCATGAGCAGACACAAATGAAGCGAGCATGCCCAAATGTCCCTCAGCAGATCTTATGCTCATCGGCATCCCTGTGTAACCCGAGCTTAGAGAACTACCATTCTGAATCCCATTATGCACCACCATGGCTGATTCTGGAGAAGTTACATACATCAAGTTGCTATCAGAATCCGTTGACACCCTCATCTTATCATCATCTCCACTATAGAAGGTAGTAATCCCTCCACTTGAAGATTTTGCAGAAGGAACGCTTGATTTGCTATGATAAAGTTCAGGATGCTGAACAAAATCACTGCTACCTGCTTTCTTCGACTTTCGTTTCATATCCTGACCTCTCAGCTTTCGAATGATCTGATCCAGAGTCCATGTACTAAATTCGGGATTTTGTTGGATAGAGGTTACAAATCCTTCCCACTTAACTGGAAGAGCTTCCAACAACTTCTCGATGAAATCTTCTGGATCAGGTTTGTACCCAAAGTATGCAAGCTCAACCAGCAGATGACTGTAACGAATCATGATCTCATCAAGAGGTTCATCTTTGAAGCTAGTAAAGACATAATACTGCTTCTTTAACAAATCCTTCCTTCTCTTCTTGAGATCATCATCACCTTCACAATGCTCTTTGAGTGCATCCCATAAGCCTTTTGCACTATCATACATTTCAAACAAGTGCAAGAATTCCCCTTGGAGAGCCATTCGGAGTGATCCTAAAGCTTTACTTTCTGCTTCGTAATCTTTCTTTTGATCGACAGTCATTTGCTCATACGAAGCCGCTTTTCCACCACCAGAACCAGTAGGTTCTTTGTCATTTTGCACAGTGGGATGAACATAACCATTAACAATACAAATCCACATCCTCACATCCATTAATCTGCAATATGACTTGAATCTGCCCTTCCAACTGAAATATCTATCAAGGCTTATTAACTTGGGCGGTGAGTTGGCCTTTCCGGTTTTGTGATCCATCAGAATTAGTTGATTTAGAAACGATTGATAATTTGCGGGTAAATGAGACGTTATTTTCTCCGAGCTAGCAAAATTCATGAACTGTTTACAAAAATAAACGAGGTCGTAAAAGTTCACGAGGTCGTAGAAGTTTATGAGGTCGTAATTGAACTGGTGAGGTCTTAAAGAGCTCACGAGGTCGCAAACGAAATTCGAGGTCACAATTGAACTAGCGAGGTCGTAATTAGCTACCCAGGTCGCAATACAAGCTGGATGAGGTAATACGAGCCCGCGAGGTCGCAAACGATGCTGGAATGCTTAGATCTCTTGAATTCAAAACCCTAAACACCAAAAACAACACCTTCGACTGCTGCAAATACGAATAGAGGTCACAAACAAGATTTCCGACCGTAAACTCGTGAAAGAATCACGTTTAAACGACCCTAAATCAATATTGTCTATCACCACCAAGCTATAACCTTTCGGTATTAAACCAAGAGGCTCTGATACCAATTGTAAGTCCCCTGGTACGGATCGTCAATAGCTTGATCCAGTTATCTTGAGGTGCGGAATCCCACACAATAACTTGGTGATCAACAAAAAGCCCCTAGATCACCTGCTGCCTCGCAGATCTTCTTCGGGCTAGCGGAACAACCTTTGACGACTATAACCTGCAATACCTGCTTGATATTTCGACAAATGTTCAACCCTAAACTCTGTTAGGGTTCGGTTTATATAGGTAACACCCGACATGGGCTTCAGCGAGTCAGCCTCGCAAACCCAGCCCAGCCCGTCACTAATGCGAGGTCGCATTCTGTGATTGGCCTCGTATTTGACCATGCAAATACGGGGTCGTATTACCTATGTGAAATGCGAGGTCGCATTTCACACTTAGAAGATTTATTACACATTCAATACTTAAACTTAATCTAGTATTCTATGCATAATACTAAGTTCATTAATGACAATCACATTACAAAGACATATAACAATATAAGCCCAAACAATCTAGACTGCTATTGACATAGACATGCACTTACAGGATTCACCCCAAATGGATGTTACCATGAGAAAATAGACTCTCATACGATTCCAACGATAGGTTATACGCCTAAAACGGTCTTACGGATCAAAAGTTATTAACGTTTGAAAACCGACGCGCGAAACTGGGCTCGCGAAGCAAGAAAAGTCCCTGGACACAAAACTCTGGTCTTGCGGCGTGAGGGGAAGGGGTCGCGGCGCGAGGGGCTTCAGGACAGCAGCTAGACAAGCCAAACACGATCCAAAATGCTACAAAACCTCATTTTTGACTTAGGAATCGATCTAGGAAGGTTCAAGGCACTTTTTGAAGCATAAACAAACATTATTTGACATGAATAAACAAAACCCCTATCATAAATTCGATTCATAACCTCAAACCAAGCTTGAATTCGATCTTGACCCAAAACAAAACCTAATGAAACCCTAATTTATCTCAAACCCGTTTTTGACCCGAAATCGACCAAGAACTCATAAGATTCGACTAGGAAACATGTTTAATGACATGAAATGGAGAAATTAAGTTAGGTTTCACTTACCAAAACACCTCAAGGTTTCAAATTCGGGTTTGGAGCTTTTGAGAAAGGATGAACACTTGAATACTTGAAATTCTTGGACTTTTGATGATATAGGTTATTATTCCTAAAAGTTTAGTTAATTTAACATTAACAACACAAGATTTGCAAGGATTTAGCATGAATTTATGGTGGTGATTTTTAGTAGATGAAAATGGGGGATGAAGAGAGTAGAGAAAGAGAGAGAGATAAGAGAGTAATGAGATAAGGAAAGAAAATGTGAGGGTGTGTGGTGGGGGACTAGGGGGCCGGCCTTGGTTTCCAAAAAGGAGGCTCCCGCTACGCTAATTCCGACCAATAGCTATTCGTTAATCATTTAAACGCCAAAACAAATCCGTAAACATAAATAAACTTAACGTCACGTTAAAATTCGACAAAACGCTCGAGAATTCTCATTAATTCACGAAAGTCATTTACATTGAATTACGCTTAATTGTAAGTCAAATCTAGTCAAATATCGTAAATGTTACACAAGCATTCAATTAAACCGATCAATTACCTCGACTAGTGCACGAACACAATTTAATTAAAACGATCATTAATTTATATATATATACACCTTGAACACGATTAAATCACAACTAAATTCGATCATATGTCAATTAATTAATATAAATTAATCGAACGTACACAAAATTAACGGGTCAACCTAAGTCAAATTTCACAAATGTTACATTAATTTTAACTTGTAAGTTTTATGTATAGTTAATTTTAGATGTAATTTTATTTTATTGTATTTAATTTTATTAATGTAATGTTTTATTTTTAATAAAAGTAAGTTTTTTATTTTTGGGATAAATATAAAATAGAAGAGAATTAGAGAGAGACACCTTACTCTGATTGAGTAGTTTTTGGGTGTGTCTAGGAGAAATAAAAGCTAATATATTAGTGAGAGAGGTAAATAAAAGGATGTTAGGTCATCTTTGATAAGATAAGGTACACAAAAAGCTAGTTACTTATCCCGAAAAGCAACGTAAGTATCTTCCATAAATTATATATTTTTTTTAAAAAATTCATAAGGGAAAAGTGAAATTTTCGTCCATAAATTCACTATCCATTTAGTTATGTTGACAATGAAGCAACAAGAGACTTGTAGAAGTTTCTACATCCGGATGCAAAACCAATAACAAGAAACACAACAAAAGCAGATGTTCTAAAAGTTTTTGAGAGGGAAAAGAGTATTCTTAAAAAAAAATTGGAAAAATTACCAAATAAAGTATGTTTAACAGCAGATTTATGGAGTTATATACTAGTGATGATTACATGGCACTGACTGCCCAATATTTCGATGAAAATTGGGTTTTGAGAAAAAAGGTTTTGAATTTTCGAGTAGTACCACCGCCTCAAACTGGTTCCAATTTAGGGGAGTATGTGGTGAAATTTTGTAAGGATTGGGGGATTGAGAAAAAAGTTTTTATAATCACATTAGATAATGCAAAATAAAATGATAATTTAGTTGACTCTTTGAAGCTTTTAAGTTTAGATGATGGTTTAATTTGCAATGGAGATTTTATGCATGTACGTTGTGGGGCACATGTGTTAAACCTAATTGTACAAGCAGGATTGAAAGTCATTGACGGTGCTATTGTAACGGTTAGAGAGTCGGTTAAGTATGTTAGAGGTAGTTCATAAAGGAAGATTAAGTTCGCCGAATGCGTTGCACGTCTTGATCTTCAATGCGGTAAACACGTTTGTCAAGACATAGTTACAATATGGAACTCTAAATACCTGATGCTTGATTGTGCATTGGCTATGGTTGTGCATGCCTGATTGCAATTAGTGTATTAGCACTTTAATACCTGTCCAACTAAGGAAGAATAGGAAAGGATTAAAAAAATCACCACAATTTTGAATCCTTTTTATGATATCACTACAATCTGTTATACCATAACAGAATTGTTATTTCGTGAAACCTGAAAGTGACTTTTAAGGATATTAAAAAAGATATTAAATTAAATTTTTTCCCCAAGTTTAAAGAAATTGATGTGTATATGGGTACAATAATGGATGAGAATACAATAACAAAAACATGGAATTTAATTAAGGAAATTGATGTTCAATTGAATCTTTTTGACATTAAAAAACCTAAGTCTAGAAAACCATTGCAGAATAATGTTGTAGCTGAATAGAGTGAACCCATTTTAAAGAATGATGATGTTGTTTATATAGACAATGAGAATGATAAACAGGAGGTTGAAGTTTCAGACAATGAGGGTGTAGTTGAAAAGAGTGAAACCCTTTTAAAGAATGGTTATGTTGTTTGTCTAGACAATGAGAATGATGAAGAGAGTGAGGGTGAAGATAGTGAGAAAGAGATGATAGTGAGGATGCTGATTTTGATTTGACTTGGTAATGATTGCCCCAATATTTTCCTAACCCGATCAGAATTGGATCACTTATCTAGGTTTAACTCCAAGGACAGACTCTAATATAGAAAACATATACACAGTTACAATATGAATATAAGTAATTTTAATTAGCCAAAAAAAAACAATAACTAACCAAAAAAATTAAGTAATGAAACTTATTTGTACTAACAATTGAAAATAAAATCCAAAATTTTAAAAAATAACAATCATATTAACATAACATTTTAAAAGGGTAAACATAGCAAAAACAAATCTCATTTACACACATATTTTAATAATCATATCAACATAACATTTTAACAATAAAAAAAAAACAAACCAACCACACTTTTCTTCTTTTAAATGTCCAACACACATATATACACAAAAAAAAGTGCGATACAAACACATAAATATTAAGAACACAAAAAGGAAAAGAAATAGAATGCGTCTTCTCTCCCAGCGCCCCTTTTAGCACTTGGTGCGCCAGACGTCGACAACGGACCGGTTTTTTCCATGCCAGAAATTCTAATGAGATTAGTTTTAGCCTTTTAGGTGAAAAATGTATTTTAGAAAGGTTTTTTTGTTTTTTGTTTCGTTTTATTTTCTTATGATTTTATAGATGCTGGGTTGGAGGTACTTATATTTTTTTGGGCTGGGGTCTTTCTTAATATTGGGCCGTGATCAGAACATAATATAACATATTGCATAAAACATTTTCCTTTCCTAAACCATCGGACCCGCTACTGCATAAAACATTTTCTCAAAATGAATAAGAAAGGTATTACAGTACAAAATAAAGTAATGCGATGTCCATATAAAACTACAACGATATCAAAGTAGAAATTAACAAAGCGACCACGCTTATCATGTGGAATTTGAAGGTGTGACAACTCGTAATTAATTAACAACGAGTTAGTCTTAATCTTGTTTAAGATTAGTCATTATCATAATCTCGTCGAATTTAGACTGTCATTTGACGTGGAACTTATTAGACTTTTGGACTTTTGACTTAGTCAAATTAGACGTATCTTGATGACGTAGACTATTAGCTATTTAGACGAATGCCGAGTCTTAAAAATAACTTTAAATAAATATTTAAATGTTATGTCTTGTACACAGTAAATAGACTGTCTAAACTAATATTTCTAAAGTTACTTTGACTAAACTTTATTGACTTGTCTAACAAAAATGAGACGAGGGAAAATACCTTTACTTTACATTTAACCTTTTAGGTCAAACGGTATTTAATCGTAAGCATTTTACCAAATACGAGTCTTAAAAATAACTTTAAATAGATATTTAAATGTTATGTCTTGTACACAGTAAATAGACTGTCTAAACTCAATATTTCTAAAGTTACTTTGACTAAACTTTATCGACTTGTCCTAACTAAAATGAGACGAGGGAAAATACCTTTACTTTAAATTATAACCTTTTGGTCAAACGGTATTTAATCGTAAGCATTTTACCAAATAAGGGGTATTAAAAATATCAAATGGGCCACATAGGCCGGTTTTCTTTCTTTGTGGCTAGAAACAAAACAACAAAATGTTTCCCCCCTTTTGTTCTTCTTGGCTGGTCGACACAAACCCACACCAAAAACACACACTCAAAACACTCTTATCTCTAATTCAAATCTTGGGAAGGAGAAATCAAAGGGGATTCAAAGGAAAGGATTTTATAACTATAATAGTTAGGGTTTTATCATCATTATCATCTTTATCTTCATCAATTCTATTTCAAGAACTTCAAATTGGTAAGTTGACTAAATTCTTCAAACTTTTGATTCTTCTAAATTTAATCTTATTATTTAGTTTCATTTACTTTAAATTGAACTTATTAGTCAAGAAGATGAAATGAGTTTTGATATTGGTTGTTAGATGGATTTTTGATTTAGAAATAAGAAGTTGAGATCAAAAAGTGTTGAAATGGTATATGGTTAGCGAAATAAATTGTTTCCAGGCCTATTGGTCATGTTTATACTAGTTATAGTGAAAGGAATTGAATCAAAAACGATTTGGGTTATTTCTGCATATGAACTGCTGGTTTGGCTGCAGAATGGGGCCACTGCGGCGCAGTGGCGTTGTCTTAGCCCACTGCGGCGCAGTGCCCAGACTCTGGTCTGGTGTCGACTTAAGCCACTGCGGCGCAGTGAGCATGTTTCTAGCTCACTGCGGCGCAGTGTAAACCCTCGGAAAAATATTGTTTTTGGCTGACTGCGGCGCAGTGGGGTGAAACTTTTCCCACTGCGGCGCAGTGGTATGTTGCTGAAATATTTGACATTTCTTTATCTCTCTTATTTACTCCATTTACATTCAATTCCTTCATCAATTCTTCATCATAACCTATATATATTTTCAATTTCATCTTCATTTATTCTGTATAAAATGGCACCTAGACAGTCAAAATCGCTCAAAAATCTCCTTGCCGCTGAATATGCTCCTTCCGAAAATGTTGGCAGGGCACCTCATATCAATCTTGAGGCAAATGCCATAAGAATCAATATGAACAACTGGATGGCAAGACTCTCTCTCTCCAGTGTTCATGAT
>CM067175.1:16374171-16435270 GCA_034093135.1 Erigeron breviscapus | reverse complement strand
ATAAGCTCTTTACGGGCTTAGGTAGGCCCCAAGGGCTTGGTATGATCGCATGCACTCATACCTTCAGGAGATTTCTTATGTTCGTTTGGATAGTGAGCCAACTGTGTATGTAAAGAAGACTAGTGATAATAATATCATCATCATTTGTATTTATGTCGATGATATCATTTATACTAGTTCATCTCATGAGTTGCTGCAAGAATTTAAGTCAAATATGGTTGAAGAATTTGACATGACTGATCTTGGAAAGCTCACCTACTTTCTTGGGTTAGAAGTTGCTCAAAATGAAGACGGTGTATTTGTATCTCTGATCGATGTCGTTGGACCGATCAAAAATATAAACTAAATACCTATAAATAGTATGGGTAAGTCGAGTATCGTATCCTCAGGGAATCATGGGAAAGTGTTAAACAATTTACAAAGTTAATTGAACTAGACATAAACTTAAAATTGATTGATTGATTGATTTGATTAAACTAAAATTGATTATGAAATTAACAAACTTAAGCAACAATAATAAAGGGGACCATTCTCATGTTTCAAATTATGTTTTCAAAAGTATAACCTAACTTATATTCGTTGGAAATCACATAGACATGATTCGTTATAATGTTTGGATTGAATGAACTCAAGAATTAAATTAATCGGTTGTGATGATTCACGATAACGAAAACCGGGG
Organism: Erigeron breviscapus; assembly: GCA_034093135.1. Classification (NCBI taxonomy): domain Eukaryota; kingdom Viridiplantae; phylum Streptophyta; class Magnoliopsida; order Asterales; family Asteraceae; genus Erigeron; species Erigeron breviscapus. The sequence goes on along the minus strand of CM067175.1, from coordinate 16,434,591 downwards.
AATTGACACAACTAGATTTCTAATTCATTAAAGTAAAATTACAAGTTCATGAGAGATTCATTCAATAATCAATGATTAATTAACAAGTTAAAACCAAATGATAGATGAATTTCATTCAAGTCATAAACACATAATCATTCAAACAATCCAAACAACATTAGATGTACAAGACTAATGAAGAATTAAACATCTAATCCAATATGAGTATGAGAAAGCTTGAACATAAATGGCTTACATAATTGTTCACATGAGAATGATCAAAAGAAAACCTAGCCTATCATCTTCATCATTGAATCTTCAATTTGAATTGTCATCTTCATGAATTGGTGATTTGATGATGATATTGGGGTTTTCTCTATGTTAGGAACTGCTATTGTGAGTGAATAATATGAATGGTAACTTCCCAAGTCGTCCAATAAAGTCATATAAACTGAAAATTAATTAAAACCCAAAAATTCGGATTTTCTGCACAGCAACTGGCGTCACCCACGCCCAGATTGGGCGTAAGTACGCCCTCTGAACTTTTGCTTGGCGTAAGGTACGGCCCTGGTGGGCGTAACCTACTCCTGTTGTAAATTTCCAGATTTCCAGTTTTTCTTTCTTCACTTGATTCTCGACTTTGCTTGACTCGTTTATGATCCAATTAGTTCCAATTTGTCACCAATGACCTGAAACACTTAAACAAACATAAACACGTCCTAATCGTCTATTAATCTTCACAAAACATGTCATTTTCATATCTTAAGATTAGACTAATTAGGCGTTTATCACATTCCCCAACTTAACTCTTTTTTGTCCCGAAAAAGACATTCATCATGTGACAAGTCAATTTACAATCCTATAATACTTCCTATCACCAAAGAAACACCATATAAGAGTTATATCAATTATACATATTTGTAAAACTCGACTCTCAAGCAATCTTCAAAGTACACTTGTGCGAAACTAAATAATGGAAACCAAATTACATAACACAACCTACTCATGAGACTTACAACTATCAAAAGATTTATGACTAGCAAATAGAAATATATAAATGTGCAATTAAACCTAATAAACCTCAAGTTTGCCATAATACATGCATCACACTCTCACAATGTGCACTCCCCTCGGTTCATATTTTGGGTGAATTAGCAAAAGATGTGCCAATATATTTATATGAAGCTCACAACTCATTATTGCACACTAAAAGTCATAGGCTAGTACACAAATCGAACCAAGACCTCATACACCAAATTATCACTTCGGCATTCATACAAGATTGATGGAAATATGGAATGAAACACGGTAATGATTCTCATTTGTGATTTACTAGAATGATTTTGGAACATTTCATTTTGGTTCTTTTTGATCAACTTACATGGATAATTGAATTGATTTTCATTTATGACCATATACTTTGACTTTTTCAACCGGATATTGCAACTTTGACTTTGTTCTTTCTTTCAATTCATCATAAACAACACACTTTGAACAATTAACGAATTTCATGGTGAAGTGAGGTTAAATATGGATTGAATTGTATGATTGTTTTCATCATTTTAAGCACATAATCCGGGTTAGAGGTCTCGACACGGTAAGTGCACTAGTTCTAACCTAATGTACAATAATGGCTCACACAATATAGTTATCACGAGAAATCATGCTACGCTAACAATCTAAATCAATCGTCGACGAGGCATTTTTCTCTCATGAAATTGAAGGATATAACGGATATATAAGTGTGATACATGCATTATGACTCACAATTGGCATATTACCCTTATTTGTACATTTCTATGTTTTTACTTGCTAGCAACTCTATCAAGACGCTCATAAGTCAACCATGTCATGCAATCTAATCTACACTACCTAACCCCACTTACATGTACAAATCCAATCACAAGAAAATCTCATTTTACAAACATGTATAGCTAATATAACTCGAATATTTTGCCCCTAAGGGTCAATTTCATATTACAAGAAAGTAAATCAACATCTAAACTAGAAACATAAAAATTAACTAAAAAATTGAAATCTACCTACGAAATTAAAAATACAAAAACACAAAATAAACACATAGTCACATAATCACACAATAAGAACAGAAAGATAAATGGAAGGTACCATCACTGTCGTGGACCTTGCGGTCCAAAGATCGACTCCATCATGCTCTGGTATAAGGAACGGCCATCAAATGGATCAGGAGCTGCTGGTGACGGATCACCCGATGTATCCTCAACTAGACCAACACAAGAATGTCTCGGGAACCACTCAGAATCGTGACTCTGAGGATAATATGGATGGGAGGTAGGAACATACGGCTGCCTGTAATCATATGAAGGAGGAGTCTCCACATAGTCAAGTCCCGCAATGTGGTCCTGGTGATGGCGTACTCGCTCTGAGTACTCAAACTGCCTCCTCACATTCTGCTCATGAGCATATGCCATACCTAACTCATAACTCCTCCGTTGCACACCCTGCTGAGTAGTCATATCCCACATATTCCTCTCATAGGATGTCCACTGATTATAATCACTAGGCTGCTCATAACCAAAACTCGGCCCAGTACCTCCTATCCCAGCTCCTAACAAACCATCTCTCCTTCCTTCAACACCCCCTTTAGCTGCACTAGACTCACCCCTCTCATTAGCACGCATTTGTTCCATCTGTGCTATCGTCTCCTCCCTAGTAACCCCAGCCTTAGGAGCTATCAAATACCCATTGGTTTTCAAATCCTTAAGGAGTTTGAACTGTGGATGATCCTGAAACTCCCACTCATTCCCTTTCAACAACCTCTTCATGGAATAAGGAGTATTACTCAAATACTGCAAATTGGTCTCCTTTGGGACTACCTTGTGAATTTGGAGAAGGCGGGCGATGAGTTTCGGGTGAGGAATGACAAGTTTGTTTCTTTTGTTTCTTGCCTCCCAAATGTTAGACATTACAATTTGTCTAAATGATAAGGCTAGGTTTCCCGTGACCAAGGCATATAACACAATAACATCATGGTGCCTAACCATGCTCTTGTCACTAGTTCGAGGGCACACATTCCAACTCAAAATTGACATAATTAACCGGGGTAATGGCTTCAACAAAGCATGCTCCATCCTAAAGGTTGTACTCAAATTGTCTCGTGTAACATCAAAAACCTCAACAAGCATATCAAGCCAATTATTAGGTGTTTCTACCCCCGTTAAATACTTCTCATCCATATAATCAAAAACCCTCCCCGAAGTAGCACCCGTGTCAAATTTGGCTATCTTATCCAAGGTAGCAAAAGACATTGTTACCTTTTTCCCATTAACTGTGCCTACTAACTTAGAAGTCACCAGGGGGTTATTACCGGGAGTCAATTCTAAAGTACCCAACCAATTAATGATACCATCTAAATAAATCTCAGCATTATCACCATTATTCCAAATCAACACTTGTTTCCATCCCATTTTTTCAAATGCTTCAACCATCCCAAACCCCCTGAATTCTGACAAGACAAGTGTTCTTTCACCCAACAATTGATCCATCAAATTCTTGGCCTCAGCCATCTTTTCATTAAACAAAATCAATTGCCATTCATCGGGTAAAGTATGTAAAGGTATACCTTGTCTCCATTCGGGTTTTTCGACTTCAACCTCCATCTCTTCACTTATCTGTGGTGAGTTTTCTTCTTCTTCTGATTCATCTTGAACCATTGGCCTTTTCTTCTTGTTTGGTTGTTGACTTGATGAAGTATCACCTTTCTTGCTTAGACTCTTTATAAATTTTCCTGCTGCTTTCTTCATCCTATTAACAACAAAACTAACCAAAAGTAACAACTTAGCAATGGTTAGTGAATTAAAGCAAACAGAAGAAAAACTTTTCAAAAATTCGGTTCTTGACTCACTTGACCCGAAAAATCTAAGCCGAAATTGAGCAAACAAAGATAGGGGTTTTGTAGCCCTTGAAAAGTTATGCACTTTTGACTTAAGAATTGTTAGAATTGATGGAGAATTGAAGAAGATATGATGATTTGAATGGTTAGGGTTCTTGAAGAAAATAAATGGGGTAAGAATAAAAAATCGTGAAAGATAGATAGATATGTAGATATGGAGTGAATGAACATAAAGGATCGGTTTTGTGGCTGTAAATTAAAAGATTTTTTATTTTTGATTTTATTAAAAATTAAAAATAATTCGAAACCTGGGCCTGCCGTAAATTACGCCCGAGACAGGCGTACCCTACGCCACCTTCTTTTTGACCTAGCGTAAATTACGCCAAGATCCACCGTAGGTTACGCTCGCCAAAATCCTAGACTGCCTTCGTAATTAACTGTCGTAAGCTACGCTCAAGAGGACCGTACCTTACGCCTTGTTCAGTTTTACCGACCGTAAGCTACGCTATGGATCAGCGTACCTTACGCCTACCTGGAATCATCACTTTTGGCGTAAGGTGGGCGTCTGGTGGGCCGTAAACAGAAGATTTTGAGCGTAATGTCTAGTTGAGCTTTCCAGGGCACCGTAACCTACGCCCGTATGGTCGTAGCTTACGCCTCCTTCAGTTTTTTTTTTTTTTTTAACTACAGCCACAATAACACTTTTAATTACAAATGGTTATATAAATAAACTCCCTTCCCCAACTTAATGGTACATTGTCCCCAATGTACGCCCGAAATTGGAAATGAGTTAACGGCTCGACCACTTGCAAAACGGTTCACTTTTTCACCCAAACCAACCTTCCCCAACTTAAATCTCAAGCCTAGGTGATGAGAATTATCCAACTTGTGTGATTATGCATCAAAACACTAAAACAACTAAATAAAAGTGCATGAAAGTAAACATACCGAAAACGAAGCTAGAAAACAAACAAACAACGGGTTGCCTCCCGTTTAGTGCTAAGTTTATTGTCCTCAGCCCGACATTACCTCAATTTGATTCATGCAACCTCATAGGATGGTGGACTTGATATGAAGTTCACCATTTCCGTTGTAGCTCCATTGATGTCGCTTGCATCCAAATAAGGCTTCAAACGGTGTCCATTGACCATTTGTTTCACTCCATCCTTCGGATCCTCAATCTCAATTTCTCTAAACTTTCCAACTCTTGTAATAACATATGGACCCATCCACTTGCTTTTGAGTTTTCCCGGAAAGAACTTGAGCCTTGAATTGTAAAGCCAAACCTTTTGGCCAACTTCAAACACCTTTTTCTTCAACTTTGCATCATGAACCGCTTTCATCTTGTCTTTATAAGTTGATGCACATTCATATGCTTCATTCCTTAATTCTTCCAATTCGCACAATTGCAACTTTCTCTCTTTGCCTGCATCCTCAAAATCCATGTTAACGGCCTTAACGGCCCACAATGCCCTATGTGCAAGCTCAATTGGAAGATGACAACCCTTTCCATAAACCAACCGTTAAGGAGTAGTGCCAATAGGTGTCTTAAAAGCGGTACGGTAAGCCCACAAAGCATCATTGAGTTTGGTTGACCAATCTTTTCTATCGGGTCTTACCTTCTTTTGCAAAATCTCTTTAATTTGCCTATTGGACACTTCTACTTGCCCACTTATTTGTGGGTGATATGGGATAGCAATCCGGTGGTTTATGCCATACCGTTTAAGAAGTTTGCCAAACTGAAAATTTTTAAAATGAGACCCCCCATCGCTTATAATCACACGAGGGATCCAAATCTTGAGAAAATGTTGCTTTGGACAAACTTGCATACAATGGTATGGTCATTGGTTCTAGTGGCAATGGCTTCTACCCATTTTGAAACATAATCTACGGCCACTAGAATGTAGTAATTACCAAAGGAATTAGGGAAGGGACCCATAAAGTCAATGCCCCAAACATCAAAAATATTAACAACTAAAATGGGTTGCATGGGCATTTCATTCCTCTTGGTTATACTACCTAATTGTTGACACCTCACACACTTTTTGACAAATTCAGCGGCATCTTTAAAGATACTAGGCCAAAACAAACCACAATTTAAAACCTTGTAACCTGTCTTTTGACCGCTGAAATGACCTCCACATGCAAATGAGTGTGCATGAGTCAACACCTCTTGAATCTCTTCTTCTGGAACACATCTTCTCACCAATTGATCCGGGCCAGCTTTGAACAAGTCCGGCTCATCCCAAATGTATTGCTTTGCTTGTGCCAAGAATTGTTGCTTCTTCCTTTTAGCCCAATGTTCCGGTAGCTTACATGCGGACAAAAAGTTCACAATATTTGCATACCAATGGACAACAGAAACGGTTAGTAAATGTTCATCCGGAAATGTCTCATTAATCTCCTTGGTTGAATCATCATCCATAGCTTCAATTCTTGACAAGTGGTCTGCCACCACGTTCTCACTTCCTTTCTTGTCTAGGATCTCCAAATCAAACTCTTGTAGTAGCAACACCCATCTAATTAGCCTTGGGTTTGCATCCTTTTTCTCCATCAAATGCTTAACCGCGCTATGATCTGTGTACACTATAACCTTGCTACCACAAATATAAGAACAAAACTTGTCAAGTGCATAAACAACCGCAAGCAATTCTTTTTCGGTGGTTGTATAGTTCAATTGGGCATCCGATAAAGTCTTGCTTGCGTAATAAATCACAACGGGTTTCTTGTCCACCCGTTGTCCCAAAACAGCCCCAATGGCAAAGTCACTTGCATCACACATAATTTCAAAAGGCATGGACCAATTAGGTGATTGCAAAATGGGGGCTTCAACCAACTTTTCTTTCAAGGTTTCAAAAGCTTTCAAACACTCATTATCAAACACAAAAGGTACATCTTTCAACAACAAATTACACAATGGTTTGGTAATGACACTAAATCCTTTTATGAACCTTCTATAAAATCCGGCATGTCCAAGAAAAGAACGGACGCCCTTAACATTGGTTGGAGGGGGTAAAGTAAAAATGACTTTAATTTTGGCCCGATCAACTTCCATGCCTTTACTTGAAATCACATGACCCAAAACCGTCCCCTCTTGAACCATAAAGTGGCTCTTTTCCCAACTTAAAACCAAATTTGTCTCAACACATCTTTTCAAGACTTTAGTTAGCTCATTAAGACAATTATCAAAGGTTTGGCCAAAAATTGAAAAATCATCCATAAAGATTTCTAGGGAATCACCGACCATATCCGAGAAGATACTCATCATGCACCTTTGGAAGGTGGTGGGAGCATTACATAACCCGAATGGCATTCTCCTAAAGGCAAAAGTCCCATATGGGCATGTGAATGTGGCCTTGTGTTGATCATCGGGATGGATAGCAATTTGATTATAACCCGAATAATCATCTAGAAAATAATAAAACTTCTGACCTGCAAGCTTTTCGATGATTTGATCAATGAATGGCAATGGGAAATGATCCTTGGAAGTAGCGGTGTTCAACTTTCGGTAGTCAATGCACACCCTCCACCCGGTGATGGGCCGGGTTGCAATTTGTTCACCACTATCTCCTTTCACCACTTGAATTCCAGCTTTCTTAGGTACCGTTTGTGTTGGACTTACCCATGTACTATCCGAAATTGGGTAAATAATTCCAGCATCCAACCACTTTAGCACCTCCTTTTTCACAACTTCACGCATGTGAGGATTCAATCTCCTTTGAGCATCACGTGAAGGTTTTGCTTCAGCATCGGTGATGATTTTGTACATCACAATTGATGGACTAATGCCTTTCAAGTCGGCAATTGTCCATCCAATAGCCGCCTTGTATTCCTTGAGCAACTTTAGTAATGCTCTTTCTTGCATTTCTTCCAAATTGGATGCAATGATCACCGGCAAAGTTTTTTCTTCTCCCAAAAATGCATACTTCAAATGAGATGGGAGCTCTTTCAACTCAACTTGTGGTGGACTTTCAATTGATGGTTTGAGATGGGTGTCAATATGGTCCGGTAGACTTTCCACCAAATGAGTCCATGGTGGTCTACCTTCTTGAATTGCCATAATCTCCCAATCCTTTTCTTCCTTCTTCAATGTTTCACTATGCTCCAAGATTAACCTGTCAACCAAAGCACAATTCTCTCGTGTGTCTTCCTCATTTTCATGAGGAATACACTCATCAATGACGTCCGCCATAAAGCATTCGTCACTAACTACGGGGTTAGGAACACTAGTAAAAACATTCAATCTTATCTTACGGTTGCCAAAAGTCATTTCAACCGTACCCCTTCTACAATCAATTAATGCATTAGCGGTTGCCAAAAAGGGTCTACCCATGATGACATTGGGCTGCTTAACATTACCGCTTGGTACAAAATCGAGTACCAAAAAGTCTACGGGGTAATAGAGGTCCTCCACTTTAACAATGACATCTTGGACAATTCCTCTTGGAAGTTTTAGTGACAAATCAGCCATCACCAAGGTGGTGTCGACTTTTTCCAAGGGTCCAAAGTCATATTGATCATACAAAATACCCGGTAGGATACTCACACCCGCCCCCATATCCAAGAGTGCCTTATTCATTTTAAAATCACCAACTTGAATACTAATTAAAGGCGCTCCCGGATCTTGGAGTTTAGGTGGGAGTATGCCCATCACAATGGCACTAACTTCTTCATTTAAAACAATTTTCTTTGGAAGCTTATGGTGCCATTTTTGGGTACACAACTCCTTAAGGTACTTAGCATAAGCCGGAACTTGCTTGATTATGTCAATAAGAGGTATATTGATTTTCACTTGTTTAAAAATTTCCCACATTTCTTCCTCATGTGGACCTCTTTTCTTAAGTGTAGGCCTAAGTTTTGGATCAATCAAAGCCAAAGGAAAAGGAATGGTATTACCCTCCATATCCTTTCCTTGTTTTTCAGAAAACTTACCACTAGACCTATTGTTTTCTATCTCTTTAAAAGACACTTTTTTATTTGATTTAGGTAGAACAAGTTCCGGTTCATGCTCACTATCTTAATTCTCATCAACATCCTCCACCACACCATCAACAAGTGATGATGGAGGCACAACTTTATTATCATAAACTTTACCACTACGAAGAAGACTTACATTGTTTATCTCCACATTCTTGACATTCTTTGAGACGCCACTTTGATGTAGTGGATTGATCTTCGTATCACTTGGTAGCTTGCCCGGATTCTTCCTCAATTCCGATACATCCTCCGCCAATTGACCAACTTGCTTTTGTAAGGACTCAACCGTTTTATCTCGAATCTCATTCTTCCTATCCATTTCTTTCAAGTACTCCATGATCTCCCGGGTTGACACATCATTACCTCCCGAAGGCCCACCTTGATTATTACCTTGTTGATAGTTCCTTGGGTAGCCTCTATTGAATCCTCCCTGATTTTGGCCACCTTGGTAATTCCCTTGGTTGTAATTTCGGCCTTGGAATTGTTGAGATGGTGCTCCACCGGTTTGGTTGTTTCCTTGAAAGTTCGGGTTGAGTTGGTTTGAAGAATTTCCATACCAAAGATTTGGATGGTTTCTCATTCCCGGATGATAACTGTTGGAGTTCATGTCAAATGGCCTCTTTTCTCCAAACACTTGATTCACTTCTTCAACATGTTCTGGGACCAATGGACATTGCAAAGCCGTATGCCCAAGTTCATCACAACTCTCACAAATCGGGTATTCTTGAGAAACTTGAGCAACACCCCGATTTTCAGCTTTCCCCAACTTAGCAAACTTTCGTTCCAATGCTTCAAGTCGATCTTTAGTGGCTTGATCACTTGTTGATGAAGTAGAAGCTATTGGATGCCTTGCTATCCTATTCGATTGAGCTTGCCTTTTTGAATTCACACTCATCTTCTCCATGAATTCCCAATCAACATCTTCGGGATTTGTCAAGAAAGTACCATTGCTAATTGAATTCACATCTCTTTTCTCTTCCGGTAATAAACCATCATAGAAATCCGTGATCAACTCCCATTTAGCAATCCCATGGTGTGGACATGTTCTCAACAACTCATTAAACCTCTTGAAAGATTCATGAAATGTTTCACCCGATTGTTGCTGAAAAGTTCTAATGGAAGTCCTTGCATCACTAGTCTTTTGCATAGTATAATACTCATCTAAAAATTGTTGCTGCATTTCAGCCCATGTAAAGATACTACCCGATGGCAATGCCAAGAACCATTGCTTTGCCTTATCCTTCAAAGTGAACTGAAATAAGACTAGTTTAACTTCATCCGGTGAAAATCCTTGCCCTCCAATGGTTCCACAAATAGCCTCAAACTCCGATATGTGCAAATAAGGCTCTTACGATGCCTTCCCATAGAAACTCGATAAAATACTCAAACATTGAGGTCTAACTTCAAAAGCTCTACCCCTCAAAACCGGTGGTACTATAGGTGAAGCATTAATGGCTATGGCGGGTCGGAAATGACTATCAACTCCTTGTGGTGGAGGTTGATAGTTCATGTTTGGCATGGCTCGGTTATGTGGTTGGTTATTGGGTGGAACTCCACGACGGTAGTGGCGTGGTGGTGGACCATGAGGAACTCTTGGTCCTTGGTGGATGTATTGAGGTTGGTTATATTGGTTGTATTGATAGTTTTGCGGTTGCACATAATCTTCCCCATCATTCCAACCATACCCATTCGCATGATCATCAAATCTCCCATCATCCCAATTATCAACCCTATCATATACCGACTCCTCCGCACCTCGTTATGCATCTCCAACATAGGTTGGTGTTCCTTGTCGGTTGGGATTTGTGTAACCACTCCTTATTGATCGGGGTGGATGTTGTGGTTGATGTTGGTTTAGAAGTTGGGCATTTTGTTCAAGGTTAGGTTCTGGTTGGATTCCGGCTGGTGGAATGTTTCTTTGTGAGTTACCGGGGTCGCTCATGGTTGCACGTTGAAGTACTCGGTTTCTCCTAGCTGTTTTCTCAATTTCCGGATCAAACAACAAAGGTGACTTCTTCTTTGAATACCTCGTATGCATACACAACCTGTAATCTACACAAACAACACACATCGTGTAACACTGAACTACAAGAATTCAAAAGGAAATAAACAAACTACTAACTAAAACTAAACTAATTCTTTTTTGAATTTTCTGAAAATTTTTAACTAAACTAATTTAAAACAAACTTTAACACTTTGCACACCTATTCCCCGGCAGCGGCGCCAAAATTTGATCGATGTCGTTGGACCGATCAAAAATATAAACTAAATACCTATAACTAGTATGGGTAAGTTCGAGTATCGTATCCTCAGGGAATCATGGGAAAGTGTTAAACAATTTACAAAGTTAAGTAAACTAGACATAAACTTAAAATTGATTGATTGATTGATTTGATTAACAACTAAAATTGATTATGAAATTAACAAAATAATTCAATTAAATAAAAAGTAGATCATTCTAATGCTCCTAATTATGCTTTCAAGTATGTAACCTAACTTATACTCATTGGAAATCACATAGACATGATTCGTTATAATGTTTGGATTGAATGAACTCAAGAATTAAATTAATCGGTTGTGATGATTCACCATAACGAAAACCGGGTAATTGACACAACTAGACTTCTAATTCATTAAAGTAAAACTACAAGTTCATGAAAGATTCATTCAATAATCAATGATTACTTAACAAGTTAAAACCAAATGATAGATGAATTTCATTCAAGTCATAAACACATAATCATTCAAACAATCCAAACAACATTAGATGTACAAGACTAATGAAGAATTAAACATCTAATCCAATATGAGTATGAGAAAGGTTGAACATAAATGGCTTACATAATTGTTCACATGAGAATGATCAAAAGAAAACCTAGCCTATCATCTTCATCATTGAATCTTCAATTTGAATTGTCATCTTCATGAATTGGTGATTTGATGATGATATTGGGGTTTTCTCTATGTTAGGAACTGCTATTGTGAGTGAATAATATGAGTTGTAACTTCCCAAGTCGTCCAATAAAGTCATATAAACTGAAAATTAATTAAAACCCAAAAATTCGGATTTTCTGCACAGCAACTGGCGTAACCTACGCCCAGATTGGGCGTAAGGTACGCCCTCTGAACTTTTGCCTAGCGTAAGGTACGGCTCTGGTGGGCGTAACCTACGCCTGTTGTAAATTTCCAGATTTCCAGTTTTTCTTTCTTCACTTGATTCTCGACTTTGCTTGACTCGTTTATGATCCAATTAGTTCCAATTTGTCACCAATGACCTGAAACACTTAAACAAACATAAACACGTCCTAATTGTCTATTAATCTTCACAAAACATGTCATTTTCATATCTTAAAATTAGACTAATTAGGCGTTTATCAATCTCAAAAGAAATATGTTTGTGAGTTACTGAAGAAATTTGGAATGGGTAACTCTAATGGTGCTGTTACACCTATGAATACCGGTGAAAAGTTACGAGGTGAAGATTCGAGTCATAAGGTTGATGGAAAGAAATTTCGAAGTCTTGTAGGTGGGCTGCTGTATCTCACCAATACAAGACCTGAACTTGCATTTTCTGTGGGATTCATTGCAAGGTACATGCAGAAACCATCGGCACAACACTTTGGAGCTGCAAAGAGGATATTGAGGTATGTTGCTGCTACTACTAACTATGGGTTATGGTATGAGAAGGGTTTAAAGGTTTGTTTGAAGGGATACACTGATAGTGATTGGGCGGCATCGATTGATGATCGAAAAAGTATATCAGCACATGTTTTCTCTATCGGCAGTGGGGTTGTTTCATGGAGTTCAAAGAAGCAGCCTATTGTGGCTCTATCTTCTACCGAAGCGGAATATGTTGCAACTAACAATGTTGCTTGCCAAGCAGTTTGGATGAGACAGTTAATGAAAGAGTTGGGGCATGAACAAGTAGAAGCAACAGAAGTGATGTGTGACAATAAGTCAGCTATTTTCTTATCCAAAAATCCAGCCCTTCACAACAGGAGCAAGCATATTGATATAAAATTTCATTATATTAAAAGTCTTGTGGCTTCGAATCAGGTGGTGCTTAAGTCATGCTATACAGAAGAGCAACTGGCTGATGTGTTAACAAAGCCTCTTGGTACTAATCGGTTTTGTCTCCTTCGAGAAAAGTTGGGTGTTCGGGTGTTGGAATTAAAGGAGGGTATTGGAAAGTAATTCAAACAAGTCATGACCGTTGGGTTTCCAGTTATGCACGTTTAATAAAGTGGGCCGAGTCTCATGCACGATCCCTGAAGATTTGGTCTTTTAGTTATTTCCTTTATTTACTAGTTGTTTGTTATTTGTTATCTCTGCACGTTTCTTTTCTGTTATGTACTTGTGGCTATATATAGCCTTGGTTGTTATCAATGAAAGTATCCCAAATAATTCAAAGTACTTTATTGTGTGTTTGACTATAATTTGTTCTATCAATATATATATATATAGGTGAGATAAATTGAGTCCAGCTTAATTTAAGTCGAAAAAGGGTCCATGTAACTTACACATGTGTAAGTTGTAAAACTTACAAAACTTACACATGTGTAAGTTGTAAGTTAACTTACACATGTGTAAGTCGTGGTGGCGGTGGTCGCCGTCGCCGAAAAATCATGGTGGTTGTCGGAGATGGTGGTGGTGGTGGTAGGAGGTGGTTGGAATTTGAGGAGATGGAAGAAAATCAATGGACTCAAATTGGACTCAAAATAAGCTGGACTCATTTTATCTTTTCCCTATATATATATAGGGGACCCTTATTTTGAGAACCCATTTTTTTGTAAGAACCGTGAGAACTCTTAAATTTCATATTAGATCACATGTTTTTTTTGTTCATTCACATGTGAAACGTTATAAAAACATATGTTGCAGAAGAATTTTTTTTTCAAAACCTTATATATAGCCGTTTGTCACATGTGAACAAAAAACGTGAACAAATTCATTCACAAGTTCACAAAAGGCTACTTTGAAGGTTTCTTAAAAAAGTTTCTTCTACAAAATACATTTTTATATCATTTCACATGTGAATGAACAAAAAAACATGTGAACAAATATATATTTTAAGAGTTCTCATGGTTCTTACAAAAAAAATGGTTCTCAAAATAAGGAAACTATATATATATATAGAAAAAGTTGAATATAAAATGAGAACCATAAATATATATATATATATAAATTAGAAGAGTGAATATGTGGCTGGTAGATATTGATAAAGAAATAAAATTTATCGGTAAGATAATCTGGATACACACATTTTGTTTTTAAATACACAGAATCACAACAATAACATACATATACTTCGGTTAAAACAATAGTGACATAATAAATAAAGATATGTTGTAGCACGTATTTGAAACAAACTGCCCTCTTCTTCAAGCTTTAAAAAGGGCTCTTAAGTTCAAAGGGGATATATTTTGGGTGTCTCCATCCATAAGTTGCCTGGCTATGATAGCGTTGGTGGCATCAGACGGATGATACGGGTCCCAAAAAACGTACTTTGATCTATTGGCGCAAACTTTAGAAGTCGGTCCACATGGCACGATACCACCATGTTGACCACTTACATAACAACATGCTGAATCCGCGTTATCAAAACCTGTTACAAGAAACATATATGTTCTTCAATCAGCTGAGATCATATGTGCAGTGCCGATATATAGTCAAATATTTTAAGAAACATGTTTTTTTTTTTTAATCAAAGAAACATGTCTTTAAGTGGTAGTATTCTTCAGTCTTCACTCACTCACCATATGATTTGAAATTTTGAACAATATCTGCAACGATACGATAAACATCTGCGAAAAGGAACGTTGAACCATCAAGTGAGATGGTTAGGTCTTGGAGCAGGCCTTTTAATTGGAGATTGAAGAGTTGAGCCAAGTGATTTGGCAAAGCTACACAATCATCTCCTGCAGACGGATTTACATCCCTCTGATACGGTATGCATCCGATAGGTCCCACATTCGGAACCACAAACTTTCTAGCACCCATTTCATACAGCCTCTGCATATATGTTAATTAACCATTAAATCATAATCAAATGAGTTTGCGGTACGTTTTTATTTTTTATTTTTTTGAATAGCTAAATATTGTACTAAAGCTACTCCTATTTCTAAAACTACCCAAATATGTCTATGCCAAGATTTGAACCTTGTCTTTTTCACACGAGGCATAAGCCTCTATACCAGGTGGGCTAACCCACATTGGTCGGTACCGTTGATACAAGATTTCTAACACATACATTGGTGAGTCCATGAATTTAACTGTTCCAATCAATACTATATGATTGAGTCGGGTATAAAATCTTTTAGATGAACTGATCTGTTGATACTAAAAACAATTTTAATGGAGTTGGGTCGGGCTAGTGTTGTTACCGTAACTTGACCTCTGAATCTAGATATCAATTCTCCAACAAATGCCTCTGGAGACACTAGTTTTTGCTCAATTGTTGAAACAACGGGCGTGAGGTAGTTATTAATGAAATCATTTGAACCGATTGTTACTGAGAACAGAGCTCCTTTGAACAATTCTTCGGCTGCAAGAACACCAATCCATGAGATTATATACTGCCTTGTATTCGCAAAGTTGTCGAGTTGTGCATCCAAATTTATCCTCCCAATCTACAAAGATTAAACAAAACATCATATTTTGAATCATGACATATATTAGAAATTGTGAGATTCATTGTAAAGACCACATATAGATTAGTTCACTTCTAATAAGCTACTTGATGTATTATGAGTTCCTTACCAATATAGTGAGATATTTGACCAAGTATAACCATTGCATTAAATACAAACAAATTACGAAGTTTTTCTTAGATATACAATATATTTTTATTTTAGAAAATGATACCAGCTCAGTCGGTTAAGTCGCTGTGGATGTTCAATCCCATTTAACCTCTAAACCAGGGCCTTCTGGTGTGGTTTTTCTTTGGATAGGCACTCGACGTTGGATGTAACGGGACCAGGTTAAGACAACCGATTACCCTGATCTTAATGACTTATGTAGGCCCTCATCCAGTCATCCTTTGATGGTGGAGGCAAGTCTATTCAACGGTTCGACGTACGTAACAAAAATATAAAAAATCTTCCTCAAATTTTTAATTTCTTTGAATACCATAAATTTCAATATTATATTTTGTATACATGCAACTTGCATACCCTATCTTCTAGTATATATAGATCGGCCATTAACTATATAATGGACCCCATATCGCACATATATAGCAATAATTTTAATAATGTAATTGACTTGAAAATACAATGAAAATTGCAAAACGTATTCATGTTTACACTTTGTTAATATAGATGTGTCGACATAAATAGTTAGAATAAATTTATATACCTAGTTTTGGTTAAACAAGATTTCTTGCATTGTCACAACATTTGTATATATTGGCCTAGGGACCTTGAAGTCGGAGGGGGAGGACAAGGTAAAATTTGTGATAAAAACTTACAAAGATCTCTCCGGTATGATTTAGAATTCCTCCACCACCGGATGCATAATTGACACCTTGAAGGACTAGAGGCCCGGTTGTGGTTGGAGCCAGATATGGCGGCGTATAATCCTTCAAACCCAACTCCTGCCCTGAAAATCGCAACATTTGACGTCATAAGATATAAGAAAACATTAAGACATCTAAAATATATATAACTCATCTCAACCAAAAACAAAAATAACGTGCACAAATTGGTATATGAACAGAGGCGGATCTAGACGTTGGTGCAAAAGAAAATTTTGACTTAAAATTTTGAAATATAATGAACCAAAAGCATGAAACTATATATACTATAAGAATGAGTATAGAATTCACTTGCCTAGAATGTCTACTATGGTTCTTCCATTCGTATATCGACCAGTGGGCATCCCAAAATCGATTCCATTTGGTGCATAATTCGCCTTTGATAACGATGTAATGTAGTTATTGTTGCCTACCTCAACCAACGAATCACCAAAAACAAAGTTAGCAGAAAGTGTATCTGCCATGCAAGTGATGCCAAACAAAAGCAAGACAATCAAACATCTTAAAACAACCTTAAACTCTTCTTTTTCATATTTGAGCATAACTATAATTAGTCTCATCTCACACAAGATTAAGAATCTAAAAATAATCTTGATTCCAAAATAGAGTTATATCATATGAACATAAAAAGCTCGCTCGATCGAGGCACTAATTACAAAAAACCCGCGAAATAAAAAAATGTGATGTGAATGAATGATGAACTCAAAAACATTACAATGAAATTTGGAATGAAACACATAGAAGCATTTTATAGATTTGTTTGAGACAGATGCAGCAGAAACAAATGTGTAGTAGTTAGGGAGTTATAGATACTGGAAAATGGGCATCCAATTGGTGATATAGAATTAATTTTCATATCTTCTCAAGCCCATACCTTGAAGCAGCTAGACTAGACAATAGTATTATTTATTCTTCACAGGACTTTTGTTGCTTTGGGAAACTCGATAAGACATATTTATTATTTTGTGAAACTATTTACAAACAACTTGCCATCCAGTTAGTTTCATTTCTAATCACACTACATCTAGCTAGGATTGAATTCACTTTCGATTGGATACAACTTTTTCAGTGTTTGACGGTCTTTGGCAGGATAATGGATTTTCATCTAGTTTAAATCAATGTTTTGAAAACCTGTTTTTTGTTTGAACCAAACAAGTTTTCCAGACCAGTGGAACCGGTCAGATAAGTTGAATCGACTAGTTCAAACGGTTGGGTTTTCGATTACAATCAATTCAAATATAATATCAAATATAAATATTAAAGTTCATAAACAACCAAATATAATATTAAAATATACAAAATCAATATAAAAATTATAATAAAGAAAATCACAAAACCAGTTGAACCAAAATACTAGCTAAAGACCTAAAAAACCGGGCATCCGTCAAAAACCCGATTGAACCGGCTTGACCGACCGGTTTACAAAATTTTGTTTTCGTTGCAAAATCATTTATCCATCTTAAAATATGAGTATTTTGTAAAGTTTAGCAATAATTTATTGAGATATTTTTTCTCCTTTTAGTTTTTAAAAAAACAATTGGCACAATTATTACCCATTATATGCTAATCAAATATCTTGACGCTAATATAGACTTTTGTTTTTTAATTCTTTGAATATCGATCCCCTGTTGACCAGTGATGAAATATAGTAACAAAAAAAATAAGTAACATCCGATCTTGTCTTTCTCGGGTTATAAATTCCAATGTACGGCGTTTTATGTAGAGGTTGAGATGTGGACAGTCTTATCCTCACCAAAGATAGAGAGGTTGTATCCTAGTTATATCAAAGGTAGAACAGTTTCACAAGAAGTACAAACCAAACCCTTGACTTCTGACTTTAAAGACAGATATTAAACTAAGGTAAAACAGTTTCACAATAAGTAAAAACCAAACTTTTGACTTTAAAGACAAAGATATTAACCAGTGATGAAATATAGATCGTATATATACCAAAATATCTGGAATTAAGTAAACCTGTTTGATCGAATTAACACACAAAAATGATGACATTTGTGTTTTCTAACTTGGTGGTGCGTTTGGGAACACCGTAACGATTTCATTTTCAAAGGGAGTGTTGATTCAAGTTTGGATTTTTTTAACTAGATTGTTTCCACTTCTATTGTTTGGATTAATTTTCATAACAGGAGGGATTGCTTGATTTGGGTTTAATTATATAAATCTGAGTTAATTTCATTAGGTGTCCCTGTGGTTGTCGATAATATCTCTTTCCACCCTGTGCTTTTTTTTCATTGTTAGATACCCTTATGGTTCATGTTAATTTCATTACATGCCCTTTTGTCTATCGATCGTTAGCCACTCTCCGCTAAACTTCCCATGTGCATTGCACATGAGGGCCTTTCCGTCATTTTGCCTCTAAAAACATCTTATTCTTTTTCTTCCTCTTTACTTTCAGATCTAACATGAGGGTCTTTCCGTCATTTTGCCTCTAAAAACATCTTATTCTTTTTCTTCCTCTTTACTTTCAGATCTAACAACCAACTCATAATATATATACATATACATATCTACATATATGTACATGAACACAACAACCAATCAAACACCCCTAAGCAAATGAATTAAAACCTAAAATATATTGGTGGCACCAACACAACACCAAACACCACCATTGACATTCATCATCATCATCTCCGTACAAACCAACCACCATCGCCACCTCCCTCAACCCATCCACCACAACCATAGCCACCAATGTATCCCCACACCGCCACCACCACCCTTTGCAGATTTGCCACCACTTCACCGCCAACCGTCTCCATCCATCTCTAAATATTTTCATTCATATATATATATATATAGAGGTGAGTTAAATAAGGAACAAACAATCAAAAGGGAACAAGGGGATCAATCTGAACCGTTGGATCTAGAGATCGGATGGAAAGATAAGATGCATCTCCGGCGACATCTCCGGTCATCTTCATCTCCGGCGGCGGCGGCGACATCTCCGGCAATCATCAGTTTCGTTTTCCGGTGGATACGGTACGGGCGTTGCCCTCATCCGTTCTAAAGTGGTTGTCACCGGACGCATATGGGAATCGTATGGATTTGATGGGCGGCGATCCAAGAGATGGTGGCGGTTTGATACGGTACGGCGTATCCCTTGCTGCCGGCGCCGGCGCCGTGGTTGGGGTGGTCGGAGATGATGGTGGTGGCGGTGGTTGTCTCGCCGGAGAAGAAGAAAGAAGGAGGAGGTGGTGACGGTGGTTATCTCGCCGGAGAAGGAGATAGTGGCGGCGCTATTGTCTCTCCGGAGAAGGAGGAAGAAAGAGGAGGAAGATGCTTGTTCTGAGCCATCAAAATGCTTGATCGGACGGCTGGGAGGAGTCCCCTTGTACTTTTTTTTTTACCCCATCCTCAAATTATCTTTCTCCTATATTATATATATATATATAGGGGAAAGATAATTATAGTACATGTGTAAGTTAACTTACTTCCTTCTTCTTCCTTCTTCCTTCCATCTCCGACCACCACCACCACCACCATGATCATCTCCGACCACCACCATGATCATCTCCGACCACCACCATGATCCTCCGGCGAGACTTACACATGTGTAAGTACAACTTTTTTAGCATTTTAGGGTTTAAAATTTCTAGGTTTTTTCCTTCGCGAGACAACCACCACCAGCCACCATCATCTCCGACCACCCCAACCATGGCGCCGGCGCCGGCAGCAAGGGCTTCGCCCGTACCGTAGCAAACCGTCACCATCTCTTGGATCGCCGCCCATCAAATCCATACGATTCCCATATGCGTCCCTTGACGGTCAGTTTAGAACGGATAAGGGCCTCTGGCCCGTACCGTATCCACCCGAAAACGAACCTGATTCTCGCCGGAAAGTTAACTTACACATGTGTAAGTTAACTTACACATGTGTAAGTCTCGCCGGAGGATCATGGTGGTGTTCGGAGATGATCATGGTGGTGGTTGGCGGCGGCAGTCTCGCCGGAGAAGAAGGAAGAAGAAGGAAGTAAGTTAACTTATATATGTACTTTTTGTAATGCTTGTACTATAAATAACCCACCCCTATATATATATATATATATATATATGTTCTTAAATTAATAATAACAAAATACCAAAAACCAAACACCATCGAGTCACTCAACTGGGTCTTTGTGTTTGCCTCCTTTACTTGCCACTGCCGTGAAGAACCAAAAGTGAAACATGATTGTGGTATTTCAAATTGATTTATGGTTGTCTATTCAAATTGATTTATATGGGATTTTGATGCATTTTTGGATGATGCAAGTAGAATGTTTGTCTTCTAGTTGTGCTCATTTTTTACAAAACTAGTTATGTGGGTACTTTGGACTCTTATGTTTGTCTTCTGGGTGTGAAAGGATTTGAATTTAGTAAAGCATCGTTTGGTGCTCTATTTCAATTTGTTGCTAAAAAAATGATATTTATTTCTTATCCGTTTAATTTTAGATTCTAGATTAGGATTTAATTTGTTTGGAATTTGTTTGGATGTTAGAAGATGAAAAAGTTTATAAGGAGAGAGAAAAAGGGGCCATCTGATGGCAAAATACAAAAATACCCTCGTGAGGGGGGTTAACGGTGAGAGGATAACGTCTGTTAGACAAAAGGGCATGTAATGAAATTAACATGAACAATAGGGGTATCTAGCAATGAAAAAAAAGTACAGGGTGAAAAGAGATATTATCAACAACCACAGGGGCACTTAATGAAATTAACTCTACAAATCTGCTTAATGTTTAATGGACTTAATTACCAAGAAAAAGTTGTCTCTACATATATTTAAACTTATTGGTCAAATTTCAATATGTTATACGCCTTGCAACAAGTTTCAGACAAGCTAGAAGAACATATAATTTATAGCAATCTTTTCAATCGCTTATTGTATTGTTGTGCTAGGCGATTTTCAAACGCTACACACTCTTGACTAGAAGATGGGTGTAAATCCCTTTGATTTGGGCAACATCCAATCGGAGGAAGACTTGAAACGATAATCTTTCGAGCACCCATGTTATAAAGTCTCTAAAAGTGATATACAAAATGTTAAAGGTCAAAAATGATTATATGAACGATAAAGGTTAAGTAATTAACAGTATAAGTCTACCGTCAGTTGCCATGTAAATGTAGAAATCAAGGTTCCAATGAACTTTTCGGGTGATACTAGTTTCTTGGTATGGTTTGAAGCATCTGGTAGAAAGTAACGTTATTGATAAAATCATTTCCACCCATTGTCACTGAAAAGAGAACAGTAGACAAGACTTTATCCGCTGCAGATTTGCCTATGGTTGATAGTATGTCGCGCCTTGTCATTCCAATGTTGTGAAGTTGCGCGTCCATGGAGAGCCTGCCAACCTATTTCCATATAGTATATATGTCTTTAAAATGTCTTAGGAAATCTAATGTATTAAACCAATAAGTGGCTTACAGCATTTGCACCCTTTTCGTTTAATATTCCACCAGCACCAGAAGCATAGTTCACACCTTGCAGAATCACTGGACTGATTGTGGTTGGAGCAAGATACGGTGGAGTAAATTTTTTAAATCCCAACGACTGTCCAGAAGAAAGAAAATTTACACATCCAACAATAAATCAACCACGATATATAAGTATATAAAAATAGATAACGTATAAACACCAAATTAGGTGAAAAGAATAAATTGTGCGCCTATAATGTCAAAAATGGTTCTTCCATTTGTAAATCTTCCTGTGAGCATTCCAAAATCAATATCGACTGGCTCATATCAAACATAGTATTAGTTTCCAGTTATCTAGTTTTCATAGTATTAGTTCCCTTGTAATGATTTAGGCTACTCTATAAATATAGTTTCTTGTAATCCTTATTAATTATAATTCAATACAATAACCCACAAGGTTTTTCAAGGTATTAGAGCCATAATTCGACCATCGAAATTCCGGCCACAATTCCGGCTCCTCACAAACCCTAATTTTGTTTTTTTTTTTAAATTCGGTTCTCTACCAATTAACCCTTTAAATCTTCGAATTAAACATCAAATCCGCAACCATCACTGCGGATCGAATTTACGAGATACCCTTCAAAATTTCGACGCTGCCGGACCACCAATGCGCCTCTACGCGCCGCTTGCTTTCTCGCCGGAATAATTACAATTCCGGCAATTACTCTTTCTTACCGACGCGTTACTGTACACCTCCACCACCGTTGTTATCCTCATCGAATTCTGGTCAAAACCCACGACTTTGGTTTTATTTTCGCTGCCGTTGACCGCCGCTGGGAACCTAATTTTTTCAAAAACATAAAATTTAACTTAATCTTCCAATGGCAATGCTTGCTTCTATTTCCACACAAGACAAAGCAATCACAACTCCCACAAATTTGCCTTCAAACTATCTCCAACTAGTTATGGATATTGGAAATCAATGCTTGAGGCTTTCTTCACCACACATGGTTTATTTGGGTACATAAATGGCACAATTCCATGTCCGTCTCCAACCATACAAGAAAAAGACAAACAAAAAGATGTTGCATCCACTTCACAACCAAACCTGAATCATCCGATTTGGCTATCTAATGATGCCCATGTACGTATGCTCATTATGTCTATTGTGTCTGAAGCATCGTTCCAACATGTACAAGGAGCTACTTCACGAGAACTTTGGTTATCCCTTGCTCGCGCATATGCCCCACAAACCTCGTCTAGGGAATATACCCTTAAGTCACAACTCCTTCGACTTCAGATGAAAGAAGGTGAATCAACGTCTACTTATCTTACTCGAGCACAAGAGTATGCTGATGCCTTGCAAATATTGGCGAACCAGTGAAAGACAAAGATCTTGTGATGCATGTTATTACAGGTCTTCCTGATGATTACAACAACTTGAAATCAACAATACTTGGCCGACCGACACCCTTGGAATTCTCTAAACTGCACGGGTTTCTCTTAGATCTTGACTACATGGTCAAGAAACCAGTGGCCGATTTAACCCCCGCTCAAACTTTCTCAACTGCTACATTGCCACAGTCTTCGAGCGCTAGTGGAAATTCACCTTCGCTTCCCAGTGATACTATGGAAGCCCTTCAACAACTGGTTGCCCGTCTTGGTTTTCAACTTCAGCCATCATCCAACCAATCGCCACAAGCTTTGTATACAAATAGGTCGAACAATAACCGAGGCAACAATCAAAACAACCGTAGAGGTCGCGGAAATTATCAGAATTCCCAAAATCGCGGTGGAGGTAATCGAAATCAATTTTCTTGGGCAACTAATCAAAACACTATATATGGTACTTGTAGCAAGTGTGGAATTAGTCATCTCCCGTCACAATGCCCAAATCGGGACCCCTCCACAATGCGTAATAGGCAACCGTCTGCTAACTTTGCTCAGACCAACTATGCTGCTAACTCTCGCTCTCCTGCATCAACTTCATGGCTTCCTGACTCAGGTTCTAATTACCATGTTACTCCTAATCTCTCTAGTTTTGACACGTTCCAGCCGTACTTTGGCGATGACAATGTTCATGTTGGCAATGGTAAGGGTCTTCCTATTTTACATATTGGCTCTTCAACTTTTTATTCACCCAATAAAAGACTTTCTTTACGAGATATCCTTCATGTCCCTGAAATTAAACAAAATCTTCTTTCCGTTCAAAAGTTTTGCTTAGACAACAATGTGTTTTTTGAATTTCACGCAACTTTCTTTTCTGTGAAGGACAAGGTCACCCATTCTAACCTCCTCACTGGTCCAAGTAATGGAGGTCTTTACTCCTTTTGTCTACCGAGCTGTCAACCTATCCAAAAATCTGTCTTCACCACTGTTCGAGTCTCTCCGGACGTGTGGCATCAAAGACTAGGTCACCCTCATTCGAAATTATTTTCTTTTATGTTATCTAGATTTAAGTTAATGCTTTCAAGTAATAGTTCTTTAAATCATTGTACTGCTTGCTCTATTGGCAAGTCTTCCAAACTGCATTTACCATTATCTCGCAATAAAGCTTCGAATATTCTTAATCTTATTTATTGTGATGTATGGGGTCCTTCACCCGTTCCTTCTTTTGATGGGCATTCTTATTTTTTGTTGTGTGTTGATGCCTTTTCACGTTACATGTGGTTCTTTCCCTTGAAACGTAAATCTGATGTCTATCATATATTTACTCAATTTGTTGCTATGACAGAACGTCAATTTAAAACAAAACTGAAATCAGTCCAAACCGATGGAGGGGGTGAATTTCGCAAATTCTCTCCTTTTTTTCTCAAATCTAGGCATCATCCACAGATTCTCTTGTCCTCACACAAGTGAACAAAATGGCCTTGTTGAAAGACGACACCGACATGTCGTTGAAACTGGTCTCACTCTTCTTTCTCAATCCGGTGTCCCATCTAAATTCTGGCACTTTGCCTTTGACACTGCAGTCTACCTTATCAATTGCATGCCCTCTTCAAACACAGCACGCACATCTCCCTTTGAGTTTTTGTTCAAACGAACACCCAATTATACTTTTCTCCGTGTTTTTGGTTGTCAATGTTTTCCTCACCTACGACCCTATAATCCACACAAAATGGATTTTTGGTCTACTCCTTGCACATTCTTGGGGTATAGCACCTCCCATCACGGGTATCGGTGTTTTGACCAAGAGTCTGAGCGTCTCTATATTGCTCGTCATGTCCGCTTTAATGAACACTTCTTCCCATTTCGTCAACCCACCTCGCCACCGACACCTACCTCCCAACCAGACGAATACTTCTCGTCTTATCCATCCCCTCCACCTCATACGATAAACCCGATTTCTGATGGGTCAGCCGATAATGTTGATTTATCTTCTCCACCTGAGCCCACAACTACGCCTGTCCAACCAGTACAACATTCATCAGATCCCACACAACCCGTCGATCCTATTTCCTCCTATGGACCATCATCACCACCCCAGCCCACTACACGCACACGTCCTTCAAATCTTCGCCAAAATCCGCCTAAAAAAATTTTTTTATCCATCTGCGAATCATACCTCCACATCTCTTTCCGAATCTGAACCCGCTACCTTTGCTATTGCCAACAAGAACCCTCTCTGGCGCAAAGCCATGGAGGATGAATATTCGGCTCTCATGAGAAATGGCACATGGTCATTAGTGCCACGTGTTCCTGGAAAAAATGTAGTTGATTGCAAGTGGGTATACAAAGTTAAACGTGATCAACGGGGAATTATCACTCGCTATAAAGCGCGACTTGTTGCTAAGGGATTTCACCAGCAGCCGGGCATTGACTACACTGACACCTTTAGCCATGTTGTCAAGGCTACCACTATCCAAGTTGTTTTATCTATTGTTACAGCTAATCGTTGGTCCTTGAGACAATTAGATGTCCAGAATGCATTCTTACATGGTGATCTTAAAGAAATAGTGTATCTACAACAACCGCCGGGTTTTGTTGACATGTCAAAACCTGATCATGTGTGTTTGTTGCACAAATATCATTGTACGGCCTCAAGCAAGCACCGAGAGCTTGGTTTCATCGGCTCTCTCAGGCTCTTTATAGCATCGGTTTTAGGGGATCCAAAACCGATCCCTCGCTTTTCATCTATTGTGCTCGTGGTACAATGTTATATATGCTAGTGTACGTTGATGATATTATTTTGACTGGTAACAACCCTTTGGTGCTTGATCAAGTTGTTCATCAGCTTAGCCGTGCCTTCGCTATTCAAGATATGGGCCATCTGTCCTATTTTTCGGGTGTGGAAATTACACGTAAAGGTTCAGATTTGTTTCTTTCTCAATCCAAGTATATTACAGATCTCTTGGAACGCGCAAATTTGTCTAATGCCAAACCAGTTACATCTCCCCTTTCTACATCTGTGGTTTTGTCTAATGGTGATAGCACTGCTTTCTCGGATCCAGTCAAATACCGGAGTATTGTTGGAGGTCTTCAGTATGCTACTCTTTCTAGGCCTGATATCGCATTTGCTTTGAACAAAGTGTGTCAATACATGCATTCCCCAACTCAGAATCATTGGTCAGCTGTTAAGCGTATTCTTCGTTACTTACAAGGGACATCTGGTTACGGGTTACACATCTCTAGCAACTCAACAACTCAGTTACATGCTTATGCCGATGCCTCCTTCAATGCTATTAATGTCTACTCTGATGTTGATTGGGCTGGTTGCCCAGATGACCGTCGATCCACGGGGGGATTAGCTATATATCTCGGATCTATTCTTGTCTATTGGTCTGCTAGAAAACAACGAACTGTATCTCGGTCATCCACAGAGGTTGAGTACAAGGCTATGGCTGACACTGTTGCCGAACTTACATGGCTTCAATCTCTTCTTCAAGAATTGCGCATTCCTATGCAGACTACTCCAACATTGTGGTGTGACAATCTAGGCGCTACTTATTTGTCAGCTAATCCCGTCTTTCATGCTCGCACAAAGCATGTAGAAATTGATTTTCATTTTGTACGAGAGAAGGTTGCACAAGGAAATTTGTCAGTAAAGTTCATATCTTCACATGATCAGATTGTTGATGTTTTTACGAAGGCCTTATCGTCTGATCGG
Source organism: Erigeron breviscapus (assembly GCA_034093135.1). NCBI lineage: Eukaryota > Viridiplantae > Streptophyta > Magnoliopsida > Asterales > Asteraceae > Erigeron > Erigeron breviscapus. The sequence continues at coordinate 16,407,709 of CM067175.1, read as the reverse complement.
TTCTTGCTGTTACGATCCAAGCTAAGAGTCGCACAACGGCCTTAGCTTGTGGGGGCGTATCAAACATAGTATTAGTTTCCATTTATCTAGTTTCCATTGTATTAGTTCCCTTGTGATTGATTTAGGCTACTCTATAAATATAGCCTCTTGTAATCCCTATTAATTATAATTCAATACAATAACCTACAAGGTTTTTCAGCTCAAAGTTAGCCTTGGAGAGAGTTGCTATGTAGTTATTATTTCCAACATCTGCTATAGAATCACCAAAAATAAAAATTGCAGAAATTGCGCGTTTAGTTGTGGAAAATGTTTTCTAGTTTTCCATTTCTAATTTTCTAAAAAATGAAAGGAGTTTTCCATCTCTAGAAAACAAATGAAAATTTTGAAAACGCGTTCAAAACTAGAAAATGGAAAATGAAAAGTGGAAAACAATAAAAAGTGTTTTTAAATTTTCCATAGAAAAGTGGAAAACAGTGTTTTCTGTTTTCATGTAAAACATTTTTGAAAAACTATGATTTGAACGCGTTTTCTGTTTTTCATGTTTTCTTGGATAACAAAAATGAAAAACAAGGGGTTTTCCCCAACTAAACGCACTATTATCCGCCATGTTGCAAGTAGTAGTAACAATATAGAAAGGCTGCAAAAATGGTTAGAATCTAGAACCACTGGTACACCATTATTATTCTTAATTATACTGGAAATACCCCCAGTAAGGAAATAATAGGGAAGAAACTGAGAAATGAGAGAATTTGAGAGAGAAAGAGGAATTATCACACAAATCATATCTATATTATTACACAATGAGGGTTTATATACACCACACGGATTGGTAACCGCCTTCCTTGCCAATTCCAACTACCACTCGAATATTTACATAAGACCCCCTTGACTTATTATTTCTGTTTATTTCTAGTTATTAATATTTCACAATATTATACACATATCAATACCCTCCCCTTAACAATGTTTTTGCCCTCAAAAACGAAAGTGAGGGAATCTGCACTTCATATCATCCAAGAATTCCCAAGAAGCATCACTGATTGGCAATCCATTCCAATGAACCAGAACTTGAAGAGCAGATTTAGAGCCTCTCTTGACCATTTTAGTGTCCAACACTGCCCTTGGGGTAAGAATGAAACGTGGACCAGTAGGAATTGGACCTGTGAGTACTTTTGAGCCATGAGCCTGTTTCAAAAGTGAAACATGGAATGTAGGATGGATTTGAGCATCTGAGGGCAAATCCAACCTATAAGCAACTTGACCAATTTTCTGAAGAATCAAAAATGGGCCAAAATACTTTGGAGAGAGTTTTCTGTTATGGTGAAGCTTCAGAGACTGCTGGGCAAAAGGGTGTTGTTAGGTCGAAAATCGACCAAGTATAATTTGTTCAGAAATAGCTGAAGCTCAGTGAAGAATACTTGTATAGAATTCTGAGGTCGCTCAGAATTAGTTCACTGAAGCTTCACTTCACTTCAGATCAACGTATCAGAATACCGTTCAAAATGAAGTCAAAGACTGAAGTCTGAAGAATGAGAATCAGTTCAGATGTGGAGCTCAGAAACTGATTCTACCTGATCGAAGACTGAAGCATCTCAGTGTAAAAGTACTTACACACTTTTACACTGATTACGAGGAAGACTTTTTACTTTACATAACTTTACCCGGTTAATAGATTTAACTATTAATTAAAGTACAAGGTAAAGTAAAGGTTGGGAATAAGGTTTGATAAGTCACATCAACGACTTATATACCTAAACCTTAAAAGTACACATGTAAGGAATTAGCTTTAATTCCTTAAATACTCCCAACCATATTTGTACGATCTGGTCCACGTCATCATGGACTTGGTCTATAAATATAAGTCTTCTCACAACTTGCAAATAGCTTGAAACCTTTGCATTGCAACTTGTGAGATATACTCTAAGTAATCCTTACGAGTATTTCCAAGTCATTAGATCACTTGTATTTCTAGGTTGTTTAGATATTACACTTGGGTGTTTATCTTTGTTCCGCAACAACCTTTGTATTTGTTTATATATCAATAAATCAAATACCTTGAAAAATACATCGTGACTCAATGCTACATACTTGATCTATACATATTATTTATATAGTTTCAGCCCTTATTGTTTCTTGCATTTACTTTCAGTATCTTTATTGTATTGTTCATCCATATCTGGATCGTATTCTGAACTGGTCTTCTTCCAGTTAGAACTACTTGCCAGTCGGGTATTAAACCATCTATATTTGGGACTCACAATTGGTATCAGAGCAGCAAGGTTGAATTATATTAATTCATTAACCTTTGATCTGCAAAGATGGTTGACCAAATGTTCAATACAGGCCCTGACCCTAATGCTAATGCTAATACTAATGCTAATGCTAATACAACTCCACCCCCTATCATCAACAACAATATACCATCACATAATGTGCATGTACACTTTCCAAATAATCCTGTTCCCAAATTTGATGGGAACAGTGAAAACTTTCAAACATGGAAAGCATGCATGCTCAAATATATTGCTGGTGTTGAAAGATATTTGACCGATATTCTTAAAGAAGGACCCTTTGTCCCCTTGAATGCCTCCACTATTGTCAGAAATGCCGATGGGACTCCTAGGGTTTCACCCAAGGAGAAGGATCATTGGTCTGAAGAAGATCATAGGCTGGTAGACCTTGATAACAGTCCACAATTTGCACACTTATATTTGTTTTATCTAGACAAGAAAGTTAAGAATAGAAAGTAAAGAACATGAACAAGAATAAGTTCAAATGCAAATATCTAAGCAAGTCTAATCATATGTTTCATTGATTAAACGATGAATACATGGTCGATATTACAACTTGTCTTACAAGAATACAATGAACTAAATAATTGCTAAGTCTAGACACACTATAAACTTAAGCAATTACAAGAGAGAAAAGTAAAGTGACACACACTGTGGTGATAAAACACACCGTATAAAAGATGCGGCTGTGTTGCTTTATATAGGGGAGGAATTAGGGCAACACAACCTTACAATGATAGTGATAGAATGGTGGTTGTCGACTTCTCATAGGCTCGTTGTACTTGGATACTGGAGCCTTTGTCTTCTTTACCAAAACGGGTATGAAAGAGAAGAACCCTTGTTTTGGTCCCAACCGTACCTTTGCCATATAAGGTAATATTCAGTTGGAAGAACCACCATGTGACTTCTTGTCACACCCCCAAAATATATTTATTTGCGGAAAACAGGGGTGAACAATAATGGACATTGCAAACACATATTATAATGAACGCCCTCTACAATGAGACGTTTTGATAAACTTTTATACATAATACTTGTTGAAATATTACAAAAGATAGAATGACTTCAAATATCAACAAGTTAAGACACCTCCAAATGTTTGAGACTCCAAATAGTATGCATCACGTATATGCATCAAATAGCTCAAGTACCTGAGAAATACACGTTTTAAAGTTTCGTCAACATAAAGTTGGTGAGTTCATAGAGTTTATAATAAGGATTTACCTTTGGATCATTGTCCAATAAAATGATTATACCTTTGGATCATTATCCAATAAAGTAAGGCTATATCTTTGGATCACGGGCCCAAACAATATACCTAACTTTAAATCAAAAATGATTAAATATGCCTTTGGATCATCGTCCAATAAAATAATTTTTCCTTTGGATCACAAGACTTTTTCTTTGGTATGATAATGCATGCATTACATATATCATAAAACAGTATGGATTATTCAATCCAATACTCACTATGCTTATACCTTGGAAACCGAATACCTTAACCATATATATATTACCCCTCTTGTGATGCTAATGCTCAACGCAATCACGAAATTGTTCAAACATTAATTATCCGTTTTCCCAGTTAGCGCTACTAACCCGGATAAGGGTGTCAACCCAATAGTACTATTATTAATATTCGCGCTCCCATTTAGCGTCCAATTCAATAGGGGTTTCGCGCCAAGCATGTATCGAACATATAAGCCATAGCACTTTTTAAAACACTTGTGTCCATAAAATAGTAACCATGAAATCAGTTGTATCCATAAAATAGTTGTATCCATAACAACATTTGTATCCATAAAATAATTGTATCCATAAAATAGTTGTATCCATAAAATAGTTTGTGTATTCTCAGCCCCGAAATATAAATCATATAAAAGAGTTTAAAGGGGAATATGAAACTCACCTTAGTTGTAGTGGCAATTATGTAGTGGCAATTAAATGCAACAGATAATCCTTGTGATATGTTAACCTAAAGCACATAAAGTATAATTAACACATAATTTATACTAAGGTTTTATTGAGTGATTTATTATCCATCAACTTTTGTAAATACATTTAAAATGTATTTCTTTTTATTATTAAACAATTTAAATCATTAACATGTTTAAATCAACAGTTTTAACGGTTAGGACCAAAACTGTCAGAAAAATCTAACGATTAGGACTGAAAGTGTCAGAAAATCTAACGATTAGGACTGAAAGTGTCAGAAAATCTAACGGTCTTTAACGGTAAGATTATAACTTTGTATTTCTTGTTTCTAAATTCAACATAGGAAACTTATAAGTGATAAATAACCTGTTTAAACGATGATTCTGGCTGCTTCGTATCAAGACCCAGTTGACGTTTTATGTTAATAAAACTATGTAAAATGCTTCCACGGAGCATCTCGCGATACGAATAACTTGTAAACGAAACGAGATTCAACTAATCCGTTTTCTTGTCTAGATTCTTTGTACCTCAGTCTATCCATATCACTATAATAACAACTTGGAAGTCTTAACCACTTTCCTTAAATCTAACCCGAAAACCTTACGAGAACTTCAAAACTAACAAAATCTTCCAAAAATAAACGATCACCAATTGTAACGAAACTCACCACACAACTAGAGAGTCAATAACGAACTCCCAGCAACTTTCAGAATTGAAAACTAACTTGTAACTTTTACGTAGCATGTTCCCCAAAACCCGTTTCTTTTCTGTCTTTCTTGGCTTTCGTTGGTTCATGGTGGTCGTGCATGGTGTGATGATGGTGTCGTGGTAGTGATGTTAGAACCGTTTGGTGTTTAAAGGAGGTGGGGTGTTGAGGGTGATGGCCGGTTATGGTTGTATCTATATCTATACGTATATGTATGTTATGTGTATATATATATATGTCGAGATGGTATTGCTTTGGAGAGGTGGTGGTCGAAGGTTTGGAGAAGAATGCCGAGAATTATAAGGTGATGGTTGTGGTGTTGATAGAGCCGTGGAGGGTTTGGAGGGAGAAGAAGAAAAGATGGTGTGTTGTTTAAGTCCATTCTACATCCATATTTATACTAGAAGAGAAGGGGGTCGGCTGTGAAAATAAGAAGAGCAAATGTCGACATTATGTTGACATACTTTCGTTGCTTAACCAAGAAGAAAAAGGAGAGGTGTCGACATGTTCTAGAAGAAACTTTGTATGTAAGTAAACAAGGGGGAGGGCTGCCGACATCGATCTTGTATATCTATATCTATATTAGTTTTTGGTTTGCATGAAATAGAAGAAAAAGGAGGCTATGCGCAGCATGAAGAAACAGAAAACAAAGATATTAGTTTTCTATATCTATTTTAGTCTGCATGAAACAAAAGGGGGGGCCGATCGGATAAAATATCAAAAGAATAAGAAGGGATCAAATTCCATTTGAAGTAGTTCTATATTATATCTAATGGTTAGTCGATAATATAAAAATGAAGGGACGGCTGTCAGGAATAAAATATCTATATTGTATTAATCATAAATCTTCAGATGTTTAGTCCTTGATTTAGTCTAAATAGTTGTCGTTAAATCGCCAAAATTTAAATGTAGTCTTATTAAGGCTTTAGACATAATACCTTAAGATTTGATGTCTTTTACTTTAATTTAAATATCTTCATTATAACAACTATTCTAGTTGTTCATAAAGTATTATATTAAATAGACCAATTTTTATTTAATATAAAGCTTAATACTTAATATTTCTTAATATTTTTAGATTTAATCTTAATTAATAAAAGATTTAAAATTTTTGTTTTATTCGAAAATTGACGATTGTCACAGTATCTACCCGTTAAATGAATTTCGTCCCGAAATTTAAAGTGTATCAAGATATAGGAAATGGTCTTATCTCAACGAGATATCTTTTTCTCTTAACAGAGTAAAATGAACTTTATACGATCCTAAACAGGATTCTTCTACTCTCAACAGAGTAGAATGAGCTTACACAATAACTGGTACTAAAGTACCCTTTACTCTCAACAGAGTAGGAAAGACATGCACATTATGATCAGTTTATCATAAGAACAATATTCAATCCTCAACAACATTATGATCAGTTTATCATCAGAACAATATTCAATCCTCAACAGAATCTACATTTGAACTTACATTTTCAAATATTTCAAAATTTGTACGTCTGTAGAAATTTATAATTTGTATATCTATAGCATAGTATAGATGATCTGTCGGTTAAGTCTTAAATTCACTTTTCTTTTTCAATATCTAACCGTTAGAAACAGCTCTTTTTCAAATATATATAAATAACACCACAATACACATCTTTTGAATTCATCTCTATCATTTCTTTATATAATATTATCCTAATCTTCTCAAATTTTCTTAAAAATATAACTGAAACAAACCATTCATTCAAAGATGTTGAATCCTCTTATTATCTTGGTGTACTTGGGTATCATACCTTGGTTATACGGCGTGTTCCAACTTCCACCGGATGTGGCTATTCCGCTCCTAATTGTGTTTTTATTCATCGGGTTACCCCTTTTGTTTTCAGTAACTTGGATTAACTTGTATGGTTTCTAAATGTTGTAGTTCTAATTGTTGTATTTCCGTTTGAATAATGTAACGAATTTTCGTTCATGTGTTGTACTAATAATGAAATACAATTTTCTTTTATGATATTCGTCTTATTGTGCTATATCTCCTAGATTCAATCATTAAGGCGATTTACGGTTCAAAGAAACAAATATTATTTAGATCACTTTTGAAACAACAGTTTGGATAAAAACTCATCTAGAGATCAAAAATGATTTTAGAAATTCAATGGCTGTGGATTCATGTCTTCCTGTAATCCATTTGATTTGTCTTAATGTGCTCTATTCCTTATGATATTAAACAACTCTTTTTAAACACGATGTGTACTTTGAGAAGTTTTTCTCAATCTCGGTAACAATAATTTACAGAGATAGTAAAGTTTAAAATTTTTTTATCTTTGGTAAAAAAATAGTTCAGTATTTACTAATTACTGTAACAATAATTGAAATTACTGTTAGTTTACAGACAGCTGTCCGTTCTTCCAGGTTTATACTTGCTTTTTAGCCTCTATATAATAACGCGTTTTGTTAAGGGAAATGTACACCAAATCTTCTTTCTCTATCTTTTTTTATTTACTTAGTTCTTCATCTGCCAATTTGTTTTTTTTAGCTATTCCGTTCACAGCCAGCTTGTTTTCTAACAGATCTCCGACTTTCTCTTTGGTAAGCTATTTTTCTCATCTTAGATAATATACTATCTATTTATATGTTCATATAAAACTTTTATCTTTTAATTCATATTTGCTTAATTAACAATATTGTTCCATCGATTTATCATAAGATAATGAAAAATTCTGGTGCCTCTTCGAGCGATCCAAAAGGTAAAAGGCCAATGGCTCAAGATGATCTTGAAAATCTTGAAACAAATAGGGTCAAGAGAATCAAGCAGGAGGCCGTAATGTTAGGAATCTCTTATGAAGACTACAAGATGATGGTAGACGAAGATGTCCATCTTTTCGAGAAGCAATCTTCTGAAGATGAAAAGTTGGCACAACTTTTGTCTCAATTTTTAAAAGAAGAAGAATCTATTCTCGTCAACCGTCAAATAAAAGAAGACGAGGAGTTTGCTAAAGCCTTAGCTCAGCAAGAAGAAGACAATCTCTCACGAAGGAAGAAGTCCATCTTTTCTATGTCATCTGAAGAAGATGATAAAAAGGAAGATCTTAATGTTCAACCTTTGAGGAAGAGGAAGAGAGATGATGTTGGAGGAAGTAACATGTCAGGGTCGAGCTCCAACAGAACTCCTAATTCTTGAAATCAAGAGAGATTTTATAGAAATATTTGGAATCTGTTATAAATTTTTATAAATTATATCTTAAGTTGTCCAGAATGTGTTTTTAATTCAGAATAATATTGTTGATAATGTTCCTTATGTATTTGTTATGTCAATTGTCTGACCAAAACTTATTGTAGATAAGAAGAATGGACGCAAGGCAAAACCAGATGATTGGTACTAGTGAATGGGGAACATCAATCGATGATTTTTGCCAAAACTGGCTTCTCCAAAATACAGTACCAACATCCCAGTTAGAACCCTTAACAGAAAATGTCAGCGCATTGTTACCAACCCTTGGTGATACAGTACATCATGGAGTTTCATCTCCAATCCCAATGAACCCTTTATATCAAAACTTTTCTTTCGATACACCAGAAGCAACATTCCAACCAGAATCTTCCGAGGAGGTTAACAGGGCACCGGGCAAACGTCCAATGTCAGACTCGCCCACACTATACCCCAATCCGATTGGTGACGCATATTATGAGGTCTCAACCTCGAACAGGGTGGAACCGGTTGATACGATAATGAATCATGGACCCAAGTTTGAGAAGCACGTAGAAGACTCATGGGCTTATATTTGCAAGCTCTATAGTCGTAAGAAAAAGTCCGCAAAAGTATCGTCCTCGAAAGCCCAAAGAAACGTAAGGTCGAAAAAGCCTTACCAGTTTGTGAAACAAAATACTACTCTGGTAGTATTTGGGGAAGAAATGAACATATCAGAGATGCCAACACCGATATGCTCATGCACAGGGATACCTAGGACTTGTCGTGGGTGGAGTACAGAGGGATGGACCTCCGTTTGTTGTACAGCTTCTCTTTCCATGTATCCGTTGCCAACATATCTCGGGCCAAGTCGTATTGTAAGGTTGCCGGGGAGAAGAATGGGTTGTAGTACATTCTCAAAGGTCATAGAGAAATTATTGTTAGAATGGTACGATCTCGATTGTCCAATTGACTTGAAAGATCATTGGGTTAATCATGGGACTAACAAGTATGCAGTGAATAGATAAATGTGTGATCTTCATAGATTCAGGAATACTTAATCTATAAAGTATGATTACATAAACAGTGGTGATTTTCGTATGTCCATTTCTCTATTTTCTTTATTGCGAAATTTATATATTATTGTTCATATCAAAATATTCTCATAAAGCCATCCTACTTTATCTTGTTCCATCAAGATCCAGATATCTTAATTGTTGTCGGCCATTTTGGAAAATTATTTTCATTTGACGTCATTGCTTACGTTATATAAGCAAATAAGACATTGTAGTAAATTCATTTTACTATCAAAGTATAAAACTGTTAATTCCAGACGTTTTCTACATCCATACATGCGAATCTACGCATTATATAATATCAATTAAACTCAGGTATGTAAGCGATGTATATATATATATATTATTAGCATGTATAATCAAAATATAAATTCTAAGTCTTTATACTAGTATACTTCCATATTTAACGTATTTAATTTAAGATTTTCTAATATATGATCATAATAATGCTGCAGTCATTATTGTGATTATATATTACAATGCCTTGAATTAAATCATTAAATACTTTCATATGCTACCATAAAGCATCCTATATCAAGTAGTCAGATAATGATTATAACAAGTAGGAGTATGCAGCGGATATTTCTAAATAGGGTTATAGTATAGGTTCGTCAAATAAGGTTATAGTCTAGGTTCATCAGTATGCAACCCAGTTGACTATGATTTATGTTATAATTCCCAGTGGTGTGGACCCCTCCGAAACACCTTGATAATATAATTTAGTGTTTAAAATACTTACATGGTTATTTTCTACAATGAATTACTTAATTCTATAAGCATTACTAACATAATAGACTTTGATTTAATTTCTTTGTTTTCAATTAATTTAACTATATAGTTATTCATTAATACGTTTGTCAATGTAATTGATTTTGAGTTATTTCAAAAATTTTGAAACATATACTTGGAATCTTTATAAATGAAATCTCATTTATATTTATTGAAATCTTTAAAAGTCTCTTTTGAAATAAATAAGCTAAGTTTTTAGCTTATTAGGTAAAATACGTATATTCTCCAGAAATGAAGATATATCATATAATTTTGTTTAATCTCAATACGAGATTCATAATGAATGTATTCAAGAATAATTACAAAAATGTACATCTATATATTTATATAGATGGATATTTTAATTGAAAGTATTAATACCACTTGAAAGAACCCGAACTCATTTTAGGAAAATAAGAGAATTTTTTTTTTTTTTTTTTTTTTACAGGACCCCACTGCGGCGCAGTGATGCAAAACACATCCACTGCGTCGCAGTGGAAACCCACGGACCAGAGAGACCAAAAGCCCCACTGCGGCGCAGTGGGTCTGAAGGACTCCCACTGCGGCGCAGTGAGCACCCAGATCAGTAATCCAAAACTTCATTTGACACTTAGATCGACTTGTAACTTCCTAGCTCAAAACCAAACTCCATAATACCACATTTCTAAGTTCAAATAAGTTTTAGACTCGGAAATAAGCATGACAAAAGTATCCTTTGACCAAACATTCATTTTACAACCAAACGGGTCATTTTACCCAAGTTGACACATTACAAAAGACGACATTCAAAATTGGAAATTTCGGCATGACCCATTCGTAAAATCATCATCCAAACCTGTTACGGATTATGAGTTCTCCAAAACACATTTAAACAAAATCAATACATTACGACTACAAAACGACCCATTTAAAATACCCAAAAACTCGAGTCTAACACTAGACATCATAATAATTTTCCAAAAAGACAAAACAAGAGTACAAAGAGCCGATAGTTCAAAGGGGTCGCTATGGGTCCTATTACCAATTCCATTATCCGCATTTAGCTAAAGCAATCAATACCCAAAAAGCATCTTTAACTTCAATCTTTACATTACTTAACTTTCTTCCGCATCCGGGACAACCTATAAAAAGGGTAAACAACTAAAAAGTAAGCAAAGCTTAGTGAATAATCTTGCATACGTTTATACATACGAAGGAGGGCAACGCACAAAGGACTATTACATGTAACCCATGACACCGTCGTGCCATACCTACATGCTCACCTTTGTACAATAAACAACATATATGGATCCATTAGAGAATATCGGGGTTCTTAGGCCCCGAGAGGTTCTTAGGCCTTTTCTCAACAACAATAGGGGTTCTTAGGCCCCGGAGGTTCTTAGGCCTCATAACAATTGACCCCACCCGGGTCTAGCCAAATCAATTACCATGCTCGGAATATCCACGTCTCATGGTAATTGACCCAACGTATATACAATCGTATGCAAGAGTACTCACCTCCTTCGCGACAACCAAATCCATGATGACCATCTAACAATCATATTGCTTTTCACCTAGCAATAATTCACAATTTACACATATAAGGTCATCAAGCTCAATTATCTCAAACACAAGGCTAACAAGCCATACATTACTACCTTTACTAGCATTTCAATGCCCAACCCAACTTTTACAATCTTATAATAATCTTGGGTTGGTTCACATAACATGTACTTCTTATATCATTTTCAATTGTCCAAGAGTTACTTTCATATCAAAATCGTCATTTTCATATTTGACCTAGCAGACTTCAAACAAGCATAACTCAAGTTCTACTTACTCTTTTAACATGATTCCAGTGGCCAAATTTACATGACACATATACCTACATTTTATCTTTAGTGACCAATATGTGAATTGTCCTTCAAAGGTGACTTCTGGTCGTTTTAAAAACCAACACTGCTGCTGTTAAACAGCTTTGACCTTACTGACTTCAAATGACCATAACTTGAGTTCTACACAATATTTTGACCTCATTCCAGTGGCAAAATTTACTTAACACACTTAGGTACATTTTATCTTTAGTGATCAACATGTTAAATATCCCTCAAGAGCGAATTCTGGTCATTTTAAAACACAAACAGTTGCTGTTCTTACTGACAAAACAGATTTGACGTTACCAACTTCAAATAACCATAACTTGAGTTCTACAACATATTTTGACCTCATTCCAGTGGCCACTTCTTCTTAACACATTTTAGCACATTTTATCTTCAGTGACCAACACAAGATTCGACTCATATACGTGAGTTTTACTCGTTTTAAAACTGACACAGAATTATTTTTGCTGAAAGATCAGCATGACGACTGAATTCAAAAATTCATAACTGGAGTTCTACTTCGTATTTTCAACCCATTCCAGTGGCAAAATTTGCTTAACACAATAACCTACATTTTCTTTTTAGGACTCAACAAGTGAAACTCTGACATGGGGGTGTTTAACTCGTTTTAAGATCAGGGTCAGAATCTGTCCAGTTTTGTTCTTACTATCATTCATCAAAATCTATCATGCAACCCAATTAAACCCTAAATTTGATTAAATTACAAGAACCCTAACTTGTATAGAAGCAATTTAACTTAATTCAATAAAAAACCCCCAAATTCAATACTTGCATGAACCCTAATTTAAATTATAGAATAAATTAGGTTATGAAAATTGTTACCTCAAGAACCCAAGAAATTAGACTTGAATTAAAACTTCTTCTTTCCCCCTTTCCTCTCTTGAATTCGGCCACCACCACCATACTTAAACCCTCACTTTTCAATTTCTTAATTACAAGAGAATGATGATTATTATTGTTATGCCTGATGGATGAATCTTTAGTTTGAGATTAGAAGTTTTAATTGTAAAGAGGATGGAAATGAAGAGAAGCTTTGAGAAGGAGAAGAAGAAAATGGAGATGGAGGGTGAGTCACAAAATAGGAGATGGCTGGCACTCTCCTTTCTCTGCCACGTCCTATAACAATTTTTGGTGGGTAAAAATACCCACTATGCACTAAAGTTCCAACTAAATTAACCCCTTATCCTAAAATAAAATACTAGGAAATCATTTTAATGTCAAAACTATTAATAAGGTTAATTTTCATTGGTCTAAAAATTCTAGGATGTTACAACTCTCCCCCACTTGTAACGGATCACGACCTCGTGATCCAAGCCATATAAAAAAAAACGGTAACAAAGAAAACATTTCTCTCAATTTCACATCAAAACCTCGACCTTTTCATGTCTTCATAGCACTTGCACTCCCATATATTCTTGATTTACCTTCTTCATAAACGTTTCTTCACAAAAACAACGTGCCCCCTCAATTTTATCATATTTTAATTCGTTTGAAGTTAGATTTGTTTTGAAGGTACACGTGAAACCTCGACGGTATAAAACTTTATAAAGCGAGAATCGTGCAAGGTAGAATAAATTCCCGGAAGTTCTTCGAGCAATTCCAACAATAAGTAACCTTGACAACCCAAGCAGGTATTTTGAAAGAATCGAAAACTAAGACCTTAGATTTACCTCATATGCAACTCGTAAAATAAATTCTTCATATTACACAATCACCAAAATTGAACTCGATAAGTCTCCCTCCTTTATCCGCATAAAATTCTTGGCAACCTTGACTATTAGGCCGTTATTTTATCATTTCAATCATCTTAGGAATCTTTATCACTACATTCGTGCTACACAACTCTTGGTGTCCGGCTTTTCTAAAACGAATAGGGAATTGACAGGAAGTTGTTTTTGGGGGGGGGGGGGGGGGGGTTTTCGTGCTACACAACTCTTGGTGTCCGGCTTTTCTAAAATGAATCGGGAATTGACATTTCCTATCAAACAATATTCCACTTCATCTGGGGTCACTAATAATCTCTCTTTAGATCTTGACACATCTTTGTTATACCGAACGAAAGAAGTATTCAAATTTTATAGGTTTCATGGAGCAAATTCGATTTGGTTCCGTTAAGGAGAGGATTATAAGTTCTATCATGACGTCTAGTAAGTCCGCAAAAATCTTTAGAAAATATTTCGCGTGATCTGGCTTTTCGCTTGCTCAGGTTCCCGTCGCAAATTTTCTCTTGGACCTCTTCTAAATGATTGGAGAAATCAATTGATTAGCCCGCACACCGGTGAAACACATAAAGGAAGGTGAAAACTTTTCAGGCTAACAACATCCGCCACTACATGGGCTTACCGGGACGACACTTAAACTTCGTAGACATAATCTTTCGAGAGAGTTAACCAACTTCTTAGACAATGGTGAGATTTTCGTCGATTGATAAGAAAAGAAAGTTGATATGATTGAGTAAGACCGATAAATTTGACGCTATAGAGAAATAAAAACACCAAAATTTCAAAGTGAAAATGATTCCGGGGGACTTTAAACCGCGAATGAAACGATTCTTCTTGAGTTCTTTTAGTATTTCGTTCCACTTCTCATTCTTTTCTCCTAGTTCACTTCACATTCTTTCTAATTAATTCGGTCAACGGCGAGGCTATCTTCAAAAGCCGAAAGTAACGCGACATTTATCACCTGTCAACTACGAAACTTCTAATCTATATTGATCCTGTAGGCCGTCTCCACTTCATCACCGCACTATTCCAAGCCGAATCGACCTCAATCCCTCTTTTGGGTAATCACACGATAGAGATAATTTCACTTCTCTTAATCAGACTGCTCATCCGATGAATTTACATGAAGCTTTTCTTTTCATAATATCTCCTTTACTTCGCGTAAACGAACTTAGTAACCGTGTTGACTTTTAGAATAAACATTGTCAATGAAAACATTTACGATAACGAAACCATTGAGGTTCGTAAGACTCATGAAAATTTGCAAAATCATGGATAAAATCGAAGAGCTTAACTACAAATTCAAACTTCTCAAAACAAGTATAGATAGCATTTCCGGAAACATCTTCATCGCTCGTCTTAAGTTGATGATTAAAAGGAATGAAAATTCATCTTAAAATAATAAGAAGATCGAGTAGAACATGATTCTTGTCGACGGGTACTCTTCTTCGATTGTTACTTTATTGAGCTCACGAATAGATAAACACACGCGCATAATGTCATCTTTGCTTTTATCAAAAGGATAATCATTCCTCTCGGGAACTATTTGATCGATTAAAATTCATGAAAAGAAAAATCACCACAACAAGAGTATTCTCCGTGAATCGTGGTTTCCATTCGGCGTCGATGATTCAAATATAAAAGACCCGACTACCATACAACGTTTATCAAAACGCACGAGCAACAGTACCAACATGAATCGACCGTTTCCTTTCTTCCGTCAAAGGCAATTATATTCTATCAAATATGGATATTCAACTAGGTCGCCTTCTCTTTCCACGAATTTCGGCATCGTTCACACTTAACCAACCCATTTTCACACATTGCGTTACACGCTTGCGAAGGAAAAGAAAAACATTTGGCTCGAAGGATTTCCGATTAGGTTTCTAACTCTTATAACTACCATACTTATCAATTACGAATTCATTATTACCATATTATCTTCATGTTCTTACTATGCCAATTTCATCTTAACTTTTATCATCATGCATCAAGTAGTCAAATACTCATTCAAGAAAAACAACAGAATCAAAGTCAAAATCACATTTACCATACTCCGTATGGTCCTTTATCTACACACATAAATCATCATCATAGCAGAGATCTTTTAACATGCTCTTTCTACTAACATGTAGCATGAATCCAACACACAAATTGCCAATTCAAACACGTTACTACGCAATTACTTTTCATTGCCATACTGCGTATGGTCTTTCAACATCTCACTAACACAATCATATTTAACATAGGGATAACCAACCTTAAAATTTTATATTACTCATATCAAAAGCATTCTTTGCATTGATAAATCAATTAAATCATATCCATACACAACTGATTCTCATCACCAAACTTTAGATGATCTTTTATCCCAATAATGATGCCACGGGTCTCACTACCCAATGGTCTTACACTAAATAATAACGATGCCATGGGTCTCACTACCCAATGGTCTTACACAAATAATGTCACACTTCATTCGCATACATTCAACATTCATCAACTATTCGACATACTTTCTCCTTATAAGTGACAACCATCTTTTAACTTATAAATCAACTTCCACTTTTATGGCCTCATTGCCGATTATTCAAGCAAACTTTTGCTCTATCGCATTCGCATACAAACAAGCAAATACACATTAGCATACATTTCACGTTTACTATGTATCTATCATACCTTCTTCTTTACTATCATCAAGCAATATTTTAAACTCATAAACCAATCTCAAATTTTCAATTCTTACCATTCAATAAACCAGTTAGCATGCAAAGCTCATATTCTATCATATTTAGATATCAACGAGTAAAATCATAAAACAATTCACATTGCCAAATAAGGTCTCCAACCTATGGCTTCACACTAACATACTTCCATATTTAACGGACTTAACTTGAGCTATTATAGTATGTGATCATAATAACGCTGCAGTCATTATTATAATTACTTATTATAACACCTCAAGTGAACTTCGCTAAATACTTCCGTATGTCACTAGAAACCAAACTATACACATAAGGTCAAGTCACATCTATGGCTTAAGTCTAGGTATCCGTGTAATAATAAAATACCTAAATCCCTTAAACCACGACTTTGATACCACTTGAAAGAACCCAAACTCATTTTAGGAAAATAAGAGATTTTTTTTTTTTTTTTTTTTTTTACAGGACCCCACTGCGGCGCAGTGATGCAAAACACATCCACTGCGTCGCAGTGGAAACCCACGGACCAGAGAGACCAAAAGCCCCACTGCGGCGCAGTGGGTCTGAAGGACTCCCACTGCGGCGCAGTGAGCACCCAGATCAGTAATCCAAAACTTCATTTGACACTTAGATCGACTTGTAACATTCCGAATCAAAACCAAACTTCATATTTACCACATTTCTAAGTTCACATAAGTTTTAGACTCGGAAATAAGCATAACAAAGTATCCTTTGACCAAGCAATCATTTTACAATCAAACGGGTCATTTACCCAAGTTGACACATTACAAAAGACGACATTCAAAAATTGGAAATTTCGGCATGACCCATTCGTAAAATCATCATCCAAACTTGTTTTTTTTTTTTTTTTTTTTTTTTTTTTTTTTTTTTTTTTTTTACAGGACCCCACTGCGGCGCAGTGATGCAAAACACATCCACTGCGTCGCAGTGGAAACCCACGGACCAGAGAGACCAAAAGCCCCACTGCGGCGCAGTGGGTCTGAAGGACTCCCACTGCGGCGCAGTGAGCACCCAGATCAGTAATCCAAAACTTCATTTGACACTTAGATCGACTTGTAACATTCCGAATCAAAACCAAACTTCATATTTACCACATTTCTAAGTTCAAATAAGTTTTAGACTCGGAAATAAGCATAACAAAGTATCCTTTGACCAAGCAATCATTTTACAATCAAACGGGTCATTTACCCAAGTTGACACATTACAAAAGACGACATTCAAAAATTGGAAATTTCGGCATGACCCATTCGTAAAATCATCATCCAAACCTGTTACGGATTATGAGTTCTCCAAAACACATTTAAACAAAATCAATACATTACGACTACAAAACGACCCATTTAAAATACCCAAAACTCGAGTCTAACACTAGACATCATAATAATTTTCAAAAAGACAAAACAAGAGTACAAAGATCCGATAGTTCAAAGGGGTCGCTATGGGTCCTATTACCAATTCCATTATCCGCATTTAGCTAAAGCAATCAATATCCAAAAAGCATCTTTAACTTCAATCTTTACATTACTTACTTTCTTCCGCATCCGGGACAACCTATAAAAAGGGTAAACAACTAAAATAAGCAAAGCTTAGTGAATAATCTTGCATACGTTTATACCTACGAAGGAGGGCAACGCACAAAGGACTATTACATGTAACCCATGACACCGTCGTGCCATACCTACATGCTCACCTTTGCACAATAAACAACATATATGGATCCATTAGAGAATATCGGGGTTCTTAGGCCCCGAGAGGTTCTTAGGCCTTTTCTCAAACAACAATAGGGGTTCTTAGGCCCCGGAGGTTCTTAGGCCTCATAACAATTGACCCCACCCGGGTCTAGCCAAATCAATTACCATGCTCGGAATATCCACGTCTCATGGTAATTGACCCAACGTATACATAAAGGTATGCAAGAGTACTCACCTCCTTCGCGACAACCAAAATCAAGATGACCATCAAACAATCATATTGCATTTCACCTAGCAATAATTCACAATTCACACATATAAGGTCATCAAGCTCAATTATCTCAAACACAAGGCTAACAAGCCATACATTACTACCTTTACTAGCATTTCAATCCCAACCCAACTTTTACAATCTTATAATAATCTTGGGTTGGTTCACATAACATGTACTTCTTATATCATTTTCAATTGTCCAAGAGTTACTTTCATATCAAAATCGTCATTTTCATATTTGACCTAGCAGACTTCAAACAAGCATAACTCAAGTTCTACTTACTCTTTTAACATGATTCCAGTGGCCAAATTTACATGACACATATCCCTACATTTTATCTTTAGTGACCAATATGTGAATTGTCCTTCAAAGGTGACTTCTGGTCGTTTTAAAAACCAACACTGATGCTGTTAAACAGCTTTGACCTTACTGACTTCAAATGACCATAACTTGAGTTCTACACAATATTTTGACCTCATTCCAGTGGCAAAATTTACTTAACATCTAAATATCCCTCAAGATCGAATTCTGGTCATTTTAAAAACACAAACTTGCTGTTAAACAGCTTTGACTTTGACCTCACTGACTTCAAATGACCATAACTTGAGTTCTACACAATATTTTGACCTCATTCCAGTGGCCACTTCTTCTTAACACATTTTAGCACATTTTACCTTCAGTGACCAACACAGATTCGACTCATATACATGAGTTTTACTCGTTTTAAAAACTGACACAGAATTATTTTTGCTGAAAGATCAGCATGACGACCCTGAATTCAAAAATTCATAACTGGAGTTCTACTTCGTATTTTTAACCCATTCCAGTGGCAAAATTTACATGACACATATACCTACATTTTATCTTTAGTGACCAATATGTGAATTGTCCTTCAAAGGTGACTTCTGGTCGTTTTAAAAACCAACACTGCTGCTGTTAAACAGCTTTGACCTTACTGACTTCAAATGACCATAACTTGAGTTCTACACAATATTTTGACCTCATTCCAGTGGCAAAATTTACTCAACATGTTAAATATCCCTCAAGAGCGAATTCTGGTCATTTTAAAAACACAAACAGTTGCTGTTCTTACTGACAAAACAGATTTGACGTTACCAACTTCAAATAACCATAACTTGAGTTCTACAACATATTTTGACCTCATTCCAGTGGCCACTTCTTCTTAACACATTTTAGCACATTTTATCTTCAGTGACCAACACAAGATTCGACTCATATACGTGAGTTTTACTCGTTTTAAAAACTGACACAGAATTATTTTTGCTGAAAGATCAGCATGACGACCCTGAATTCAAAAATTCATAACTAGAGTTCTACTTCGTATTTTCAACCCATTCCAGTGGCAAAATTTGCTTAACACAATAACCTACATTTTATCTTTAGTGACCAATATGTGAATTGTCCTTCAAAGGTGACTTCTGGTCGTTTTAAAAACCAACACTGCTGCTGTTAAACAGCTTTGACCTTACTGACTTCAAATGACCATAACTTGAGTTCTACACATATTTTGACCTCATTCCAGTGGCAAAATTTACTCAACATGTTAAATATCCCTCAAGAGCGAATTCTGGTCATTTTAAAAACACAAACAGTTGCTGTTCTTACTGACAAAACAGATTTGACGTTACCAACTTCAAATAACCATAACTTGAGTTCTACAACATATTTTGACCTCATTCCAGTGGCCACTTCTTCTTAACACATTTTAGCACATTTTATCTTCAGTGACCAACACAAGATTCGACTCATATACGTGAGTTTTACTCGTTTTAAAAACTGACACAGAATTATTTTTGCTGAAAGATCAGCATGACGACCCTGAATTCAAAAATTCATAACTAGAGTTCTACTTCGTATTTTCAACCCATTCCAGTGGCAAAATTTGCTTAACACAATAAGCTACATTTTCTTTTTAGGACTCAACAAGTGAAAACTCTGACATGGGGGTGTTTAACTCGTTTTAAGATCAGGGTCAGAATCTGTCCAACTAATTCTCACTATCATTCAACAAAATCTATCATGCAACCCAATTAAAACCCTAAATTTGATTAAATTACAAGAACCCTAACTTGTATAGAAGCAATTTAACTCAATTCAATAAAACCCCCAATTTCCCAAATACAATTGATTGCATGAACCCTAATTCTTAAAGAAATCAAGAATTGGAATTAGGTTATGAAAATTGTTACCTTAAGAACCCAAGAAATTAGACTTGAATTAAAACATCTTCTTTCCCCCTTTCCTCTCTTGAATTCGGCCACCACCACCATACTTAAACCCTCACTTTTCAATTTCTTAATTACAAGAGAATGATGATTATTATTGTTATGCCTGATGGATGAATCTTTAGTTTGAGATTAGAAGTTTTAATTGTAAAGAGGATGGAAATGAAGAGAAGCTTTGAGAAGGAGAAGAAGAAAATGGAGATGGAGGGTGAGTCACAAAATAGGAGATGGCTGGCACTCTCCTTTCTCTGCCACGTCCTATAACAATTTTTGGTGGGTAAAAATACCCACTATGCACTAAAGTTCCAACTAAATTAACCCCTTATCCTAAAATAAAATACTAGGAAATCATTTTAATGTCAAAACTATTAATAAGGTTAATTTTCATTGGTCTAAAAATTCTAGGATGTTACACCAATGTATTAATCATTTTAACAAAGAGATATTTTTATTTGTATAATTAATACGAAGAATGTATTAATTCTTGTAATGAATTGATGCTTTTAATAGCAGAGATATGAAAAGATACCTTGTATGGTATGTATTATAATCAATACAAAATGTATTGATTACTATTGAAGAGATACCTTAAATGGCAAAGATGAAACTATTACACTTTGTGCCCGGATAATTATACGGATGGTTCAACGAGGAAGTAGTACGGAGGGTTAGGATCTCGACCCGTAGGCGTTCGTTTTATCCAACCTTTAACCGACTATCGACCTGATATTCCCAACATCATTATAACAAAAGGCCTGCGATCACGAAGTGCTTTTCGTTTAAAGCTTATCAAGGATATATTCTATCCATAAACCAACTAAATCGAAAATACGAAATAATTCACAGATGGTGAATAGTAATTATATGAATTTGGATAGTTAGGTATATACCTATACCTTTGTTTATATACCATAATAAGTATATAAAATGATTTAATAACCTTTGTTTTTGTTTTATTTCTCCAACTTATATAGATATAGATAACCTCTATCCATTAAATTTAAGCAACCTTAAATTTAACTTCTTTCCCTTGATAAAATCTAGGTAGTATCTACCCGTTAAATTTAAGTAACCTTAAATTTAAGCATTTATTCTATATAAGGCATGACATTGTACTTTCTAAGCATGTATAAGCACATTGTCACATAACAGTTATAGTCTAAGTTTATTAATGCAACCTAATAATTCATTTATCAAGCCCACTAATGCAACCTAGTTCACTATAACTTGTGTCTCTGATACCAATCTGTCACACCCCCAAAATATATTTATTTGCGGAAAACAGGGGTGAACAATAATGGATATTGCAAACACATATTATAATGAACGCCCTCTACAATGAGACGTTTTGATAAACTTTTATACATAATACTTGTTGAAATATTACAAAAGATAGAATGACTTCAAATATTAACAAGTTAAGACACCTCCAAATGTTTGAGACTCCAAATAGTATGCATCACGTATATGCATCAAATAGCTCAAGTACCTGAGAAATACACGTTTTAAAGTTTCGTCAACATAAAGTTGGTGAGTTCATAGAGTTTATAATAAGGATTTACCTTTGGATCATTGTCCAATAAAATGATTATACCTTTGGATCATTATCCAATAAAATAAGGCTATATCTTTGGATCACGGGCCCAAACAATATACCTAACTTTTAATCAAAAATGATTAAATATTCCTTTGGATCATCATCCAATAAAATAATTTTACCTTTGGATCACAAGACTTTTTCTTTGGTATGATAATGCATGCATTACATATATCATAAAACAGTATGGATTATCAAATCCATTTCACACTATGCTTATACCTTGGAAACCGAATACCTTAACCATATATATATTACCCCTCTTGTGATGCTAATGCTCAACGCAATCACGAAATTGTTCAAACATTAATTATCCGTTTTCCCAGTTAGCGCTACTAACCCGGATAGGGGTGTCAACCCAATAGTACTATTATTAATATTCGCGCTCCATTTATCGGTCCAAGTTCAATAGGGGATTTCGAACCAAGCATTGTATCGAACATATAAGCCATAGCACTTTTTAAAACACTTGTGTCCATAAAATAGTAACCATGAAATCAGTTGTATCCATAAAATAGTTGTATCCATAACAACATTTGTATCCATAAAATAATTGTATCCATAAAATAGTTGTATCCATAAAATAGTTTGTGTATTCTCAGCCCCGAAATATAAATCATATAAAAGAGTTTAAAGGGGAATATGAAACTCACCTTAGTTGTAGTGGCAATTAAATGCAACAGATAATCCTTGTGATATGTTAACCTAAAGCACATAAAGTATAATTAACACATAATTTATACTAAGGTTTTATTGAGTGATTTATTATCCATCAACTTTTGTAAATACATTTAAAAATGTATTTCTTTTTATTATTAAACAATTTAAATCATTAACATGTTTAAATCAACAGTTTTAACGGTTAGGACCAAAACTGTCAGAAAAATCTAACGATTAGGACTGAAAGTGTCAGAAAATCTAACGGTCTTTAACGGTCAAATTAGGATGAAAGTGTCAGAAAATCTAACGGTCTTTAACGGTCAAATTATAACTTTGTATTTCTTGTTTCTAATTCAACATAGGAAACTTATAAGTGATAAATAACCTGTTTAAACGATGATTCTGGCTGCTTCGTATCAAGACCCAGTTGACGTTTTATGTTAATAAAACTATGTAAAATGCTTCCACGGAGCATCTCGCGATACGAATAACTTGTAAACGAAACGAGATTCAACTAATCCGTTTTCTTGTCTAGATTCTTTGTACCTCAGTCTATCCATATCACTATAATAACAACTTGGAAGTCTTAACCACTTTCCTTAAATCTAACCCGAAAACCTTACGAGAACTTATAAACTAACAACATCTTCCAAAAATAAACGATCACCAATTGTAACGAAACTCACCACACAACTAGAGGAGTCAATAACGAATTCCCAGCAACTTTCAGAATTGAAAACTAACTTGTAACTTTTACGTAGCATGTTCCCCAAAACCCGTTTCTTTTCTGTCTTTCTTGGCTTTCGTTGGTTCATGGTGGTCGTGCATGGTGTGATGATGTTTAATAGGTGATGGAAGTAAGGTTGTTGATCAAGCAGAAGGAAGGTGATGGTTGTGTTGTATGGTTGTATCTATATCTATATATATATAGTATGTTATGTGTATATATATATATGTCGAGATGGTATTGCTTTGGAGAGGTGGTGGTCGAAGGTTTGGAGAAGAATGCCGAGAATTATAAGGTGATGGTTGTGGTGTTGATAGAGCCGTGGAGGGTTTGGAGGGAGAAGAAGAAAAGATGGTGTGTTGTTTAAGTCCATTCTACATCCATATTTATACTAGAAGAGAAGGGGGTCGGCTGTGAAAATAAGAAGAGCAAATGTCGACATTATGTTGACATACTTTCGTTGCTTAACCAAGAAGAAAAAGGAGAGGTGTCGACATGTTCTAGAAGAAACTTTGTATGTAAGTAAACAAGGGGGAGGGCTGCCGACATCGATCTTGTATATCTATATCTATATTAGTTTTTGGTTTGCATGAAATAGAAGAAAAAGGAGGCTATGCGCAGCATGAAGAAACAGAAAACAAAGATATTAGTTTTCTATATCTATTTTAGTCTGCATGAAACAAAAGGGGGGGCCGATCGGATAAAATATCAAAAGAATAAGAAGGGATCAAATTCCATTTGAAGTAGTTCTATATTATATCTAATGGTTAGTCGATAATATAAAAATGAAGGGACGGCTGTCAGGAATAAAATATCTATATTGTATTATACAGTATTAAATCATAAATCTTCAGATGTTTAGTCCTTGATTTAGTCTAAATAGTTGTCGTTAAATCGCCAAAATTTAAATGTAGTCTTATTAAGGCTTTAGACATAATACCTTAAGATTTGATGTCTTTTACTTTAATTTAAATATCTTCATTATAACAACTATTTAGTTGTTTATAACGTATTATATTAAATAGACCAATTTCTATTTAATATAAAGCTTAATATTTAATATTTCTTAATATTTTTAGATTTAATCTTAATTAATAAAAGATTTAAAATTTTTGTTTTGTTCGAAAATTGACGATTGTTACAGTATCTATCTTCTTGTGGTTTGAAAACTTCCCGCCTTGACATACAACTTGGAAAGTAAGCCACCCGCTGACAAGAGTTATTGACTCGCTGATCACTTGCTGGCGACTCACGCCAGCGACCAAGTCTGGTCAGCGAATCCTTGACTCAACAATCTCCCCCTATTCGCTGAGAAGACTTGCTGAGTAGACTAGACTTGATAAGAATAAGGAATGATGAAAAGATGTCTTATATATCATCTTAAGAATATTACAAGCTGACATATTCAGCATTTACATTTTAAGACATCTATAAGTTGGCAGCTTCAAATTCCCAAGCTTCCTCTTGCTTGGCCATTCTTATCGCTGGGTCATCCCTTCTATGAGGCTTTATCAATTCTTCATCCAACTTGCTGATGAACCATCTGTTGTTGGATGTTTCAGCACACCTTCTTCTTATGCTTAAGATGAACCCAGTGGAAGCTTTTTCAAGTTCATCCAAGCGAAAGAACAGTTGATTGTTCTGGAAGTTTGTGAAGAAGATGCCAGCAGGACTTTCTATTACTCTCCCTTCCTCAAATAAGCTTCTGGAGGAAGTCTGGTGTTCAGCGAGGCATCACCAGTGATAGGAGGAAGGTCCATTGTCAAGGTTCGGTGCTCTGCTTTCCTTTTTCTTTGAACCCTTCTTCCTGCTGACGAGGAGACAGCTGCTGGAGTACCAAACACTTGCCTCAGCATGGGCAAGTCAGCTTTAAACTTTGTTTCATACTCTCTGGCTTTTTCGAAAGTAATCCTTGAGCATTTTTAGCAGTTGCTCATAGCTGGCAGCCTTTTTGTCCTTCACCAGACATGTAAACTTCAGCCCATTCAGAGGCACCCAAGGAGGTTGGCTTGACACCTTCCAGTTTGATGGGACTGTCAGCACCTTGTCTTAAGATTTTCAAGTTGTCTTAAGACCCATTTCAGCAGAACTTCAGCAGCAATAATCTTTTGGGGCCTCTTCCTGTCCTTCATAAGTTTCAACCATTTAGCCTTTTCTTCCTCAAACTTGGCTCTCTTCTCGCTGATTTGCTTCTCAACTTCTTTATGCTTTTGCCTGTATAGAGCTTCAGCGCCACCCGCTATCAGCAGCATCCTTTGCTCACCATCAGCTGATCTTTTTCAAGGAGAGGTAGCTGCTTGATATACTCAAGATTCTTTCTTTCATTTTCTTGATTTTCCTTGATCCTATCCAACTCCTTGATAGCTTCTTCTTGAGTTTTTCCATCAGCAGTCAAGGCAAGTATATCTATTGCTTGATGTTGATGGCCTGCTGATGATTGAATAGAGAGTTGAGCAGCAGAAAGAGTAGATGAAGAAGCGATCACTGGAAGGGCAGTGGGAGGTTTCTTGAAGAATCCAGACTCAGTGAGCTGTCTTCGACGATCATCAGAGAGAGGAGTGATTTCAGCATTTCCCATGAAGCGGTTGTGAAAAATAGGAAGTATTTCCTTGGATCTATCAGTGGCCATTTCAGCATCAAATCCGACCTTCCATGCTGTTTCAAGTTCTTTAGGGTCACACTCCTCCCTAACAGCAGCAGGAGGTGCATTAAATATAAAATTTGTTGCTCCCCCTCAATACCAGCTGGGGGAATTACAACATTCACCTCTTTTTCAGTCTCCCCCTCAACACCAGCAGGGGGAACATCATCATTTCCATCTTTCTCAATCTCCCCCTCAACACCAGCAGGGGGAATTACAACATTCGCCTCTTTTTCAGTCTCCCCTCAACACCAGGGGGAACTCATCAGCAGTATCCATTTCTAGTACCCTTCAGCAGAGTCTTCATAGATTTGGGCAACTGCCTTGTTAACTGCTTCAGTTACCAGATCTAAAACAGCAGCATCAACTTTCTCCCCCTTGGAAGTTGTAGTGTTAATAACAACTTCCACAGTTGCCGGCTGTTTAGGTTGTTGGTTCACAAGTTGCGCCAACAATTTCTTAATTTCATCAACCTCCTTCTCCAGCTTAACTTGCCGCTGGCGATCCTCCTCAGTGAAAGAAGCTTGAGGAATAGGAAGATCAGCCACTTGTTTTTCTAAGGCATGAATTGCCTTAGTGTTATTTTCTACTTGAGTGGTCAGAAGAGGAATGAGACCACTTAGCTTCTTGACACCAGCAGCAGCAGACTTGCTAGTAGAGGCTGCCTTCTTTGCTGAGTAGCTGGTGGAGTTGGCACATTTCAGCAGCGACAAGGCACTAGATCGAAGGATCTGCTGATCATGCTTGATAACTTTGGTGGCTTCTTTGATTTTGTGTTGATCAGCAGCCATGGAGGTGAATTTTTCTTTAAGCATCTCTACTTCTGAGCAGTTTTCAACTTGCTTATTGTACCAGCTGGTCAAAGTAGAGATTAGTCTTTCAGACTCATTTTCCTTCACTTCTACAGCAATTTCTGCATATTTGGTGAGATCATTCAATTGATGCTCCACCCTTTCCAACCTATCAGCAGAGTAGGTGGAGTAAGAAATGCCCAAATCTTTAGCAGTTTGAGGTTCGATTTCAGAGGGAATTGAGGATGAGCAGCCAGGAACACTTGAGAAGGAAGAAGGCATGCCAAGAGACAGCATGGTGTTCACTGGTCGCATTGGAGGGGTTTTGGGTCTTGCAGTAAGAGTAACTGCCTCAGAAGTTTCTTCAACATTTTCATCAGTCGCTGCTGCATTTTTACCAGCAGCAGCATCAACAGCAACATTTTCATTAGTGGCTGCTGCATTTTCACCAGCAGCAGCAGCATCATCATTTTCATCTTCCTCCATGTCACTTGCTTCTATTTCATCAGCATGATTGTAAGAATCTAGTTGAAAGTCATCTGCCACAATATCTCCCAACTCAAAATCACTTTCCATCATCAATTTCTTCATCAGCAACTACCGTTTGTTCACTTTCAACATCAATAATACCAACATCAGGTTCCACATTTCTTTCTTCAACACATTCAATTTCAACATCACCAACATTCTGTTCAGCCAATTCAGTTACATTTTCACCCCCAGTAACTTGCACTTCAGAATTATTAGCAGTAGTTGCGTCCCTTTCAGCAGTAGAGAAGCTGATTGGGTTGGGGGATTGAAGAGCTTCTGCATCAGTTTGTTGCTGTTTTATGTTTTCAATAGCAGCAGGGGTTTCCTCCTCATCAATGAGAGACAGCTGAGAGGATTCCAACCCCTTAATCATCACACCTTTTGCTGTTTTCTTCTTTCTTTTTGGAGCATCGGCAGCGGATGAGGATGGAGCAGCAGATTTGGTGAACTTGGTTCTTACCTTCTTTGGTGTTTTTGTACTGGTATCAGTGATCACAAAGGAGGATGGTGCAGTCTCACTGCCACCAACCTTTTTATACATAGAGGGATAAGCAGAGAATATAACTTCTTTCATTTGAGGAGTGAGAGTGGCAAACTTGCTATCAAAAAGATTACTATCACAGGCTGGCTGTTTGTAGACAGAGGGACCAATTCTTGGTGCTTTGCAGATAGTGGCACCAAATTGATTGTACTTTTCTTTCAACTCCTGTTTGAATATTAGGGAGAAAAATCTTGTGAAAATTGTGTAAACGATTGCTTGCTTGGACTTTAGCCTTCATGTCTTCAAAAATGACTGAGGCAAAATCAATAAACCTTCCAGTGGCTAATGCATGTATAATTTGCATATTTGCTGCTGTGGCTTGATCATGAGATCCAGAATTGCCTCCCAAGCATTGAATAACATGAGAAAAAAGTAATCTCCATACACCAGGGAGATTTTTCTTGGTGGGGTTGCTGGGAACAACTTCTGGGTTTTCCAAGTTCGCACCATACCCAATGGTTGGCAACCACTCCTTCCATTGTTCAACTGTTGCCGGAGTTACAAAAGGTTTTTCTTTTGTTTGGTCAGGTAGGCCAAGAGCTTTTCGAAGAATTTTGGGTGTTATGGATATGCGAACCTGCTTTCTTTTAATGGTGCCAGAAATAGCACCAATGCTTACGTGATAATCACACGTCCACCAAAATTCTCTAAGAAGATAGACATACATATCTTCTGGGTCAGCATAAATAGCACTGCTTGCAGGACATGCCTTTATAAAGTCCAACATTTGTTGATATCCAGTGATACCAGATGGAACTTCAATGGACCCCAAATAATTATTAGGTTTGATTGAGATTGTATGGGCTTGAAATTTGGCTTTGGAAGAGGGAGCAATTTTTTCAGGATCAAAAGTTTTCGAATGCATGTAGAGGGGAACATTTTTAAGAGCCTTTTGAGTAGCCAGATCATCAGGCAACTCAACATGTGTTGGAGATTGAGGTGGATTTTTTGATGAAGAAGCCATTTTAGTTTGAGATTTTAGAAATGGGAAGAGGAAGATGAACAGTGAGAGGAGATAGAAAGGATTTTAAGAAGTTTGAGAGATTTGGAGAGTAAGAAAAAGAAGGAGAATTATGAGAGTATGAAAAATGGTGATAGAAAAAGATTTGAATTTATATAGCATGGATATGGGCCCCATAACTATGATAGTGGATTGTCACCAATACTCTCTTTCATACGTAATATGTACATCTACATATACGTATCTGAGTAACGTATAAAAGTGGGTTAATGTGACCACTTGTACCCTTATTTCAAAAGTACTCGAGTTTTACGGCGGATACAATGTACAAGTTGTCTGTTTGGGAGAAAATCGAGGTAACCGTTTGATATTCTAATTAAAATATTATTATAAATGGTTTAGCGGATATGCTCAAGTGAAAGAAAAGTTGAGATCTAAGTATATCCGCTGACAAAGTTAGAAAATCTGGTTACCTCTTTAGGAAAGCAAATTTTAATCAGCGATTTTTCGTCTAAGCGTTGGTCGCTGATGAGTTAAGGAGTACAATTTTTAGCAAATTGTCAGCTATCAACGGATTTGATATGTCTTTACCAGCAGCCGTTTGCTGCTGGACTAGATAGAGACTTTTAGCTCTCTATTACTTTTATTTGCTTTTTCCCAAAGCAACAGGGATCAACGGATTTGAAAGTCTTTACCAGCAGCCGTTTGCTGCTGGACTAGATAGAGACTTTTAGCTCTCTATTGCTTTTGTTTTGCTTTTTCCCTAAGCAACAGGGATCAACGGATTTGAGAAGTCTTTACCAGCAGCCGTTTGCTGCTGGACTAGATAGAGACTTTTAGCTCTCTATTGCTTTTGTTTTACTTTTTCCCAAAGCAACAGGGATCAACGGATTTTAGATGTCTTTACCAGCAGCCGTTTGCTGCTGGACTAGATAGAGACTTTTATCTCTCTATTGCTTTTGTTTTGCTTTTTCCCAAAGCAACAGGGATCAACGGATTTGAGAAGTCTTTACCAGCAGCCGTTTGCTGCTGGACTAGATGGAGACTTTTTAGCTCTCCATTGCTTTTTAGGTTCAGCACGTAAGATACTCTTGAGCACGCTGAAGGATAATTTTGACTATAAGGTCACTTTTCAACATATAAGAGAGATGTATGTTGAAGCATCAGCAGACATGACAAGTCATGTTGCTGATTCACCATTCACATTCCCAACTTACTGACCAGATACTTGAATCTGGATTCATCTAAGGGTTTTGTGAAAATGTCAGCAAGTTGGTCATCAGTGAGGATGAAGTAGATTTCAACATCCCCTTTCATGACATGGTCACGAATGAATGGTACCTAATGTCTATGTGTTTGGTTTTAGAATGCTGAACAGGATTATGTGTGATTGCAATAGCACTTGTATTGTCACACATAATGGGAATCTTAGAGAATTCTAAGTCATAGTCAGCGAGTTGGTTTTTCATCCATAGGACTTGTGCACAGCAACTCGCTGCTGATACATATTCTGCTTCAGCAGTGGAGATGGAAACTGTATGCTGTTTCTTACTAGACCAACTAGTCAGCTTCCCCCCCAACAGTTGACATCCACCACTGGTACTTTTCCTATCTAACATGCAACCAGCATAGTCAGAGTCAGAATATGCAACTAGGTCAAAATTGGAGTCTTTGGGATACCAGAGACCCAATGTTGAAGTACCTTTTAGGTACTTGAAAATTCGCTTAACAGCGAGAAGATGGGATTCTCTAGGAGAGGCTTGATATCTTGCACATAAGCAAGTAGCAAACATGATATCAGGACGACTCGCTGTGAGATACATCAGCGAGCCAATCATTCCCCGATAGAGAGTGGGATTCACATGCTTGCCATCAGGATCAGCATGAAGATTATTGGGAGGAGACATGGGAGTGGCCTTAGTAGTGACATTAGACATGTAAAATTTGGCCAGCATGTCTCGAATGTACTTTTCCTGATTAAGGAAAATCCCATTTGGTAGTTGACGAATTTGAAGACCAAGAAAGAAGGTCAGCTCACCCATCATGCTCATCTCAAAATGAGAGGACATAGTGAGCTGAACTTGGTACAAAGTTTCTTGCTGGAGGATCCAAATATGATGTCATCTACATATATCTGAACATATAGGACATCAGCACCCTTTCTATAGATGAAGAGGGTGCTATCAATGGATCCTCGCTGAAACTTATTAGAAAGAAGAAATTCAGAGAGAGTGTCATACCAAGCTCTGGGAGCTTGTTTAAGACCATAGAGTGCCTTATATAGAGGCGATAGACATGGTGTGGCTTGGCTGGATCTTCAAAACCAGGTGGGCTGCTCAACATAAACTTCCTCATCGAGTTTTCCATTTAGGAAATGTAACATCCCGAACTTTTATTTAACGTTTGACTAATGCCGTTAAGTCATTTGGGGTGTCGTTAAGTCTTTACTTAATATTTGAATGTAGTTATGTGTGGTTAACGTAGATAAAGTAGTTAGGTTTAAAAGCCTAAATTTTAATGACGAATAAAAGTGTGAATAATGTCGCTTAAAGGCTATGTAGTGCCTTTTAATGAAGGACTAATGTTGTATATGGTCAATAATGCAGTTTGTGGCCAATAATAAAGGGTTTAGAAGTCCAGGGACTGATTTTGACATAGGTTGAAATCTAAAAACGGGATTAAGGCTTTGATGGGTGTAATTAGGGTTAATTGAGCAGCCATTAGCAAATATTAACTCATACTCAAAGTCTCTCTAATCTTTCTTGATTTCTAAAGCAATTAATCTAGTTTTTGGGTCTAACGATTGGGTATTTTGGTGTTGGAATCGATCAGCCATCTAGCAAGCAGGTAATCATTGAATCGTTGGTTGTATTTTCAGGTTTAGGGGTTGGTTAATTATGAAAGAGATCTGATTAAAATTGGATTATACACGTAATTAGGGCTTAGATGGTGTTTTGGTCAATTAACGTGCTAAACGGAGTTAACGAGTCCAAAGTCGATCTTGATGATCAAAATATGTTTAATTATGTCGAAAACATGTTTTGGGTGAAGCCTAAATCAAATGATTTCTGGAAAATTGAAGGACGAAGCCGTTTTGTGAATTCTGGTCGAAATTGGATCTTAAATTCGTTTTCTGGGTTCAAGTGTTGTCCAACGAACTTTAAGTTCGTTTTGTGGGATCTAAATTCGTTTGGAAAACGAATTTTAAGTTCGTTTGAAGCAAGTTGAGGCTAAGTTCGTGTGGCTATGTCTAAATTCGTTCCTGATGTCTAAATTCGTTCAGAGATCATCTTCGCAAGTTATAATCATTTTCGTAAAGTATTAAACGAAGTTTATGTTCGTACGAAGATTAACTTCGTATGAATGATTTTTGGGTTATCTTCAGCAGATCAACTAAATTCGTAAAGTAGCTATTTTCGTAAAGTAGATCGAACGAAGTTTAAGTTCGTACGAAGGTTATCTTCGTAAGGTGTAATTCTGGAATTTTACGTAGTCAGTCTTAAGTTCGTACGAGGGTCCATTTAAGTTCCTAAATGACTTATACTTTATATGTTAATGTACGATAGGTGTCGGGGAGTACTGATAAGCACTATTAGCTATTTGTTTGCGCGCGTACACTACTACCAGGTAAGATACACTACTCTGACACGCTGGGGGATCAACTAAAAGCTGGTTTCAAATCGTAAACACTTCCATTCGGTACCTTATTAATGCATGTGGGCATATGGGTTACTTGGGAGGTATTATGGGTTATGCAGTTGACCATGAGACCTGAGATGCAGTCCCTATTGTAGTGTAATGTAGTAATGCTTAATGTAGTATGTAGCTATGCAGTTGATGTAGTTTAATGAAGTATCTTGATATGCATGATATATAGAAATGAAGTTGATGTGTGATATGCATGCCTGACCTGTACGCCTAGTTCACTAGACTTGCTAGGTTGCTATGTCACTTGCACGTTTAAGGATCCAAACGTAATGAAGTTATGTGTTTGCTGATGGTTAAATTATACTTCTAGCTTCTAATGTCAAGTACAAATCACTTCATTTAACTTAATATTTGTTTATATTTGCGAACCACAGTAAATATTCAATGAATACTAATACTAATAAATTTTTTTCCTATTTTCACGATGTACTAATATTGTTGTTGTGTTTTGATATCTGTCAAAATTAATTTTGGTTATTGATAGTAATTTCATTAGCTGTTTCATCGCGTCATATAAATATGGTATTATATTAATTTTTATTATGTCAATTATTATATTAAATTAAAAAAAGGTAAAAATCTAAATAATAATTACCTTTAGCAAGTTTTATTTAGTATAAATATTCTTAAATTCTCTTTTAGATAGTTTATTTTTTTTATATTTAATAAGTTTCCCTCTGCCCTCTCTCTCTACCTCTCCCTCTCTAACGGTCACATTTTCCAGATCTGAGATCGGAACTTGTGCACCGGAGATTGGGATCGAGCTAGAGATTGAGAGTTCGAGATCGAGATTATCACCATCCGGTTAAGGCTTCCACTCCGGTGGATCTAACCCTATTTTTTTCACCCGGGCCGGAGGTCCCTTCCACCTCGGTGGATCTGGAAGCAGCCTCCCT
>CM067175.1:16343829-16373171 GCA_034093135.1 Erigeron breviscapus | reverse complement strand
AACTGTCATATATCATGTTATCATACCAACATACCCTACGTGTTTCACATTACTACGCTAAGGACAGTATATCAAAGTTCTCAAGTAATCGTTATCTATTATTTTCTCGTGCTAAGTTCACAACAATTTACCATCGTCAAAACCAATTACTCGAATTAAACACATCTCATTACAAGCAACTAAAACAAGTCACTAACACGAGTGATTTAAAGTATAATCCGAATTCGATATGCTCTCTAGTTATTGACCAGGTATGTATACAGGGTGTACCAACGGCTAACCCTCCACCTAATCAACTCCCATTAAGCACATCGGTTCCTTATTATACTCTAAGCCAAGCATGCGCAATCCATGATGTTATTAACTTTTATAATATTGGGTGACCATAAAAGAGTTGATCGGGTTCTTTTAGGGTTGCCACAATATTATACTAAGTTAATAACATAACTTCATTTTGCTCTAAATCATCAAACTAGCACCAATCAATAACAACAATCCATATTAATGACAATCAAATTTCAATCAAAGCACACATTAACCACATTGTATCCATTCCACATTCATCACATTGAATTCAAGCCATCACATAAGTGGTCTTAACTACGAACTCACAAGGGATTCACATAATTCACATTGCACACGAATTTCCTAACCATGCATGCTATATGAAGAGTTTTAACTTAAGCCGTAGTCTAGGTCAAACCGCCTAATTCTCTACGACCACGCATGGGCCACCATTCTGTAACACCCCAAGCTGAGGCTCGGGATATCACGGAAATCACATAGCACCAGGTGGAATTACAATAGAACAAACTAAATGCACTTAGAGGATTCAGTGAATCCATACAAAACGATAAACAAGTAACGGAAATCACATAGCACCAGGTGGAATTACAATAGAACAAACTAAATGCAATTAGAGGATTCAGTGAATCCATACAAACGATAACCAAGTAACGAAATACAACAGGAGCAAGTAAACATCAAGATTACAAATGACAACAAAAGAAGGCTATCAATCCTAAATACAATGCAACACAAGGCAAATGGATCCTTGATCCATATCAGTCCGGTCCGGGTTCAACAGTAAGCAAACAATCAAACTCCACGTCCTGAATAACCTGGTTACCTGAAAAGTGTACTAAGCATAGTCAACACAAGGTTGGTGAGTTCGTAATAATGGTCCATAAAGAACCAACATCAATAATCACAATATAAGAATAGAGGCTAGACATGACTTACAGTGAGCCTCTACATAACACAACATCGTCCAACAACAAGATTACACAAGACAAGTAAACGTGTAATGAGGAATGCATAAATGATATGAGTATCAATGCAAATGCCAAATGTATGAATAAGCAAGTATGCCTAATCCCAAGCGTGACCTTCAATCACGTATGCAACGATACCCTTCTGCCATCGCTATGGACAAGGCTGTATCTCAAAAACATCGAGTTATATATGTCTATATACTCGGGGTCATGAACTACATCCAAAATGGGTGCATACATCTATGCACCAGGATGCCGGCAAACCCCTGCCGAGGGTCCAACAATAATGTATGCAATGCTTACAATCAAATGTAAATGCATAAATCATAAACCAACGATCGATATACGATGAATATGAATCATAATCAATATTCGCCAAACCTGAGCCATCAATCAATAATCGTCAATCATAAACCAATAATCACCATTCATCAACATCAGCCATTAATACTTAACCAAAATATTAACCAAGTCAATCAACATATGATGAACCATACACTAACAATCGATAATCGTCAATCTTAACCCACTAATCAACATTCGACAACTATAAGCCACCAACCACAATTTAAACCAACTATACGTACATATACTTCAGAGGATTCTACTTCCTTCGAGTCTCAGATGCTTATATATAGGGTCACCCGCAGCCTTCCCACCACATCTAAAACCCGACGAAGGCATAACCGACTTTCATGTATGTACATCTATCCTACTATTACTAGATACTTAACAAATATAAACTAAGTCATTCGAACGTGAAAATCATCTCACAATTCAATACTCAAACCAATCTAACCAATCAACGAAAGGAAACATCACACCAATCCAACAACTAAAACAATCAACCAATCAATCAAACAATAAATGCGAGTAAACACACCAGGTTTACACTTTTCAGCCCGGATCTCAAGTGAGTAGGGAGATACGAAACTCACCTTGATCGGCAAAGAAGCTTAAGTCGAGTTAATAAAAGATTAATAACGAGTAATAATATCCGCACGGCCACAACCTATAAATATACATCATAACACCATAATGTCAACTATACAATCTTAACAAGTTGGTTTAGCACAATTAGGTCAAATCGCAAACCCTAGACGCCTTTACAACTTAAACGAGCAAGAGCAAGACACTTTGACTCGACACTTTTTGAAATGGGAGAAGTTTCACGCAAAAAGAATGTTACTACAAGAAAATAGACACTCTCACGATTCCAACGATAGGTCATACGTCTAAAACGGACTTACGGTTCAAAAGTTATTGACGTTTGAAAATGTTCGACAAAACTAGTCCCTAACGGGCGTCACAAAGGTAACGGCCGTTATCTTCATCACAAGCCAAGTCACTGTAACGGCCATGTGACAGCCGTTACACTATGTAACGGGCGTTACAAGGTGTAACGGCCGTTACATGAAGAAGGACAGCAGCAGCAGCAGATTTTCAAAGCAGAAAACAAGAACTTAAACCCTAAATTCAAGAACCAAAAACCCTAATCCGATATTTAAGACTTATGGACTCGTTTTGAATATACATATGACATTTTAGTACTCAATTACACTTGCCCAAACCCTCGTTTCCATCCATAACATCGTCAAACGATCCAAACGATTCAAAACCCTATATAAACCCTATTTGACCCAAATTCCATTACAAGCCGATTTAGGACATGTCAATACTCAAAATGACCAGAAATGCATTACTAAACATAAATAGAAGTAAATGGGATGAATTTGACTTACCAAAACCTTCACCTAGTCTCTAACCCGAATTTGACCCGAAATGGCTAGAAATCTTGCACTTTGAAACCCAAATTTTTGATATGTTGTTAAGATGAGGTTGATGATGAAAACCCCGAACAAAATCTTGCTTAATTCCCAATATATGAGATAGAAATCTAGAGAGAGAGAGTGTGTTTGTGTGTGGGTCTTGGAAGAGAAAAGAGAGAGAAAGAGATAGAAAGATAGATAGATAAGAGAATGAAAGGGAGGAGGAAAGGATAAGGAGGAGCATGGGTCAAAAGTGGCTGGTGGGTCATGGACTACCCACGGGCCGACCCGCTTCTCATCATTAGCCAATTTACAATCGATTACGCAACTAAACGCCAAACAAACATATTAACGACTCGACTAACACACCACATTATCATTTAATCACAAAACGACCCAAAACTTCATTAACTTAAATTGTTAGTCCAATTGCGCGTAAAGTCAAACGGTCAAATTTCACGGATGTTACAATACTACTTTTGAAAACCCATAGATGCTTATATATAGGGTCACCCGCAGCCTTCCCACCACATCTACAACCTTTCGAAGGTTTTACCGTCTTCTATATATACACAACTAACCTAATAAACATCTAAACATGCACGTACAATAATCATATAGCAAACACATAATTGCACGACAACAACTCCATCAAACAAGCACTTATTGCACAATGTCATCATGAACAAATGTACACTTTTCAGCCCGACTCTTAAAAGAGTAAGGCAAGCTACGAAAACTCACCCTTCCTTGATCATCGAGCTTAAAGTGAGCTAGAACGTCAATTAATTGTCAAACGATCAAAACCTATCATAATATACATGTACGTATCAATATATATACAACCACGTCCTCATTTAACTTTTATGAACTTGGAATTGAATCCGGGACTTGAACACGTGTTAGGACTTGGGTAAGATAACTTAGGAAACAAGAAATGACCCATTTGAATGCTCGATTCGTCCCAAGGAAAGTGAAACTCAAGCTAGAATCAAAACAAGAAAAATGAACTTCAGAGGGGGCAATCTTTCAATAATGTTTCTTCCGTTATTTTTTACTTGGTATTAGTCGTGTCATGGTTCACAAACTTTGATGTGTCTTTAATTAGGTTTTACTTATTATTAGTCGTCTCATGATTCACAAACTTTAATGTGTCTTTCATTAGTTTTTACTTATAATTAGTCCTGTCATGGTGGTTTTCCATCTCTATTTTTGTAATGACAAGTTCAGGGAAGAGACTGAATTTCTCTAAAAGATCAATCTTAGTGTAAAATATGAACTTTATTAAAAGTTATGTCAGTTTTTGGTGACCAACAGTTTAGCTTTAGCCGTGTCATGATTATAGACAGAAATATCAAGAAACGGAGACTGAAAAAAGGTGGCCCGACAGCTTTCACGGCTGGGTCTTCAGCAAACGGCCCACCCGCAACATCAAACTACTTATGATACAATCAAAGAAGGCTGCCAACAGATTACGACACTGCAACATTTGACCCAACTAATTAGTTACAGACCGTGTATGAAGACTTAACAAAACAACCTCGCACATGTCGCCCATTTACCCACCCTCATTGACCCGGTTATCTATTCACCCATAATTCAGCGTCATCTGCTCACAAATTTTTACACGACATGGAATGGTGCTATGCTATTGGATATGCTCTTTTTCGTCCCCT
The DNA here is from genome assembly GCA_034093135.1 of Erigeron breviscapus. Taxonomy (NCBI): domain Eukaryota; kingdom Viridiplantae; phylum Streptophyta; class Magnoliopsida; order Asterales; family Asteraceae; genus Erigeron; species Erigeron breviscapus. Next base: position 16,368,452 of record CM067175.1, on the reverse strand, counting down.
GCCACGAGATATAAAAACCATCGACAGTAAAATGCTTTTTAAAATGGTTACCGACCGTTTCTACCCTGCCCATGTTGTCTCTTAAGTCTTTACCCAACCCGGTGTAGACCAATTGATTATTTCCTATTATCATGTGGCTTATTGGTTCTGCTAACGTTCAATATGAAATTTAATTAATACTCGTATTATGGAAGCAACTTCATTGTGATCAGATAAAGACAAGCTGCCACCAGATGACACAAAAGTAAACTTAATATTCTTTTTAATTATTCTGTTCAGCAGTATGGCTACTGAAAAACTCAAAAACAAAACATGTCGTTTACATATCGGGATGCATTCAAACACTTTTTAATCATACTTAAAGAATAACGGTTTATGTAATCAAATAACTCAAACATAAACGAATAGCGGATGAGACTTGGTAATAACATAACCAGTGTTTTCACCGCCATCCATTCGATATTAGAATCTTGCAAACAGTTCATGTTGCTATTCCGTAGCCATACTCGATTAGTTCTTGTTGTTTAGCCTCTTCCTTTGTTCTCCTACAATCAAGGGTCAAACTCAATTAGTTATATATGCATATGTTTCATTTTTTGGTTCTTTTTTAAATCTGTTTTGCGAATTTGATAAGAACTAGTTTTTTTAACCGCGCTTTCCGCGGGTGAAAAAAAATATATTTCTACTTATGTTAAAGTTGGTTCAATATATATACACATTGCAATTAAAAAGAAAATGTCAATTGATCGATATGAGGTTTATATGATTTAGAAGAATTAAAAGTATAAACACATTGCTTTTCATTCTTGCTTAGATTAAGCATATGTTAGTGAAAATAAAAGTATGTAACTTGAAACAAATATCTATATTTATAAAAATTATACTCCGTAAAATCAAAGAAAATTAAAAGTTTTATGACCATGCACAATGCACTTTAACATTTATAAAAATTATACTCCGTAAAATCAAAGAAAATTATACTCACCAGCATTTGTTATAGAGGTGATTGTAGATCATGTATTCATCGTCGTCTAAATTCTTGACGCAATCTTTCATTGGAGAATTTCTATCACAATAAGGAAAGGCTTCCTTTCCAAAACTCTTCCAGAAACAATCAGCAAACGTCCAAGCAATCCTCGATAGTTCTTCTTCACCAACGATATTAGAACATCTTCGAAAGAATGTTTCAGGATCACAAATCTCACTAGAACAAGAAAAACAACAAGAGGACAGAATTAGCAGAACCAAGAAACGACTCATCTTATAAAATCTGTACTCGTGAAATGTAATCACAATCGTTAGCATTATATAGACTTATTTAGGTACAATAGTTATTGTTGGCTTATAATTACGTACCTTTTTCGGGTTATAAAATCGTTAGCAATCAACTCAGCAATCCATTTATTTACTAGACGTTATTATTGTAACTTTATCAGTATGAATAATTGATTACATACATATCATATATCAAAGAAGTAAGAAATGTGCCAAAGTATATAAAAAGAGAATATCTAAAAGGAAAATAGATCAAAGGGTCAAAGTTTACCCACAATTTACATGTAATGTTAAACATCCATCTTTTGTAATCGTATCTAACATTAACTTCATAGACTCTTTTTGCAAATTAGAAGCAATGTATAAACACCTTTATCAGTGAAACAGAACAAAAGGTACAAGTTATGATCTAATCATGACAAGAAACACAGTTGTATCAGACTTGTACCTCGGAACAACACGTCATTAATACGAATAAGTAGTTTATGCTAAAGTAATCAAAATATAACCATAAGACTTACTCCAAAATGGAAGTTAAGCCGAGGGAAATGGCGAGGAGATAACCATTAAAGTTTCCTGATCCTGTATATAGAAACTTGTGATTTTTAATATTCCATTTGCATGTGGAAGAGTCAAAAGACTCCTGAAAATTCAACATTAATTACATATACAGAAAAGAAAACTGTAATCATAAGCGATAAACGGAAGAAGGATCACCATAACTTTATGCATCACAGTTGTAAGGGCCTACCGGTCTTATAGGAAGCATGGACAATACATTACTATTCTAGAAACCAAATGAGATGCAAATGTAGTAATTGACCTTCTTGAAGATATTTAATCAGCATATTAAGAAGCAAGGGTCCAGCAAAACCATTGACTACCTGAAATTGGAAGATAATTCACATTTTAAGCCAACTACTTCATTAATCTAAAGGTTTAACTTTTCTTTATTAATGTTGTTTGTGATATTGTATAGTTAGGCCACCCATGTTGCGTTCGGCCGTTTCTTGCCAAAAAAGTCCCCATATTTTTTTAAATCAACTACCTTACCCATACCATTCTAAAATGATAAAAGTAACTCTCATAAGTGTACAATATCGATCCTTATGTTCTATTCTATAAACTTCGATATTTGTTTCTTTTTTATGTATTCTAGAAAAAAGAAAGATATACATAATCCTCAAAAGTACCTTTAACAAGCCTAAGCACATGTATTGCCAACCGTATGCATAACAAATTATCCAAAACAAAGAAGGATGAGAGCAATCAAGACTTCTTTGATCTTCCCAACATTTTAGCAAAAAATCATGGCAGAACAAGGGATCCATGTCAACCGGCAATTGAATCAAATCGTCGAAGTTTAGTTGTTTCTTTGCACCGTGTTCCATTACACAATTGATAGATTTAAATGTCATGACATTCCAAAATCTGGCAAGAACCCCCTTCGATAAACAAGAAAATGACACATAAATTACTTTATTCCAAACTAGGTAATGATGAGATATTGTTAATCTTTTAGAAAAGTTGACTCTGACGGATATAAATAATAACATACAGGACTTTCTTGAAAAGTACCCATTTCACTGGACAGTAGCAACTCTTCCATTGAACTACACGTTTGAAAGAAACAAATTCAGTTTTAGGAACAATAACGTTTTCTCTTCAATTGCCAGGAAAATAGATATTTATGAATGGTACTTAGAAAAGTATGCAAATCTAGTTCATGTCTCGGCAGGGCTTATGCTTTCTGGCTCTTTCAAATAAATATTCGTCTGATAATATTCTCCAACATAATTAGCTGCCTACTATAGTTCCATACAAAAACTTCAAATCGGGGGAGTGAATAACAAAAAGACTCTCTGCACTCTAAAGAGGACTGAAATTCGTCATGGTTTACCTGTTCCTACGAGATGCTTGCTTCATTCTGATGATATTAACCAAGGTACCAAACAAAACATCCACTAGAACTATTAAGCTCTCATTGATGCAGCTAAAAACCTGCAGAACAACGTCATAACTTAACTAATGTCTTCCACTCTTTCTATAGATCGAATAAAGCACCTATTGATAAAACTTTTTTCTGATCATGATTAAACAACGAAGAAAGTTGGGAATCTTGAAAGTCTTTCACATGGTATATACATAAGAAAGGGTCATGAGAACAAACAGAAGCCTTCATAGTAATAGTATATGAGCATTAAAAGAAATACCTCTATATAAGAGAAGCTTGCTTGTTTTTTTTTTTTTTTTTTTTTTTTTTTTTTTTTTTTTTTTTTTTTTTTTTTTTTTTTTTTTTTTTTTTTTTTTTTTTTTTTTTTTTTTTTTTTTTTTTTTTTTTTTTTTTTTTTTTTTTTTTTTTTTTTTTTTTTTTTTTTTTTTTTTTTTTTTTTTTTTTTTTTTTTTTTTTTTTTTTTTTTTTTTTTTTTTTTTTTTTTTTTTTTTTTTTTTTTTTTTTTTTTTTTTTTTTTTTTTTTTTTTTTTTTTTTTTTTTTTTTTTTTTTTTTTTTTTTTTTTTTTTTTTTTTTTTTTTTTTTTTTTTTTTTTTTTTTTTTTTTTTTTTTTTTTTTTTTTTTTTTTTTTTTTTTTTTTTTTTTTTTTTTTTTTTTTTTTTTTTTTTTTTTTTTTTTTTTTTTTTTTTTTTTTTTTTTTTTTTTTTTTTTTTTTTTTTTTTTTTTTTTTTTTTTTTTTTTTTTTTTTTTTTTTTTTTTTTTTTTTTTTTTTTTTTTTTTTTTTTTTTTTTTTTTTTTTTTTTTTTTTTTTTTTTTTTTTTTTTTTTTTTTTTTTTTTTTTTTTTTTTTTTTTTTTTTTTTTTTTTTTTTTTTTTTTTTTTTTTTTTTTTTTTTTTTTTTTTTTTTTTTTTTTTTTTTTTTTTTTTTTTTTTTTTTTTTTTTTTTTTTTTTTTTTTTTTTTTTTTTTTTTTTTTTTTTTTTTTTTTTTTTTTTTTTTTTTTTTTTTTTTTTTTTTTTTTTTTTTTTTTTTTTTTTTTTTTTTTTTTTTTTTTTTTTTTTTTTTTTTTTTTTTTTTTTTTTTTTTTTTTTTTTTTTTTTTTTTTTTTTTTTTTTTTTTTTTTTTTTTTTTTTTTTTTTTTTTTTTTTTTTTTTTTTTTTTTTTTTTTTTTTTTTTTTTTTTTTTTTTTTTTTTTTTTTTTTTTTTTTTTTTTTTTTTTTTTTTTTTTTTTTTTTTTTTTTTTTTTTTTTTTTTTTTTTTTTTTTTTTTTTTTTTTTTTTTTTTTTTTTTTTTTTTTTTTTTTTTTTTTTTTTTTTTTTTTTTTTTTTTTTTTTTTTTTTTTTTTTTTTTTTTTTTTTTTTTTTTTTTTTTTTTTTTTTTTTTTTTTTTTTTTTTTTTTTTTTTTTTTTTTTTTTTTTTTTTTTTTTTTTTTTTTTTTTTTTTTTTTTTTTTTTTTTTTTTTTTTTTTTTTTTTTTTTTTTTTTTTTTTTTTTTTTTTTTTTTTTTTTTTTTTTTTTTTTTTTTTTTTTTTTTTTTTTTTTTTTTTTTTTTTTTATTTTTTTAAATCAACTACCTTACCCATACCATTCTAAAATGATAAAAGTAACTCTCATAAGTGTACAATATCGATCCTTATGTTCTATTCTATAAACTTCGATATTTGTTTCTTTTTTATGTATTCTAGAAAAAAGAAAGATATACATAATCCTCAAAAGTACCTTTAACAAGCCTAAGCACATGTATTGCCAACCGTATGCATAACAAATTATCCAAAACAAAGAAGGATGAGAGCAATCAAGACTTCTTTGATCTTCCCAACATTTTAGCAAAAAATCATGGCAGAACAAGGGATCCATGTCAACCGGCAATTGAATCAAATCGTCGAAGTTTAGTTGTTTCTTTGCACCGTGTTCCATTACACAATTGATAGATTTAAATGTCATGACATTCCAAAATCTGGCAAGAACCCCCTTCGATAAACAAGAAAATGACACATAAATTACTTTATTCCAAACTAGGTAATGATGAGATATTGTTAATCTTTTAGAAAAGTTGACTCTGACGGATATAAATAATAACATACAGGACTTTCTTGAAAAGTACCCATTTCACTGGACAGTAGCAACTCTTCCATTGAACTACACGTTTGAAAGAAACAAATTCAGTTTTAGGAACAATAACGTTTTCTCTTCAATTGCCAGGAAAATAGATATTTTAGAAAAATTGTACGATGGGACAAAAAACATTTGGTGTTTCTATGAATTTCACTTAGAATATGTTTTGCAAAATTTCTAAACACCTGTGCAATTTATATATATATATATATATATATATATATATATATATATATATATATATATATATATATATATATATATATATATATATATATATATATATATATATATATATATATATATATATATATATATATATATATATATATATATATATATATATATATATATATATATATATATATATATATATATATATATATATATATATATATATATATATATATATATATATATATATATATATATATATATATATATATATATATATATATATATATATATATATATATATATATATATATATATATATATATATATATATATATATATATATATATATATATATATATATATATATATATATATATATATATATATATATATATATATATATATATATATATATATATATATATATATATATATATATATATATATATATATATATATATATATATATATATATATATATATATATATATATATATATATATATATATATATATATATATATATATATATATATATATATATATATATATATATATATATATATATATATATATATATATATATATATATATATATATATATATATATATATATATATATATATATATATATATATATATATATATATATATATATATATATATATATATATATATATATATATATATATATATATATATATATATATATATATATATATATATATATATATATATATATATATATATATATATATATATATATATATATATATATATATATATATATATATATATATATATATATATATATATATATATATATATATATATATATATATATATATATATATATATATATATATATATATATATATATATATATATATATATATATATATATATATATATATATATATATATATATATATATATATATATATATATATATATATATATATATATATATATATATATATATATATATATATATATATATATATATATATATATATATATATATATATATATATATATATATATATATATATATATATATATATATATATATATATATATATATATATATATATATATATATATATATATATATATATATATATATATATATAAGTATATAGTATAAAGACTTAGAATTTATATTTATATTATAATATAATATATATATATATATATATGTATATATATATATATATATACACAAAAACACATTGGGTAATAGCCCAGTGACCACCAACCGTCACTTTCTAGGGGATCCTGGGATCGAGTCTTGCCAAAGGCAAACTTGAGATAATCAGGGGATTATTAAGTGGTTGAGATTCACCTGGACACTAGCTTGGCTGGGGGATTAGTGGGTACAAAATGGTACATGGGATCAGGGGGTTCCTATCCAATTACCCTTTTTTTATGTATACCCACACAAAATAATATATTTTATGCCTGGGACGGAACCGGGACTTTCAGGAAAAACCCCAAATAATCCACCCATATAAATGTAGAAAGTGAGGCTCGAACCCTAATGGATTTCCTAATGTGACAGACCTTATATACAAATTTTTTAACAGCCAACCAAAGAGTGACCCCTAAAACCCGAGTTACTCTATACAATTTACATGGCCATTTTGCTTCTGGCCTTAGGTATTAACTCGTAGTAAAATATTGTACGTACATGTTGGTTGAAATGATTATCAAACTCCAATAAATAAATATAAATATCAATATCAAGTATATAAGTAATTAATATGCGTACACGTACGTAAGGAGAACTTGGGCACAAAAACATCAAGATTTCCATGGCGGCGCGATGTTGCTACGGCACGTCGGCGGCGTGGTGTTGCTCAGACACGGTGGTGACGTCAAGAAAGACGGTTGGTAACTTGGTATATATATAGACTATAGTTGTGAGAAATTATGTATGTAGTGTAGTAGTGGTGATGTAGCCTTTTGTTTTCTTTTTTTTTTCATTCACATTTCATGCACCTTTTTGTGCACTAAATATCGCTTCTTTTTTTTTAACTCTGTTAAAAGGTTAGTTAACTAGCCCATGGTATTGCAAAACCATCAAACTAGCCCATGGTATTCCTTAACTTAACCATAGTTACCAACAAACTAAACTAGTAACCATGGTAAATTACTACCTATAAATACAAGCTAAGGTTTTCATTTCTAATTGCTAATTCACACTCTCAACACTTCTCTTCTTAAATCCCTATCATTCCGAGATCCATACTTGTTCAAGTTCAAGCTCATCCCTATATCGTTACTTTGATCTTAGAACTCATAATATCTCCATACTTGTAAGTGTTTCTATGAAACCTTACTATACTTTGCTTTATATTATATGACTATATGTTATGTATTGAAATGCTTGTCAACTTAATTTATACTCAATTGATACATAATTGCATTTAAATACGGTAACTATCGTTTTTATATATGAATATTGAAATATTGTTACTATTGCGAAAAATGAATTATTAGCGAAAGTACGAGAAATCGTAAAACTTTTATTAATCATTTTAAATACTTATTATGGTATATAAACAAGGGCATAGTTATATACCTAACTATCCTAATTCATATAATTACTATTCACCATCTGTGAAATATTTCGTATTTTCGAATTGTTTGATTTATGGATAGAATATATCCTTGATACGCTTTTAACCGCACAATGTTTCCGAAAGTGATTACACCTTGGGCCTCTTTGGCTTATACCGGAGGAATGGAAGGTAGTTCGCGAAAAGTTTGCATAAGCATTCACTAAGCAACTTAATTCGCCCCGGTATTCTCCACGACCCAAGGCCAACCCTAACACAACTTGGAAATAAAATGCTGGTTTTTCCTGCCATTTAAGGTATCTCTTCAATTGTAATCAATACATTTTGTATTGATTATAATACATACCATTCAAGGTATCTTTCATATCTCTGCTATTGAAAACATCTATTCGTTACAAGATTAATACATTCTTCGTATTAATCCTATTATTTAAAAATACTTCAAAGGATTTAGAAATATCAGAGGAATACTTTATATATCCTACGGATACGTATTACATACGGAAAGTTACATTTTTACCCTACAGTTTCAAAGGTATCATTTTTCGTCCTTATACTTTGGACATTTGACAATTTAGTCCCTCAAGTTTCAAAAATGACAATTTAGTCCCTTAAACTTTTATAACATAAATTACGTTGACAAGCGTATTAATAAGGTAACCTTATAGTTGTATATCTATATTTGGAATTTAGCACGAATATAAATCAATTCACATTGAAATTAGGGAATACGTAACGTGGCCAGTTGACTCGCTCGTCATCGTTAACTACATCAATCTCTTCTATTTTGCTGTTGAACTATCAAGAATAAGGTGAGTTTCGTAAACCCTCCCTACTCAATTGAGATTCGGGCTGAAAAGTGTACATGCTTGTTTAATTGTTGATTGTTGATTTGATTTGATTGATTGTATGATTGAATTGTTTATGTGGACATGTTAGCGCATTGGTTACTATGTAAGTCGCACCGTTAGCGCATTATTTATTATATAAGTCGCATCGTTAGCGCGTTACTCGTTATGTAAGTCGCACCGTTAGCGCATTGTTAATTATTAACTATGTAAGCCGCATCGTTGTTGATCATTATTGATTGTTATGGAACGTTGTTGAACGTTATATGGAATCGTTATTATTGAACGTTGACTTGTATTGAATTGTGATAATGTGAAACCTTATAGGTTTTCCTTGGATGTGATTAGTTCTCCTAATCCTCACTTATTGTTAACGGTTATATCCGATACGGTTATTCCTTGTTACTTGTCCCTACGAACTCACCAACTTTATGTTGACGCTCTTTAGTACACTTTTCAGGTAATCAAGTTAATCAGAGACAGAATGGATGAATAGATGCTTGCATTGCTAGGGTTTGGACTATCTTTGGACTTTCTGGATCCGTGATCCTTATTTCCCTTTAACGGGTTATGCTTAGGATCAACTACTATCGTTTGAACATTTTTCTTTTAAGTATGGATTGAGTGTGTATTTTGATGAATGTTGATTATTGTAATGAGCTTGTGGATTGTTTCAATCTATTGAATGCATATAGTTTGACTCTACATAATTCCCATGTCATGCTGTGCTTTTCTAAGTGATACCCCATGATTCCGCCATGTTGGGGTGTTACAGAATGGTATCAGAGCTGTGGTTGTAGAGAACTAGGAGGATTTACCTAGTCTATAGCCATCGCACCCACATTTCATATTAGCATGCATGATAGGAAACTTTGTGTGCAACGTGAATTGTATGATGCATAAAAACGTTTTAAACGGAGTTCGTAGGTTACTTATAATATGATGACTTGATTGTTATGTGAGAATTGTTGTGATGAACGTATATGATAGTGTCGGGATACACCGTTAATTGTGGAAATGTTATGATGAACGTTGATGTGTTGAATTTTAGAAGCATTTATTATTTGTCCCCCGCAAAATGAAACGATGACATTAATGGAGTATAACATTCGGTAACCGTAGAGGCGACTGATCAACAAATCGAAAATTATCCTATGTCATACAAAATTAATGATCTCATGGATTGCGCCTTGTGGATAGAGTATAGTAGCTACCCCGGTATGTTTAATAAATGTTGATTAGGTGGAGGGTTAGCCGTTGGTACACCCTGTATACATACCCGGTCAACACTTAGAGAACATATTGGAATCGAGTTTTGATATCCATTCAATATATTAACGGTGTGGAGGGTTAGCCGATGGTACACCCTGTATACAAACACTTTTAATGTATTGAATGTTGAGGTTAAAATTCGGACTATGCTTTACCCACCTTGTTATGACTTGACCCTTTTATATAGTGTTGAATGTTTTCGTGATTGTATTGTTGATTGTAAATTATACGATTGCTGAAGCCTTAGATTATTTCCATGATAATACCCCTGTAGAGATAACTATATTCATGCAATGATTTAGAAGGATTTAGGTATGTAATGTTTGACGGACGATTTTGATTATTCGTGTGAAAACTAACTTACTGATCTAACACACGTGTCCAGGAAAATGGTTAGAACAAGGAGAGCTAACACTAACTATGGACCTCAGAATGAACCCGAGAACCCGATTGAACAAGAAGTAGTTGGTGATCGTGGTGGTAGAGGTGGTCGTGGAGGTAGAGGTGGTCGTGGAGGTAGAGGTGGTCGTGGTGGCAGAGGTGGTCGTGGAGGTAGAGGTGGTCGTGGAGGTAGAGGTGGTCGTGGAGGTAGAGGTGGTCGTGGAGGTAGAGGTGGTCGTGGAGGTAGAGGTGGTCGTGGAGGTAGAGGTGGTCGTGGAGGTAGAGGTGGTCGTGGAGGTAGAGGTGGTCGGGAGGTAGAGGTGGTCGTGGAGGTAGAGGTGGTCGTGGAGGTAGAGGTGGTCGTGGAGGTAGAGGTGGTCGTGGAGGTAGAGGTGGTCGTGGAGGTAGAGGTGGTCGTGGAGGTAGAGGTGGTCGTGGAGGTAGAGGTGGTCGTGGAGGTAGAGGTGGTCGTGGAGGTAGAGGTGGTCGTGGAGGTAGAGGTGGTCGTGGAGGTAGAGGTGGTCGTGGAGGTAGAGGTGGTCGTGGTGGTAGAGGTGGTCGTGGAGGTAGAGGTGGTCGTGGAGGTAGAGGTGGTCGTGGAGGTAGAGGTGGTCGTGGAGGTAGAGGTGGTCGTGGAGGTAGAGGTGGTCGTGGAGGTAGAGGTGGTCGTGGAGGTAGAGGTGGTCGTGGAGGTAGAGGTGGTCGTGGAGGTAGAGGTGGTCGTGGAGGTAGAGGTGGTCGTGGAGGTAGAGGTGGTCGTGGAGGTAGAGGTGGTCGTGGAGGTAGAGGTGGTCGTGGAGGTAGAGGTGGTCGTGGAGGTAGAGGTGGTCGTGGAGGTAGAGGTGGTCGTGGAGGTAGAGGTGGTCGTGGAGGTAGAGGTGGTCGTGGAGGTAGAGGTGGTCGTGGAGGTAGAGGTGGTCGTGGAGGTAGAGGTGGTCGTGGAGGTAGAGGTGGTCGTGGAGGTAGAGGTGGTCGTGGAGGTAGAGGTGGTCGTGGAGGTAGAGGTGGTCGTGGAGGTAGAGGTGGTCGTGGAGGTAGAGGTGGTCGTGGAGGTAGAGGTGGTCGTGGAGGTAGAGGTGGTCGTGGAGGTAGAGGTGGTCGTGGAGGTAGAGGTGGTCGTGGAGGTAGAGGTGGTCGTGGAGGTAGAGGTGGTCGTGGAGGTAGAGGTGGTCGTGGAGGTAGAGGTGGTCGTGGAGGTAGAGGTGGTCGTGGAGGTAGAGGTGGTCGTGGAGGTAGAGGTGGTCGTGGAGGTAGAGGTGGTCGTGGAGGTAGAGGTGGTCGTGGAGGTAGAGGTGGTCGTGGAGGTAGAGGTGGTCGTGGAGGTAGAGGTGGTCGTGGAGGTAGAGGTGGTCGTGGAGGTAGAGGTGGTCGTGGAGGTAGAGGTGGTCGTGGAGGTAGAGGTGGTCGTGGAGGTAGAGGTGGTCGTGGAGGTAGAGGTGGTCGTGGAGGTAGAGGTGGTCGTGGAGGTAGAGGTGGTCGTGGAGGTAGAGGTGGTCGTGGAGGTAGAGGTGGTCGTGGAGGTAGAGGTGGTCGTGGAGGTAGAGGTGGTCGTGGAGGTAGAGGTGGTCGTGGAGGTAGAGGTGGTCGTGGAGGTAGAGGTGGTCGTGGAGGTAGAGGTGGTCGTGGAGGTAGAGGTGGTCGTGGAGGTAGAGGTGGTCGTGGAGGTAGAGGTGGTCGTGGAGGTAGAGGTGGTCGTGGAGGTAGAGGTGGTCGTGGAGGTAGAGGTGGTCGTGGAGGTAGAGGTGGTCGTGGAGGTAGAGGTGGTCGTGGAGGTAGAGGTGGTCGTGGAGGTAGAGGTGGTCGTGGAGGTAGAGGTGGTCGTGGAGGTAGAGGTGGTCGTGGAGGTAGAGGTGGTCGTGGAGGTAGAGGTGGTCGTGGAGGTAGAGGTGGTCGTGGAGGTAGAGGTGGTCGTGGAGGTAGAGGTGGTCGTGGAGGTAGAGGTGGTCGTGGAGGTAGAGGTGGTCGTGGAGGTAGAGGTGGTCGTGGAGGTAGAGGTGGTCGTGGAGGTAGAGGTGGTCGTGGAGGTAGAGGTGGTCGTGGAGGTAGAGGTGGTCGTGGAGGTAGAGGTGGTCGTGGAGGTAGAGGTGGTCGTGGAGGTAGAGGTGGTCGTGGAGGTAGAGGTGGTCGGGGTAATCCTAATCCCCCGATAACAGCTGAGGTTGTCACACAAGCTCTAAATGACCTCATGCCGGATCTTATGGCCCGAATTCAAGCGGCCATGGGAAATAATAATGAACAAGAAGAACCGGAAGATGAAGCGGCACCAAGAAAGATGATCGGCGTAATAATAAGCGCCATGGTCGTGGTGGAAAGGTTTTTGCGGCGGTGGTACCAACAAAGGGTCCTCAACGGGTTGGTTACACAGGGGGTAGTCCTTTATGCCCTAGGTGTAATCGCCATCATTGGCCCACTGTGAATTGTGATGCTTGTTTTCATTGCAACCTACCGGGACACACCTCAAGATTTTGTCCAACTAACCCCGGAATGGTCCTTTAAATGTTGCTCCCCTTAATGCTATACGTCCCCCGATGGTTCCGGGTTCTTGTTATGAATGTGGTAGCCAAGACCACTACCGCAACCGGTGCCCACATCTTATTGGCCAACAAGTCCAAGTGACCGTGCATCCTAACCAGTTGCAAATTGCCGGTCCGAATCAAAACCGAGGAAACCAAGGACAACAACAACAACCTCCTCAAGCTCCTCGCCAACAATTGGCCCCCCGTGGAAGAGCTTTTGCCGTGAATGCGGCCGAGGCTCGTGGTGATCCTAATGTCGTAGCAGGTACCTTTCTCCTCAATCACCAATATGCTACCGTGTTATTTGATTCTGGAGCCGATTATAGTCTCATTTCCAATGATTTTATTCCGTTGATCGATGCTAATCCTAGCCTGTTGTCCTATTGTTTTGAACTTGAAATGGTAAATGGTGGATTGTCTAGGATTAGTCAAGTTGTTCGTGATTGTGTGTTAGATTTATGTGATCACCCATTTTACATTGACTTAATGCCTTTTGATATCGGTAGTTTTGATGTGATTGTGGGTATGGATTGGTTATCGGCCATGAACGCGGTAATTGATTGTGGTAGTCGAACTGTGAGGATTCCGTTAGAAAATAGGGAAGAATTAGTGGTTCAAGGCGAAACGACCGAACTATGGGATGGGAATGTATATAGTGTTAAGATCACAAAGATTGAATTGAAAACCGTGCCCGTAGTTAAAGACTTTGCGGATGTATTTCCGGATGACCTACCGGGTTTGCCTCCATCTCGTGAACTCGATTTTCGTATTGATCTTATCCCAAATGCTTCTCCCGTGGCCAAAGCACCCTATCGCTTAGCCGTGACCGAATTACAAGAGTTGGCCGCCCAACTCAAAGAACTTCAAGAGAAGGGGTTCATTCGCCCTAGTCAATCTCCTTGGGGCGCACCGGTTTTGTTCGTTAAAAAGAAAGATGGCACATTCCGAATGTGTATCGATTATAGAGAATTGAACAAATTAACGGTAAAGAATCGTTATCCTCTTCCTAGGATTGATGATTTATTCGACCAACTCCAAGGTGCTCGTTTCTTTTCCAAAATTGATTTGAGGTCGGGTTATCATCAATTGAGGGTTCATGAAGACGACATTCCAAAAACCGCCTTTCGAACGAGATATGGACACTTTGAATTTACGGTGATGCCTTTTGGGTTGACTAACGCACCAGCTGTGTTCATGGACTTGATGAACCGAGTGTGTCAGCCCTACTTGGACCAATTTGTCATTGTTTTCATCTATTCCAAGACCAAAGAAGATCATTTGGAACATTTGAAACAAGTCTTAGAGTTACTCCGGAAAGAAAAGCTTTATGCCAAGTTCTCCAAATGTGAATTTTGGCTTGAAGAGGTCCAGTTTCTTGGTCACGTAGTGAGCAAAGAAGGAATTCATGTGGACCCAAGTAAAGTTGAAGCAGTAAAGAATTGGAGACGCCCCGAAACACCAACCGAAATTCGCCAATTTCTTGGTTTGGCGGGTTATTATAGACGATTTATTGAAGGCTTTTCAAAAATCGCCCAACCTTTGACTTTGTTGACTCAACGAGAAAGAAGGTTTGATTGGGGTGAAAAGCAAGAACAAGCATTCCAATTGTTGAAGGACAAATTGTGTGATGCACCCATCTTGAGCTTGCCCGATGGAGTCGATGATTTCGTTGTATATTGTGATGCATCCGGGCAAGGATTGGGTTGTGTCTTAATGCAACGGGATAAGGTGATAGCATATGCATCAAGACAATTGAAGGTGCATGAGAAGAACTATCCGACCCATGACTTAGAATTGGGAGCAGTGGTATTTGCTTTGAAATGTTGGAGGCATTACTTGTATGGCACCAAGAGCGTGATCTATACCGATCACAAAAGCCTTCAACATATTTTCACTCAAAATGACCTGAACATGAGGCAAAGAAGGTGGCTTGAGCTGTTGAGTGATTATGATTGCGTTATCCGGTATCATCCGGGTAAAGCAAATGTGGTAGCCGATGCTTTGAGTCGAAAGGAACGTATGAAGCCAAGACGAGTTAAAGCCATGAGCTTCACTGTATTAAGGAGTGTCCGTGACTCCATTATCGAAGCTCAAGAATTGGCAACTAGACCGGAGAACTTCACCGATGAAGCTTTACACGGTCTAGAAGAACAGTTTGATAGGAAGAACGATAATGGTTTGTATTTTGTTGATCGATTGTGGATCCCCATTCTTGGAGGATGGCGATTGAAATTGATGGATGAAGCTCATAAGTCGGCTTATTCGGTTCACCCGGGTTCCGACAAGATGTATTTTGGATTGAGAGACTTGTATTGGTGGCCGGGAATGAAGACGGACATTGCTAGGTATGTTAGTCAATGCCTCACTTGTTTACAAGTGAAAGCCGACCACAAGAAACCACCGGGTTTACTAGTCCAACCAGTAACACCGGTGTGGAAATGGGAAGAAATTGCTATGGACTTCATCACGAAGTTACCTAGGACGAGTAGTGGTCGGGACACTATTTGGGTAATAATTGACCGGTTGACTAAGTCGGCTCACTTCTTAGCCATCCGGGAAGATGATAAATTTGACACCATGGCACGTTTGTACATCAAAGAGGTGATATCCAAGCATGGAGTGCCGATTTCCGTGATATCCGATCGGGATGCTCGATTTACTTCAAAATTTTGGAAGGCGTTCCAGAAATCTATGGGTACTCGTCTCGGTATAAGTACGGCGTTCCACCCACAAACTGATGGTCAAAGTGAAAGAACGATTCAAACATTGGAAGATATGTTAAGAGCTTGTGCTATTGATTTTGGTGGTAATTGGGATGTGCATCTTCCTTTGGTTGAATTCTCCTACAATAATAGCTATCATGCTAGCATTGGAATGGCCCCATTTAAAGCATTATATGGGAGAGATTGTAGGTCACCGCTAGTTTGGGCAGAAGTTGGTGAAAGCCAACTCGTTGGGCCCGAAATTGTTATTGAAACGACGAAAGTGATCTCGCAAATCAAAGAAAAGTTAAGAGTGGCCCGAGAACGACAATTGAAATATGCTAATGTTAGAAGACGACCCCTCGAATTTGAAGTTGGTGATTCTGTTTTATTGAAAGTGTCCCCATGGAAAGGTGTGGTTCGTTTTGTGAAACGTGGCAAGTTGGGGCCACGGTACATTGGTCCGTTCAAGATCTTGGAGCGTATTGGTCCGGTTGCATATCGATTAGAACTTCCTCAAGAATTGAGTGGAGTTCATAATGTTTTTCATGTTTGTAATCTTCGGAAGTGTTTAGCAAATCCAACACTTCACGTGCCCCTCGAAGAAATCCGTGTTGATAAAGCGTTGAAGTTTGTGGAAGAACCAATAGAAATCCTAGATCGACAAACTAGAAAGCTAAAGAATACTCGATATACGATTGTCAAAGTAAGATGGAAATCTAGACGTGGACCCGAGTTTACTTGGGAACGTGAAGATTCTATGAAAGCCAAGTATCCCCATTTGTTTAACGAGTCTAGTTAGATTCAAATTTCGGGACGAAATTCCTTTAACGGGGGAATAATGTAACATTTGCCATTTTAGCCCGTTAATTGTTATATATGATAATGGCAAACTTTATAAATATAAGAAAACTTTGGGTATTTTTGGTGCATATATATATATGTGTGTCGGACTAGTGAGATATTGTAATATCTGCTATCTGGATGATCTGTTTCATTAAGGAAACGAACCCGAAACACTCGTAACCTTACATCTAATCCAAGTTAAGACATAATTAACTAGGATTAGTTAACTAAGGTTAGTTAACTAAGGTTAGTTAACTAAGGTTAGTTAACTAGCCCATGGTATTGCAAAACCATCAAACTAGCCCATGGTATTCCTTAACTTAACCATAGTTACCAACAAACTAAACTAGTAACCATGGTAAATTACTACCTATAAATACAAGCTAAGGTTTTCATTTCTAATTGCTAATTCACACTCTCAACACTTCTCTTCTTAAATCCCTATCATTCCGAGATCCATACTTGTTCAAGTTCAAACATATCTTACACAACCTTTCATCATCCCAAGTTTCGATTCAACCAAAGTTGTTTTGAATTCGTTGGTTTCGAAATTGTAAACACGACGTTGTTATTGCGAATTCTTTCAAGAACTTATCAAAGCCTAGTTATAATGGCCACATGGAGTTAGGATTATTCCATATTCATCAAGTTTACAAATCAAGTTATAGTCGATTCTCTCAAGATCTTCTTTGGAGCTCATCCCTATATCGTTACTTTGATCTTAGAACTCATAATATCTCCATACTTGTAAGTGTTTCTATGAAACCTTACTATACTTTGCTTTATGATTATATGACTATATGTTATGTATTGAAATGCTTGTCAACTTAATTTTATACTCAATTGATACATAATTGCATTTAAATACGGTAACTATCGCTTTTATATATGAATATTGAAATATTGTTACTATTGCGAAAAATGAATTATTAGTGAAAGTACGAGAAATCGTAAAACTTTTATTAAATCATTTTAAATACTTATTATGGTATATAAACAAGGGCATAGTTATATACCTAACTATCCTAATTCATATAATTACTATTCACAATCTGTGAATTATTTCGTATTTTCGAATTGTTTGATTTATGGATAGAATATATCCTTGATACGCTTTTAACCGCACAATGTTTCCGAAAGTGATTGCACCTTGGGCCTCTTTGGCTTATACCGGAGGAATGGAAGGTAGTTCGCGAAAAGTTTGCATAAGCATTCACTAAGCAACTTAATTCGCCCCGGTATTCTCCACGACCCAAGGCCAACCCTAACACAACTTGGAAATAAAATGCTGGTTTTTCCTGCCATTTAAGGTATCTCTTCAATTGTAATCAATACATTTTGTATTGATTATAATACATACCATTCAAGGTATCTTTTCATATCTCTGCTATTGAAAGCATCTATTAGTTACAAGATTAATACATTCTTCGTATTAATCCTATTATTTAAAAATACTTCAAAAGGATTTAGAAATATCAGAGGAATACTTTATATATCCTACGGATACGTATTACATACGGAAAGTTACATTTTTACCCTACAGTTTCAAAGGTATCATTTTTCGTCCTTATACTTTGGACATTTGACAATTTAGTCCCTCAAGTTTCAAAAATGACAATTTAGTCCCTTAAACTTTTATAACATAAATTACGTTGACAAGCGTATTAATAAGGTAACCTTATAGTTGTATATCTATATTTGGAATTTAGCACGAATATAAATCAATTCACATTGAAATTAGGGAATACGTAACGTGGCCAGTTGACTCGCTCGTCATCGTTAACTACATCAATCTCTTCTATTTTGCTATTGAACTATCAACAATAAGGTGAGTTTCGTAAACCCTCCCTACTCAATTGAGATTCGGGCTGAAAAGTGTACATGTTTGTTTAATTGTTGATTGTTGATTTGATTGATTGTATGATTGAATTGTTGATGTGGATTAGCGCATTGGTTACTATGTAAGTCGCACCGTTAGCGCATTATTATTATATAAGTCGCATCGTTAGCGCGTTACTCGTTATGTAAGTCGCACCGTTAGCGCATTGTTAATTATTAACTATGTAAGCCGCATCGTTGTTGATCGTTATTGATTGTTATGGAACGTTGTTGAACGTTATATGGAATTGTTATTATTGAATGTTGACTTGTATTGAATTGTGATAATGTGAAACCTTATAGGTTATCCTTGGATGTGATTAGTTCTCCTAATCCTCACTTATTGTTAACGGTTGTTATCTGACATGGTTATTCCTTGTTACTTGTCCCTACGAACTCACCAACTTTATGTTGACGCTCTTTAGTACACTTTTCAGGTAATCAGAGACAGAATGGATGATTATATATTTGCATTGCTAGGATTGGACTTGCATTGGACTGTCTGGATCCATGATCCTTATTTCCCTTTAATGGGTTATGCTTAGGATCAACTACTATCGTTTGAACATTTTTCTTTTAAGTATGGATTGAGTGTGTATTTTGATGAATGTTGATTATTGTAATGAGCTTGTGGATTGTTTCAATCTATTGAATGCATATAGTTGACTCTACATAATTCCCATGTCATGCTGTGCTTTTCTAAGTGATACCCCATGATTCCGCCATGTTGGGGTGTTCAGTTACTTTGCAATATATGCACTGAACTGGAGACGACCAGTTGCAGTGTGTATATACCAAGTTCTAGATAGATTACTTATATTAATGACAATAAGTAAAGAACAATGCAATAATACAAATAACTTGTAAGATAACTTGATGAGACAATATGTAATTTTCAATGTGTAATTTATTTTGAAGTTAAACAAATTACAAGGTTGATGCGGAACCAAGATAATACACGAATGTAAATATCCTAACAACCTATGAAATACAATTGATCTACACTCGGAATTTCTCAAGACAATCGAAACACTTAAAGTTGTGAAATGTTCCTTTTAGCGATTGAGAGAATATTGCACAAGTTCACCAAGAATATTGCAGGTTTGCAAAGTGTGAAGTGTTTGTGTTTTCACTTAGTGAGTTCGAACACTTGATATTCTTGTTGTGCAATGACTTGTATTTATAGGCAAAGTTAACATTTGAGATGTTAACTTTAGCCGTACAAATGTGGTTGAGAGCATTTAAGGAATAGCATTTAATTCCTTAAAAGGCAGTGTAAAGTCGTATGTTAAAGTGACTTTACTCAACCACCTTTATGTACCTTTTATTACTTAAATAATAAGATAAGGCTTATTATCCGGGTAAAGGTACATAAAGCATATAAGTCAATTCCTCGTAATCAGTGTAAAGCTTTGTAAGGGCTTTCCATTGATGGTCTCCAGTTTGTAACTGACTAGAATGTCAACTGGGCTTCGCTGCCATTGCCATTCTCTATCTTCCATTTGTTGTCTTCGACTTCAACTGGAATGCTTCTTCAACTGGTCAGTTCTCAACTGGAGGAAGTCTTCAGTTGCGTTAACTGTACGGTGCAACTGGACTTCAATATATTTCTCGACAAATCATTAAGGTCTCCAGATGCAACTGGAGACTGGACAGTTCTACTGGGTCTCCAGATGCAACTGGAGACTGGCCAGTTTACCAGGTGAACTGGTCCTAACAAATTCCCCCTATTTGTCTAGAAATATAGTCTAAGTCTTTTTCTAGTTCTTGTATCTGTACAAGTGTGAACTATAGAGACTTGTTCGATTTAAATCTATCTAAGTTATCTAAGGCATTTTTATAGATCAATAAATGCCTTAGGTTTTTCTTTTATGTTTGTTAGATTTTAATCTATTATCTACCTTGTGGTTACAAACTGGTAACTTCATTTATACAAGGAAATGAAATTTATACAAGTTACAGAATGTAAATACAATTACAAGTAGATAACTGAAGAAAGAACTTAATGAGATGGCCCTTCGCCAGTTCTTCTTCTCTTGGCAACTGAAGAGATAGGCTGAGTATCTTCAGAATCAATATTCAACTTTTGCTCAAGATTTTCTTTATGTTGAATTTTCCCCCTTAGAAAGTTTACCCATGCTTTCTCAAACCTATTCTTTTGTGCCTTCGCATCCAGCACATTCACCATCTCCACCCATTCGCTGAACCCATATTGCATTGCACCAGGATTGTCAGTTTTCACCAGTGGCCCCCTGGTGTAACTAACTTCAACTTGAAAAACTTTGGTGCCTGGCTTGATTGTAACATTGACACTATTGATAGTACCACTATGTCTTCTGGTTGACATGATCTGGGAGTAGTAGTTTCTAGCTTCAGATTCATTTTTGATTTTTATACTCCCAGCACCAGCAGCCAGTACAGCGGACTTAATGTCTTCATTGGATACCTCGCCAGTTGATTCAATGAATGTGCTAAGGTCAGCATCTCTTGACAATGGTCTTCTTGGTTGTGGAATCCTTCTTGGTGGATTCAAAACCTTCTTCACAACCTTCTTAACATTTGCAATTCGTTTAAGAATCCCACTGGCCCTTATCTCCTTAGCCTTCTCCACTGAAATGTTTAAATCTGGCATCAAATTCTGCTTCATCCTCAGCATAGTGTCTGTCCAGTTCTACATCCAGCATTTCATTCAACTGGTCAACTATCCTGGGATCATTTTTAATCCTAGCATACTCCTCCTTAGTGATACCCAAAAGATTGGCATCACTCATATCAAGCAACTTGATCTGCTCAAGATGTGCCCTGGCTTCAGCTTGGTTTCTTTGTTTCATTTTCTTTCTTTCTTTGATATCATCACCAAGTCTGGCCAGTCTTCTGCTATCACTATCTGAAACTGGAGGGAGTATATCAGCATTGCCAGTTTCCAACATTACATCAGTGGCCGGCTGGGCAGATGCATCACCAGCTAAACCTTTTCCTTTATCCAAAACAACATTCCCCCTAACACTTTGCTCACCAGCTTCAGTACTGGTAGCCACAATCAATTCTCTTCCAGATGGAGTCCTTCCAGGTGCAACTGGTGTAAGGACTGAACTTCTTTCCCCCTTGGCAGCATCTAGACCTGCCCGAATACCTTCCCATTCAGAGGGGTGAGATGGCAACCGGTCAAGAGGCTGCCATGACTGCATGTCCTTACACTCTTTAAAGATTCCACATCATCCTGAAGGATCTCCACAAATGGTTCGTCTCCTTTGACTGGGTCAAAACATTGGCAGTTACTTGTTCTTGACCAGTTTCAATGCATTCAAGATCTTGGAGTCTTCGTCCAAACCAGAGACAACCTTATCCTTCACTTCATCATCTTTCTTCTTCAGATTTTCCACTTCAGTTGTCAGTTTCTCTAAGGATTGAGCATGTAGAGATACCTGGGTGTTCAAACTCTCTATGCTGCCTCTCAACTGGTTGATATCACTGGTAAGTGGGGCCAGATCAACCTGAGGAGTGGCCAGCTTGGTGATCTCAGATATCACCCTTTCAACCAATTGTGCTTCTCTAGCACCCAGCGTATCCTCTATTTTCTGACCAACCAAAGTCATCAACTGCTCTCCAAGTCCAGTTACATCTAGGCCAGGTCTTTCAATAAGTTCCTTTACCTGCCTTTCAATCTCTTTCAAGTCAACTTCTGAAGTTCTGACAGTATTTCCTAGCAAGTTGGAGATTGAAGATGTAACCTTGGAGTGAGTTAGGTCAAAGGCTTCCTTTAAAGTACCAGCCAGATTGTTGCAGCCAGTGACCAACTCATTAAGCTTTTTAAACACCAAGTCTTCATTAGATGAAAACTTGTTTATCCCCAGATCAACCACCTTAATATTTGTCAAATGATCTTTGTGGTATCTGGAAAATGACTTGGTGTTTTTGTCAAGTGTCTTCTGAATCTCCTCCACCCTGGTTAGAAGGTTTTGGAGATCGGCTTGAAGTGAGACAACTTGACTGTCCAGTGACAAAGGAGAAGGTGTCACTGGACCAGCAGTAGTTACTACTGGAGCAACTGGAGGAGGCAAACTTAAGGAAGTCTCCCCAGTTGTCAAACCAGCAAGTTGAAGATATAATAGGAGTGGTGGATGAAGAAAGAACTGGAAAATCAAAGTGTTGTTCATGCTGAGAATGCTCAGGTGTGAACAACGGCGACGGTGGGGGTGGCATTTCTCGAGCAAATGAGAATTGCCCAGTTGGTGAAGGAGCGGTATATGTTGGTAAAGATATATCAGTAGGCACATTTTCTTGGGGGGTGAAAGTGAAATTGATGCGTCTGGAAGTGAGACTGGAGATGAAGGGTCTTGAGCTTGTACAGAAGCATCAAGAATCTCCAAGTCTATTTCAGTACCTTCAGAATCCGAAGATTCTATAAGGATTTCCTCGTCATTAACACTCATGTCCAGATCCATGAATGTAACTGAGGGCTGACCAGTTTCCTGGTCAGTCTCCAGATGACCTTCCCCAGTTTCCTGGATGGGTGCATCTGTTGGAGGATCAGATACCGAAGTATCTTCACCAGGGATAGATGATGGGTTGCTTCAGTTATGGTTGCTCTATCCTCAACCACAACATTAGGCGAACTGGAGGGTCCCTCATTATTTTGAGGCCCGCCCAGTTGCCTTTCTGACTCACCTTCCACAGGTGCATCAGTTGAAGCGAATGCCAGTTGCATTCGTTCAGGAATTTCGACCTCACCAGCTTCAGATACCAGTGAGTCTAAATTCCTTAGCATATCTGGAGCAGTGTACGGTGAATCTGTACTATTATATGCTTCTCTGCCCAGAATATGCTTAAAACAAAGAGAGAGGAACCTTGAAAAGGGGATACAAACACCCCTTGTGCCCTTCAGCTTTTGGACCAGGCTTCTATACAAGATATCTGCAAAGTCCACTCTCAACCCGTTCCACAAGCAGTAAGCCATTTCTGCTTGTGAGGAGTTAATCTGGTCAAGTCCACCAGAACTCCCACCCATACTCTCCACCAGGTGGATGAAAAAATACCTCCATGAAGGTGTAAGGCCCTTCATGGTCATCGCACCTTTCGTTTTCAACACCCCATTGTCCAAGCACTCCTTGTGTCCCATTTCAAAAAGTACTTGACGAAAATTTATGTTTGGGGGCAAGACGACTGGAGATTCACCCTCTCTCCAGTAATTGAGGCGTAAGGCATCCCTCAATACGTCGGCGGTCAAGATACACTGGATTGTTCCATCCTTTAAAGTGAAACTGATGGAGGAACAATCAGAAGAAAGACTGGCAGTGTACCAAAACTCACACAAGTAGTTGTGAAACAACTTGCGTGGGTTTAGAGAGAATGAGGGTCCTATTGGAGAATCCTTCAAAAACCTTTGGATTCTACCAATAAGGGTATCGGACCCTTGAGATCCTCGTAAGCTAGCCATCGGATTGTTTGGATTTAATTTGATGACTGAAGCATTACTAGGAGCACCAGATGCCGGTTTGACATCTGGTGAAGGAGCATA
The DNA here is from genome assembly GCA_034093135.1 of Erigeron breviscapus. Taxonomy (NCBI): domain Eukaryota; kingdom Viridiplantae; phylum Streptophyta; class Magnoliopsida; order Asterales; family Asteraceae; genus Erigeron; species Erigeron breviscapus. Next base: position 16,344,394 of record CM067175.1, on the reverse strand, counting down.
TGGAACAGTCAAGAGATTTACATCTCTTGAACGAGATGATCTAGGAGCCATAGAATGAAAATGAAATTTGGGATTTAGGGTTCTTGATTTATGAAGCAAAGAGAAGAATGAAGCAATTTGATGATTGGAAGTAAATGAAGGAATGTAAGAGAAAGAAGTAAATGAGTTCGGAGTAAATAAGGGTATTTATAAAGGGATTCAAGATCCCAATGAAACACCAAAATTATATTTTAATAAACAAAATCCTTTTTGTAGATATTTTCAACAAGGTTGGTTTGAATTTTGAAATAAAATAATAATTTGCCATGTAAGCATTAAATGCTACCATGTCAGCATTAAATGCTACGACGGCTTATCTTACCCACGCGCCCACTCACTTTTGTTTTCCCAATACAAACAGTTGTCAAGTACTAAAATGGTTTCAAACACGTCAGATCACGATATCAAGTGGTTAAAAATACTCGAGTATCATCACGTGTCACACATATTGACCAAGTATTTGTAACGTTATAAAAATAAGACAAGACTGAACCTGGTAACTGGAGGATCAGTCCAGTACCAGTTT
>CM067175.1:16305241-16342829 GCA_034093135.1 Erigeron breviscapus | reverse complement strand
GCTCAACTCCTTGCACATGTTCTTGTCAGATGAACCAAAAATAATATCATCGACGTAAACCTGTACAATCAAGTAGTCCTTCCCTTTCCATTTGATAAACAACGTGCTGTCAATAGAACCTCTAGTAAAACCATTGTCATGCAGATGAGTAGACAGTTTTTCATACCATGATCGAGGAGCCTGATGTAAACCATATAGAGCCTTATCAAGACGATATACTCTATTAGGGAAATCTGGATCCTCAAACCCCTGAGGTTGATCTACATACACTTCTTCTCTAATTTCTCCATACAAAAAGGCACTCTTTACGTCAAGTTGATACACCTTTATACCTTTATAACTAGCAAATGCCAGAAATAATCGAATAGCTTCTAGTCTAGCTACTGGTGCAAAAGTCTCATCGTAATCAAAGCCTTCTTGTTGCTCAAATCCTCTAACCACCAACCGAGCCTTATTGCGAGTGACTACACCTTTGTCATCCTTTTTACAACGAAACACCCATCGCGTTGATAAAGGAGATTCACCCTGAGGTAAGTCAACTAACTTCCATACATCAAGCTTCCTAAACTGAGCCAATTCTTCTTGCATCGCCTGAACCCATGACGGATCTTTAAGAGCCATTCCAACATTTTTAGGCTCAACCTGAGAGATGAAGCAAAAGTACAAGTACCAAGTAATTGCCACCAGAATCCTTAACTTCAGCAAACATACTTGACAAATTTTTCTTATTCTGATTTCTCGTGCGAACAGAGGCAGAAGCATCACCAATGATTTGCTCTACTGGATGATCCTTGTTGACTCTTGTTTGAGGAACCGTGTCTACTGTAAGATCATTTCCCAAGTTAGTCTGCACATGTTGCTCTGGAGTTTTAGGCTCCTCCTGATTTTCACCTTCCGTGTCGTCAGTATCATAGAAAGGATCATCAGGTAGAGGTATATGTAAAGGATCAGTAAGATCTTTAGGAGCAGTCTCTAAAGTAGAGTCTGCTTCTTTGGTCCCACTTGACTCTCCAGATTTAGAAGCAGGCGTAATGAATGGTGAGGAAACAGGAGAAGAAACAGGAACCGGTCCACCTTCAAGTGGATCATGAAGAGTAACTACATCCTCCACAATCGGAACACCTGTAAAAGAAACAGGACCACGAAAAGAGGTAAAAACACCATCATAATCGAAGTCATTAGCAGGACCAATGTGTACAGCAGGTTTATGACTGACAATTACCACATTTGTACCAAAAATTTACTTTGCCAGTTTTCTGATTGTACACACGCCGAATTGGTGTACTAGGTACATAACCTAAAGAATTCGAGCTTTGTGTGTGTTTATGTGTTTAATGGCGGTTTTAGAGAGAGAAAGTAGAGAGAGAGTAGAGAGATGTCAGAGAAAGATTAGATAGTATTATGGGGTGAAAGGTTACATATTCACTTATGGAGGGGGTTTATATACATATGCTCTATTTACACTATGCCCCCTTCCATATTAACATGTTTACATTCTAAGTACAATACAACATAAAGTACACAAATCAACTACTACAATTATATTTCTAACAATCTCCCCCTTAGTAGTGATTTGTGAAAAACATCCAGTCTTGTCTTTCTTTAAGCTCTTGTATTTGGTCTTCCTTTGTTTGGATGCCAGAACCAGTTTTCTCCTTCGGGTCTGTCATCAGGAACAACCATGTTGTCTGCAAAGTTTCTTGGAGGAATGTTCTGTGGACCTGGAAGATGACCGGGCTCATACTTGATCCAACAACCTCCTCTTCGACGTACGACGTACTTAGACTTCTGAGCATTCTTTGCTTCTCTCATCATTCTAATGCTGTCTATGTACTCGAGTCTTTGATTAATCTTGGAGATTGCTTTGTCAAACACTTCCTTTTTCTTTTCATCTTGCTCGTCATCTTGCAGGCACAACAACACATTCTTACAAACTCCAACGTTCCATCAGAATAGGAAGCAAGTTCATCCATGCGAATGAAAATCTTCTTCTTTCTGCTATTCAAAAAGACAACACCGAAGGATGGTTCTTCAATGATATGACCAATACTTAGCTGCTCAATATCTGTGGTGTATAGACTTTGATCTGGATAAGGCACATTAATCTTTCTCTTTACAACTTCAAATCCTATCTGAAAATCTTCCAATGAAGCATATTGAATGCAGCTTGACATATATCGTTTAACAGCTTCAAAGGCAATAACATCTTCACGATATCTCTGCATAGCATTCACAAAATGATTGTAGAGAAAGATAATGTCATCAACTGGCAGCAGCTTGAATTGTGTTTCAGTAAATCTGTAGCTCTTGCCATTATCCCTTTTGACATGAAAACTTGGGATTGAGATAGTGTTTCTTTTAACCAAAATGACCCTAATCAGCACCAAGATTTTGTGATTTCTTTGTTCCTCAAGGAGCTTGGGATTATATTGCTTGGTGAGTTTAAGAAGCTCTTTGTATTCTTCTACTTGTCTTGCTTCCTTAAACTTGTACATTGACTCCAACTCAGGTCCTTTTGGTTTTAGTAACTTTGGTAGCTCCACAAAAGATTGGAAATGCTCTTTCCTCCAAAAATCTAGACTTCTTAGCTGCCTCCTTTGGCTTAACACCCAGCGCAACCATTCTTTCCTTATCCCTCAAGAAGTATCCCTGATTAATGAACCTCCTTTGTTCATCAGTCAATTCAGTTGGAAAATAATCAGGGAGAACTTCCTCGGATACTATTGCTTCTTTCAACACTTGCTTATAAGTTGATTTCTTGAAGTTCTGAGTTGCAGCCTCAGGAGTCTTTCTCAATTCGTCAAAGCTATTGAAGTCTTCAAATGTATAGTGTTGAGGAGTTGTGAAACCCTGAGTAGACGATTCTCCAGCTTCTTTTCTGCTTGATGAGCCTGATTCAAAATAATCAAGATCTGGGAAGTCTTCAAACACAGGCTCCTCAACTGCTTCTACATTTGCTGGATTCTCAACAATCTCCGGCTCATCCAATGTTACATTATCTTTTAAGGCTTCAATATCTGCATCTCTCTCAGCATATTCAACTATCTCATCTTCAATCACATACCCATCATCATTTACAACCAAGAGGGGCAGGATGCGGCTAGCAGCAGCCGCAGCAGAAGCCAGCGCCAAAAACGCAACGAACGGAGGCGAACGCGCAGCAGCTCCAAAAACTTCTCAACATTCTCAACATTCTCAACATTCTCAACATTCTCAACATTCTTCACTTCTCAACATTCTCACATTCCAACACTCAACTATTCTTCTAATCACATCATCTATTGTTTCCTCAACATTCTCAACTTTCTCAACATTCACAACATTCTCCACATTTCCTTCTTCCATCACCACATCTCAACTAACCTTCTTCTAACACATCATCTATTGTTTCCTCAACATTCTCAACAGTCTCAACTTTCTCAACATTCTCAACATTCTCAACAGTCTCAACTTTCTCAACATTTCAACATTCTCCACATTTCCTTCTTCCATCAACATTCTCTAACACATCATCTATTGTTTCCTCAACATTCTCAACAGTCTCAACTTTCTCAACATTCTCAACATTCTCCACATTTCCTTCTTCCATCACCACATCTCAACAACCTTCTTCTAACACATCATCTATTGTTTCCTCAACATTCTCAACAGTCTCAACTTTCTCAACATTCTCAACATTCTCCACATTTCCTTCTTCACATCCAACATTCTCAACATTCTCAACAGTCTCAACTTTCTCAACATTCTCAACATTCTCCACATTTCCTTCTTCCATCACCACATCTCCAACAATTCCTTCATCTCTACTTTCCACATCCAATTTCCAACTCAACTAACCTTCTTCTAATCACATCATCTATTGTTTCCTCAACATTCTCAACTTTCTCAACATTCACAACATTTACAACATTCTCCACATTTCCTTCTTCCATCACCACATCTCTAACACATCATCATTCTCAACATTCTCAACAGTCTCAACTTTCTCAACATTCTCAACATTCTCCACATTTCCTTCTCACATTCAAAGATTCTCAACATTCTCAACATTCTCAACATTCTCAACATTCACGCCCTCTGCTCTTTCTTCCATCACCACATCTCCAACATTTCCTTCAACTCTTGCCGAAGTATTATCAATGTTCGTTTGACCTTCTCCTTGGTTCTCCCCCTCGGGGTGATCATCAGAATCAGGATCATCCCGACGAGAAGCAACCGAGGCCGGTCGGCAAGATTCTAAAGCTATCAATCTTAACTCAAAAGCTGCAAGCTTAGCATCATACTCAGCCTTTTCCTTCTCAATTTTATCTTGTAAGATCTTGAGTTGTTTTTCTGTTGCAAGTTCTCTTTCTCTAACTTCCAGAGCATTCAATATTCCTCTCTCAGTAACAGTCAACAAATCCCCTTCAGACCTTAAGATATTCAATAAAACGTCACAAGCAGAGTCTTTGGTTGGTTGATTTGTTGATGTTGATGGAATGTCATTTGGTGTTGGTGTTTTTTGTGTTGGTGTTTGATGTGGAGGATCCAACCCGGAGGTTGTTGGCACACTTGTGGTGTGACCTAAATTCAGCGATGCTGATTCAGGATTTCCTGCGGATCCTCGGGTTATACCCTCACCAGCAGTTTCAGATTCATGGGCTTTGCAACCCGAATCAATTTGTGTCCTAGACTGTGATAAATCACTGTCCTGGACTTGTTGTTGGGCAACACCACTAACAACACCGGGGTCACTGAGAATGCCCGTTAATACAGTCTCAGGTTGATCCTGAGGAACAGCAGTGTCACTACGGCGTTCATACTGCTCCCCAGTCTCGGTCTGAGGACTGTTACCTACGGCTAAAGCTGGCGTGATGTTAGCTAAGGCAGGATTTCCAAGCTGTCCTTGAGGGTCACACAAAGTGGTCCCTCTCCGCTTGTTCCGGCACCAGTACTCAACTGGGCTTGTGATTCAGTGTGCCTAGGAGATCTAGACTCTTGTGCAAGAACTGAAGGCGAGAGGTGGGGCTGGTCCTCTCTAATTTCAACACTCTCATCCTCCAAATGAGGAGAGTGTGGTGAGCGTGGTTTATCCCCGTGCATTTCTGAGACTAACTCCTGTTGTGAGGAGTCAGAATGGCTAGGAGAGGTTGGTGCATACGAGAATGGGCAGTTCCCGATTTCTACCCTAGGGTAAACAACCCGGCTAGACACATTGGTTTGAACTAATGGAGGGCCAACGTTTTCTTTTTGCCCTTGTCCTAACCCGGACCGCTCATCCTCTCTGGTATTTTCAACCCCTCCCTCAGTCCCGCCTTGTTCCTCCAGCACAACATCATCCCCAGTGCTCACTCGCTCAGTCTCAACCTCAGATTCAACATTATGTACAATTCTTGTTGTTTGCTCAACATCAAACTCCGCAGAGGCACCAGGTTGTTCAGTTACATCTGCTGAACTAGATTCAAGTCTCTGTCTTGCTGATTTAGACGACTTATGTTTTCTTTTTGATTTCTTCTTCTTTGAAGACTGCTTTAGAGCACTTCTAGCAGACATTTTAAGTCGTCGACCTGGTGGTGGAGTTGGTTCATCAGGTAGTACTGAAGCAATTGATCGAGGTGGTGTTAGAATTGGTGGATTCGGTGAAACAACGGATGGTAAAGGTGTCGATTGCGAAGGTGAAGATTGTGAAAGGTGAACGGTTGGTGTAGATTGTGTTGATGGTGTAGGTTGAGAAATAGGTGAAGAAATAGGTTCAGGTGAAGCAACATCTTGCTCAAATACAACTCTCTTTGACTTTCTTTTCCTCTGCTCAGAGGCCCCTTCATCACTAACCCCTCTTTTTCTTTTAGACGAACTAGGACCCTCACTTGGCGACCTATGCTCAGCTTGGGAAGGAGTCTGTCGGCTTTCAGACCCCATCGCCGAGACTAACCACTCAAGATAAGCCCTAAGGTGAGGACTCTGAGCAGGAACCAGGTTAATCAAAAATGGTGGAATCGGAAAAGGTTTTATTGTTTCACAACTTGTGCCTCTCAAGTTTGATTTATACAAGGCAATCACACATTTAAAGCTATTTTCCAACTTTGGGATTTCTTCTCTGTTATCAAGAGCATCTTCGATAACCAATGTGAAAAATCTGATAAATGGAATATACTTTCTGTCTTGTTTATCCTTTATTGAACAACAAAAATGTTGTCAATTGATAAAGAAAAATTTCAATGTGAAAAATTTCAAATTGTACTGTTTGCCGAGCAAAATGCTCTGCAAACAGTTGATTTTAAAAAAAAAACATTTAAACATAAAATTTAAAATAAAAAAAATAAAAAAATAAAAAGAAATAAAAAAAATAAAAAAATTGGTTTTGGCAAAATTTTGATTTATATTGGAGTTGAAACATGTAAATGTAGAGCTCAAAGCTCTGCAAATGAGCAGTTTAGTCCAACTCCTTTTGAAATGTATGAAATTTTCTTTTATTGAACAACAAAAATGTTGTCAATTGATAAAGAAAAATTTCAATGTGAAAAATTTCAAATTGTACTGTTTGCCGAGCAAAATGCTCTGCAAACAGTTGATTTTAAAAAAAAAAAAATAATAAAAAAATTGGTTTTGGCAAAATTTTGATTTATATTGGAGTTGAAACATGTAAATGTAGAGCTCAAAGCTCTGCAAATGAGCAGTTTAGTCCAACTCCTTTTGAAATGTATGAAATTTTCTTTTATTGAACAACAAAAATGTTGTCAATTGATAAAGAAAAATTTCAATGTGAAAAATTTCAAATTGTACTGTTTGCCGAGCAAAATGCTCTGCAAACAGTTGATTTTAAAAAAAAAAAAATAAAAAATTTGCCATAAAAAAATTGGTTTTGGCAAAATTTTGATTTATATTGGAGTTGAAACATGTAAATGTAGAGCTCAAAGCTCTGCAAATGAGCAGTTTAGTCCAACTCCTTTTGAAATGTATGAAATTTTCTTTTATTGAACAACAAAAATGTTGTCAATTGATAAAGAAAAATTTCAATGTGAAAAATCTGATAAATGGAATATACTTTCTGTCTTGTTTATCCTTTCCCTTAACAACTTGAATCAGCTTTTTCCATATTATAGTCGCAAAGTCACACTGCACATTGTGAGTGACTGCATAATAGATTGCCAAAGAATCTTTTGTCATCAGATCAATTCCTTTCTGTGACGGCATCAAGCAGGTTGAAAGAATATTGTACATCGTATGCCAGAGAGTTGCTACATTACTTCTCCGAAAATCTCTCATCGTTGTCAAATCTCCTGCATAACCCAACGAATGAACTCCTGCTAACATTTCTTCAACAGAAGGGAGTTCTTCGTATTCTTCTAGAACCGGAAATCCAATGATTGTTCTAAATTCATCCAGATTTAATCTGCAGTTGAAGATTTCAGTTTCTGATTCTAGTGAGAATTTGAAGTATTCTGCTGTGTTGTGCCTTTTACTTCCTCGCACATATTCAATTGATTCCCACAGCTCGAAGACATACTTCTCTGGTACAATTGCACCTCCAGTTAAAGCATTATTTAGTGGATGATAGCTGAGAATCTCTGGAATTATCGGAAATTTGCAAGCAAATGGAATATGTAATGCTTGATTGGCTTGCATTTTCATTGAATCTCCTTCTCTGAACATTGCCATCTTGGTTCTTTATTATTTTTCTGTTTAAGACAAACTGACCAAAGTTGTTGACCAGAAAATACATTTCAAACACAGAAAAATAACAAAATATACCAACTTTAAAGAAACACATTTATTACACAGACAATGTTTTGCATATATATTAAAAATGAGAGAACAAAGTAGTACACAAAGGCGTTCGATACCTTGCATCTCACTCAAATATATATACAAAACATGACAATATATAGGATCACATAAGTATGAAAAGATAAGAAAACAAGGTAGTACACAAAGGCGTTCGATACCTTGCCTCTCACTCAAAACACTTATGAAATACTATATATACATACACAATACACATATACAGTTAAACATTTTAAAACACATCACAAATAATAATAAAAGAAACATAGAATAAAAAAATAAAAAAGAAAATAAGAAAAAAATAAAAAAATAAAATAAAAAATTTGCCCAGTGTTTGACAAGGACCAAAAATTGGTTTTGGCAAAATTTTGATTTATATTGGAGTTGAAACATGTAAATGTAGAGCTCAAAGCTCTGCAAATGAGCAGTTTAGTCCAACTCCTTTTGAAATGTATGAAATTTTCTTTTATTGAACAACAAAAATGTTGTCAATTGATAAAGAAAAATTTCAATGTGAAAAATTTCAAATTGTACTGTTTGCCGAGCAAAATGCTCTGCAAACAGTTGATTTTAAAAAATTTCATTTTGTACTGTTTGCCGAGCAAAATGCTCTGCAAACAGTTGATTTTAAAAACTTGGTGAAAAATTTTCACTTTGTACTGTTTGCCGAGCAAAATGCTCTGCAAACAGTTGATTTTAAAAACTTGGTGAAAAATTTTCACTTTGTACTGTTTGCCGAGCAAAATGCTCTGCAAACAGTTGATTTTAAAAACTTTGTGAAAAATTTTCACTTTGTACTGTTTGCCGAGCAAAATGCTCTGCAAACAGTTGATTTTAAAAACTTGGTGAAATTTTTTCACTTTGTACTGTTTGCCGAGCAACAAGCTCTGCAAACAGTTGTTTTTAAAAGTTGTAAACATTTTGGACAAAAAGCACTGTTTGCCGAGCAATGAGCTCTGCAAACAGTGGTTTTTAAGGCTTGAAAGACTTGGAAATCAAAAAGTCTTGTTTGCCGAGCTCAAAGCTCTGCAAACAGTTGAATTTAAGACTTGGATTTATTTTGAACAAAATGCACTGTTTGCCGAGCAAAATGCTCTGCAAACAGTTGTTTTTAAGACTTGAAAGACTTGGAAATCAAAAAGTCCTGTTTGCCGAGCTCAAAGCTCTGCAAACAGTTCATTTAAGACTTGGTGAAAAATTTTCACTTTGTATTGTTTGCCGAGCTCAAAGCTCTGCAAACAATTGATTTTAAAACCTTGATTCACTTTGAAAACCAAAAAGGCTTGAATGCCGAGCAAAATGCTCTGCATTATGTTGTTTTAATGACTTGGTGAAAAACAAATTTGGTTTGTTAAATACAAGCATTTGCCGAGCAATAAGCTCTGCAAATGGCACTTTTGATCCAAAAATTTGTTCGAGAAAATCATGAACATGATAATCAAACTTAATGATGATTTGAAGATTAAGATGAACAAAGTACCCATTTGCCGAGCAAAATGCTCTGCAAATGGTACTTTTCATCAAAAACACATCATTTGCCGAGCAAAATGCTCTGCAAATGGTACTTTTCATCAAAAACATATCAGTTTACCCAGCCCATGCACAATCAAACCCAGAAAGATCATAAACTCAAGCAGATTAAGGCATCTAATCATTTAAACAACAAGTACAATACCTAATCATGCATCTATCATTCTCAAAACATGAATCAAAACATCATATCAAGCATAAGAATCATAACTGTTCATTCGAGCATTTAATCAAACAGTTGGAGGACAAAGAAAACAAGAAAGTTTACCTTTAAAACAATGATCAAATAAAGATAGACGATGATTTTGTCCACAATATGATCACCAGATTACACCTTCTTTGATTATTATGAAATTTATGAAAAATTTGATTGATAGATGTGACTATGATATGATCAGTTTGAGAGAAAAACCAAGAAAGAAGTTATTTGAATTTGAAATGAATAATCTTTTGGCCCGCCCATTTCCCCTTTTAAATTCTCAAATTCGGGTTGCGGGTCTGGGTCAGACCCGCGTGACAACCCGGATATCAACTGGTCATGGGCTAAACAATTTAGTTGGGCTCAAATTGGTTTTGGGCTTAAACTAACAAAACAACCAAAATAAAAAAATAAACATAGAATAAAAAAAAAATAAAAATAAAACAGAATAAAAAAAAATAACAAAAAAAAAAAAACTTTTTATCATTTTAGAATTTTCTAATTTTGTATTTTGATTTTTCAGATTTTAAAACAAACACACATAAAAAAAAATTAAACAAATAAAACAACAAAAAAAAATTCACATACATTTGCACACTCCCCCTCAAATTAAGCATATAAGACTATACTAAATTTACAAACTCCCCCTTAAATCATGCATTCTACCCTTTTTCTCCCCCTCAAACATTGCATGTAATATCAAGTAAACACATCAATGTTTGAAACAGAAAATGAACATAGAATACATGGCATTAAAGCACTTAAGTTTGTAAATCAAGCATTCCCAACTTGGTTTTGAGAAAATTAAACCTGTTTTCATCCAAAGGTTTGGTGAAAAGATCTGCAAGTTGGTAGTCTGTTGGGACAAAATAGAGTTCGATGTTACCTTTCTCGACATGATCTTTAAGAAAATGGTACTGAACATCTATGTGCTTGGTCTTTGTGTGCTGTACAGGATTGCAAGAAATAGCAATTGCACTCTTAGAGTCACAGTAGATGGGAATCCTGTTGAATTGAAATCCATAATCAGTCAACTGTGTCTTCATCCAAAGAACTTGTGAACAACAGCTTGCTGCAGCAACGTATTCAGCTTCTGCAGTAGATGTGGATACACAATTCTGTTTCTTTGAAGACCAACTGACCAATCTATCCCCTAGAAACTGTACACTTCCAGAAGTACTCTTTCGATCAAGCTTACAACCTGCATGGTCAGCATCCGAGTATGCAACCAATTGAAACCCGGTATCCCTTGGATACCAGAGACCAAGGTTCACTGTGCCTTTCAGGTATCGGAAGATCCGTTTAACGGCCTGGAAATGACTTTCCTTGGGATTGGCCTGATACCTGGCACACATGCATGTGGCGAACATAATATCCGGGCGACTTGCAGTCAAATACATTAGTGACCCTATCATACTGCGATATTTCTTTTGATCAAAAGATTTTCCATTTAAGTCAGCATTGATCTTTGTTCGAGCTTCCATGGGTGTCCCAATTGTTTGACAATCCATCATCTCAAACTTTTTCAACATGTCAAGAATGTACTTAGATTGACAAATAAAAGTTCCATTTGACAACTGTTTTACTTGAAGACCAAGGAAAAAGTTCAATTCACCCATCATGCTCATTTCAAATTTCTTGATCATTAAAGCAGAGAAATTCTTGCAGTATTTAGGATTTGTTGACCCGAAAATTATGTCGTCAACATAAATCTGGATTAGAATAATGTCACTCCCTTGTCGTTTGATAAACAAGGTAGTGTCAATCGATCCTTTGCTAAAACCAGATTTCACAAGATAAGAGGATAGAGCATCATACCATGCACGAGGCGCTTGTTTCAGACCATATAATGCCTTGTCTAACCTGTAAACATATTCTGGATGTTTGGAACTCACAAAACCTTCTGGTTGTTCAACGTACACTTCTTCTTTGAGGATTCCATTCAAGAAGGCAGTTTTAACATCCATCTGGTAGACTGTGAAGTTCTTGTAGGCAGCATAGGCAAGAAACATCCGAATAGCCTCAATTCGTGCAACTGGTGCGAATGTCTCATCGTAGTCAATTCCATCTTGTTGGCAATATCCCTTAGCAACCAATCTTGCTTTGTTGCGTACAACAACTCCAGTTTCATCCTTTTTATTCTTGAAGATCCACTTGGTTTTAATTGGCTCCTTGTTCTTGTAAGGATTGGGAACCAATTTCCACACCTCAAGGCGTTCAAATTGATTCAGTTCCTCCTGCATAGCTTTCACCCAATCTGGACAACTGAGAGCTTCATTCACTGTCTTTGGTTCAACAATGCTCAGAAAATTCACAAACAGACATTCATTCGCAGAAGCGGATCTTGTCTGAACTCCAGTTGTTGGATTTCCAATGACTTGAGAAATTGGATGAGCTCTAGTCCATTTGGTTGTGTGAGGAATTGGGTCAATTGGATCACCAGATTCTTCAGAATCAATAAAATCAGGAGTATGTTGTTCTGTCAATTGTTCAAGTGAAGTAGCAATTGGTTCAACAAAGTTATCTTGATCATAATCTGCTGATTGGTTGATGGAGTTGTTACTTGAGAGATAACATGAGGTTGAGTATGCAACTCTGAATAATCAGTAGGTGGAGGAGAATCAGATGATGAACTAACATCTGATGATTGTGATGGTGAAGACTCATTTGGATTCATTTCTTCTGAATTTGAACTGGATGGTTCATTAGTATGTCCATCATATTCAGGAACTTTCTTCGAAACTTGGAAAAATTCTTCAAACAAGATATCCAAATCTTGTGAAGTTGGAGTAGAGAATGATTTGACATTTGAAGCAGTCTTTGATGCGGAAGTTTGTGGACTTTGAAGTTCGGGTCTTGAACTGTGTTGTTCAAGAACCATTCCCGAGAGTTCATCAAATCTAACATTCATACTCTCTTCGATTCTCTTGGTTCTTCGGTTATATACACGATAAGTTTGACATTCATACTCTCTTCGATTCTCTTGGTTCTTCGGTTATATACACGATATGTAATGGATTCTCTTGAATAACCGATGAAATATGCCTCATCGCCTTTTGGTTCAAATTTGCCCAGATTGTCTCGATCATTGAGAACATAACATACACATCCAAAAATGTGCAAAAAGTTCACATTGGGCTTTCTGTTGTTGATTACCTCATATGGAGTTTTATCAAACCTCTTGTTTATTATGGATCTGTTTTGTGTAAAACAAGCAGTAGCAACTGCTTCAGCCCATAAATTCGGTGGCAACTTCGAATAGGCAAGCATTGTTCTAGCTGCTTCAACAAGAGTTCGATTTCGACGTTCAACTACTCCATTCTGTTGAGGTGTTCTGGCAGCGGAAAATTGGTGAGAAATACCCATGGACTTGAAGAAAGAATCAATTGTTGAATTCTTGAATTCAGTTCCATTGTCTGAGCGAACAATTCTAATAGATGATTTAAGATTGACTTGGGTCTTCTTGATGAAATCAATAATCACTTGCGGAGTGTCACTCTTTGCATGAAGAAAGAATACCCAAGTGTAACGAGAATAATCATCTACAATCACTAGAATGTATCGCTTGCCATGGATACTTTGAACTTTCATAGGGCCACACAAATCCATGTGAATAAGGTGCAACGGACCTTCTGTACTTAGAAACTTCTTCGGTTTGTGTGTTGCTTTCTTCATCTTTCCAATTGCACAAGCTGGACAAACATGTTCACTTTCATACTTGTAATTCGGAAGACCTTCAACAAGTTGTTTATCCACGAGTGTATTAATCGTTTGAAAGTTAAGATGAGAAAGTCGGCGATGCCATAACCAAGAGTTTTGTGCAGTTGCTTTCGAAAGAAGACAAATCTCTGAAGAATTTGATGGGATGTTGTTGAGATCAATTGTGAACAAATTATTGTCTCTTGTTCCAGTCAGAATATCCATACCATCTTCAGTCTGCACTTTGCATTCATATCTCCTAAATAAAACTTGAAGATCATTGTCACAAAATTGTCCAACACTGAAAAGATTGTGTCCTAGTCCTTCAACATAGGAAACTCTCTTGATAGTGACACCATTTTTAACAATGTCTCCGTAACCAAGAATAGGAGCGATATGATCATTTCCGAATCTGACGGTTCCCATGAACTTTTCAACAAAGTTCGAAAGAATTGACTTGGTTCCAGTCATATGGCGAGAACATCCCGAGTCAACATACCATACACAAATGAGATATTCCTGCAAGGACAGGGAATATGGTTTAGGTACCCATGTAGATTGGGTCCTTGCAGGTTAGAGGGATAACATGCAAGTACACATAAAAAATAAACATCAAACAAAATAACACGCAAACCAACAATTTATTCAAATTACAAACAGGCACACATGATTGTTCAAAATACAAATACGAATTACAAGCAGGAATATGTAAAGGTTTAGACATATGTTTTGGTACAAGCGGGACTAGTCCTAGATTTATCAGCATTATCTAATGTAATTGATCTACGAACAATCCACACTTGTTTGACATTTGAAGTTCTCCCATCAAGCTTAACTTTACTAGAAGCATTCAAGTATCTATCCTTAGGGATCCATCTACTGCTACTAGTTAAGCAAACGTCACCTGAAACACGAACATTCTTTGAGTTAGCAAACAGATTATTAACTTTGTTCTTAACAGGTTTCTTCTTGATGGGTTCAGTGGTCTTGTTAACTTTCTTTTTGTTTGTAAGCGACAACCAACCATACTGGTCTTTGTATTTAGTCATTCCAGTAAAGGTATCTCTAACCCTCTGTAAAGTGCACTTAGGATTCTTCTGAGAATACCTAGGAAAACTAGAATACCTAACCTGCGAAGGTTGTTTGTTACCTAATGAGAAAGCTTCTTCCTTAACACTCTTTGGACCACTGTTTTGTTTGACTTCTTTTTGTGACTTAGGTTCAGAAATAACCTTGTATATCTTTGTTTGCCTAGAAGTCTTTTGAACTGTGGGACTTTTCTTTAACTCATAACTTGAATCCTTAACACTTTGTGGTTTAGAGACAGTCTTTGGTAATGCTTTTGTTTTTTCGCCCCCAGGTTCCCCCCCCCCATTTAACACTTTGTAGAGACAGTCTTTGGTAATGGGTTGGTCTTTGGTTGTTGGGTGGTCTTTGGTCTTTGGAACTTACCAGATGATGGAGGTTGTGAAGAGTGTGACTTTAGAATCTTCTTCAGATTAAAATCCAGTTTTTCTTCCTTTTTAACAAAATGTTTTTCAAACTCAGGATCAAAATCATGATTGTCTTCCAAAAATGTTGACATTTCATCAGTTTCCAACTTCACACTCAATTCACTTTCCTTTATCGGTCTTGGACTTCGCTTGAGTGAAATTGATGCTTTTTCGTTTTCTTTATGAAATTGAAGTGCTATTTTCTGAAGTTGGAATTCAACTTTTAAATCATTGAGTTCTTTTAGCACATTTAATCTCTGTTTTCTTTCTTTTTCAAACTTTTGTTTGAAAGCATCAATTTCATTCAAGTATGATTGAGTTCCCTCAGAAAACTTGGTAAAGGTCTCAACTTCAGAAGTTATCGGGAAGAAATAATCATCAATATCATGAACATCATCTAAATCAACATCAGTTTGAACAGAAACATGGACAACTTGACTCTCAGTTTGCACAGAAGCATTCATGATTTCACAAATTGAACATGTAGTTTGTGAAGTTGTCTCATTTTGACAAACAGATTGGTTTGGTAGACATGGTGTGGCCATAACTTCACAAACTGGACAATCAGGGTGATCACAATCATTTTCATGATTCTTGGGTGGGTCAATGACATAATAATTCTTGGGTGGGTCAATGACATAGTGATTTTGAGTTTGTAGATTATCTATCAAAGATTGCTTTTCATCAAGTGACTTTTGCAAATCCTCTATTACCTTTTCCAAAACTATTTGTGGGACATAAGGTCTCAAATTTTCAGGTTTTGGAATAGGAATAGAATTTTCCAAAGGTTTTTCAGTAAAACACTCAAGAATTTCGGGTATGACAGCCTCATGATTGTCTTTGAGTGTCTTATGTGTAGAGTTAGCAAAGAAGTCATATGACTCATCCATTAACGCATAGTTAAAATAGACCTTTGCACCCTTTTCTAGAAAATCATCAGCCTCATAATCACTATCGTCGGTCTCACAAATTGGTCTGTCATCCCACACCTCAAATAAGATTCCTTGTATAAGGATGGGATCTCTTCATGTGCTTTGAGCAAACATTTTGGATTGTTATAACCCAGCCCGTCCGGGGACGGGGGGGCTTCGGGGAGCGTGACATAATTGTTCAGAACTCCTTGGCCCCCCGCCCTCATTTGCCTACCTCCCCCCCCCCGTTTGTCCTCCTCGACCCGCACTCTCTTTTTAGTCCCAGCCCCTTTGCGGCCCCCCCCCCCCACCCCCTCGCCCATACTTTTTCCGCCCGGTAACCCAGTCCCCCTGTCCACTTCCTCACTCATCGGTAGACTTATAAGCACTGTGTAGTTTAGAGATGCTTTAATATACACATATAAACGTAGGACTAAGCGTGTAACAGCATCATTGACCGCAGGCAAAGAGATCAATGGTCAAGGAAGCAATCAAAGAGAGCACAGACGGGCGAGAGATAGCACCGTTAACCTCTGGTTTGGTGCCGGCACACGGTTACCTCAAGTGTACAATTCAGACCACCCCCAGCCTTTGTTATGCCCGTGTCTTCTAGGTGAAGGGTTACGCGGTGGTTTTTTTTAATACCGCGCAAGACATAAACATATCATGTCTACTCGTACAACCTGAAGTTGGGTCTGCAGGTTTTTTTGGAAACGTCTTCGCAGCCAGCTCTGCTCCCAAGTGAGACCAAGACACCCTTTGGTCTCAGTACTTGTTCCATACCCGACTGCCAGAAGTGAGACTCGCCCCTGTTCGCTTTGTGCCACCGCGGCTCCCTTTTTTCAGAATTTAGAGAAGGCCTGTAAAAGTCCACTTTCGGCCCCCCCCCCCCCAAGCATTTTATCCCCCCTTTTTTTTTTCAAATTGTCGAAAATCCTTTTGAAGTGATTTTATCTTTAGAATTTTGAAATTCGATCTCTTTGTCTTCCAAAAGCTTTGTTAATTGAGAAATCTGTTTACTCAACCCTTTCCCATACTTCATCGATTGAGCACTCTTATTCATTAAGTAATCTAAATCAGATTGAGTAATGTTAATTACCTCATCCTCGACCTCTGAAGAACTTTCATCAGCTTCCTCCAACTCCGTTGATCTCTTGATCTTTGTCATGAAACACACGTTTGCTGCAAGTTCATCTGTCTCCTCATCAGATAGATGCAACCACTTGTCATCTTCAGCGAGAAGAGCAATGCCACTCTCTTCTTGTCTTGCGAGCATCAGTTTGTATTTATAATACTCGGAGTTCTTTTGTCGAGGTCTGGTGCAGTTTATAGCAAAATGTCCAGGAATTCCACAGTTGTAGCATTTCTTGTCTTCATTCCTTTTATCCATAACCTTTTTCTCAAACCTTTTCTGATTGTTAAACTTCTTCTCACCACCAACAAATTTCTTCGGATCAAACTTAGGAGCATTTGTATTCTTTGCATACGAAGAGACTGATGAAGTCCTAAGCTGATTGTTGGTTGGTTTTTTCTTGAAGAATTTCTTCTTTAAAGCCTTCGTGAAATAAGCGAGTTCCTTATACATCTCTTTCTGTCTTTCATCAAGATCAGAATCACTCATATCACTCAAATCAGAATCAGTTTCAGACTCAACAAATCTTTGTTTTGATACTCTTGAAGTCTTCTTCTCAGCTACCAAGGCTAATGGATCGGAATGAGAACACTCCCCTTTTTGCTTCTGAATTCTCTTGACATCCTCAACATTCAGTTGCAGCTTCTCAAATAAGGTGTGAATGGTGAGTTTTCCAAAATCTGATTGTTGGTTGAGTTGGGTTCCATACACTTGCCATTCCTCTTCCAGATTCTTGATAAATTTGATGTTCAGTTCCATATTGGTTCTCTTCACATCATTCTTTCTCAGCTCATTGATGACATTGCAGAATCTGATGTACACCTCATTCAATGGTTCACCTTTTTGTTGTTTGAAGGTTTCATACATGTTAAGAACAGTAGACAACCTAATGGTGTTTGATACATCTGATCCTTCCATCTGCTTCTCCACTTCATCCCAAATGTCTTTTCCTGTCTCATAGGAATCAACATTGCAGTAAATGTCATCAGGAAGTGCTTGGTATAGGAAGGCAATTGCACTTTGATCAGCCTCAACTCTGTTCTTCTGATCTGTATTCCAACTCTCTTCAGGTAAAACTTCTCCACTCACAGGGTTCTTTGGAATCTCAGGACCATCTTTGTATGATTTCCTTAACAGTTTTCCATTCTTTTGCCTGTCTATCCAGTTCAGAAATCTTTTCTTCCATTGAGGATAAGATCCTCTAAATAAGACAGGTGGTCTTCCTTCAGAACCAAGTGCTAAAGCCTCTCTTGAAGCCATTGCAAGCAATAAAAGACTTAGAAAAAATTTGAGATTTTTCAATTTCAACTAAATGCAGAGCTTAAACCTCTGCAAATAGAACAAGTAAGAAATTTCAAAATTTCAAAATTTTGATTTTTCAACCCACTCGAAGAATATTGATGAAAAATGGTTTTGAGAAATTTTCTTGAAAAATTTTGATTTGAGATTCTTAAAAACAACTAAATGCCGAGCAAAATGCTCTGCAAATAGTGTAAGTGACAAATTCTTAAAAACAACTAAGTGCCGAGCTTAGTTCTCTGCAAATAGTGTAAGTGATCAAATTCTTAAAAACAACTAAATGCCGAGCTTAATGCTCTGCAAATAGTGTAAGTGATCAAATTCTTAAAAACAACTAAATGCCGAGCAAATAACTCTGCAAATAGTGTAAGTGATCAAATTCTTAAAAACAACTAAATGCCGAGCAAATAACTCTGCAAATAGTGTAAATAGAACTTGTACTTGGTCACACCACCCAAAATCACTTGTTTGCCGAGCTAAACTTCTACAAACAATGCAAGTAGCACCAGTCTCAAATCAAGAATTCTCAATTCTCAAAAACAACTATTTGCCGAGCAAAATGCTCTGCAAATAGAACAAGTGAAGTTCCAGTACTTAGCCAAATTTCTGAAACACGTATTTGCCGAGCAAGGAGCTCTGCAAATAGTATAAGTGACAAATTCTTAAAAACAACTAAATGCCGAGCAAAATGTTCTGCAAATAGTACAAATTAGAAAACCACAACACGACAAAATAGTCGGTTATTTGTTGTCTTCTTCGTTCAACTAACACCTCATTTGCAGAGAAGATTGTAAATCTTCGATATCTTCTTCATTTTTGCGAATTAGAACTCGAACTTTATATCAAAATGTTCAGAAAATCAATGCGCACAAATCCTCAAACAAATTAGATCTAATTTCAACTGGAAATCAAACCCTCACGAACATGCGATTTGTAGAGCTCGATCAAAAACAACTCAAATGATGAAATTAGCTTCTGAAATTGATAGTGAAGGAAGATATATGATATAAAATCGATCGGTCAACAAAATAAGGACAGAAACACACTTAATTTGCAGGAATCACTGAAACAGTGAGCTCTGCAAATGAACCTTTCAGAAAAATCTCAAATTCTGAAATTAAGCACAAATTAAGCTTGTAATAAGCTTGTGGATCGTTCAGCAACTCTGATTGTGCTCTGATACCAAATGTTAAGCTAGAATTCGAGCTTTAGTGTGTGTTTTAGTGTGTGTTTTGTGTGTGTTTTAGTGTGTGTTAATGGAGGTTTCTAGTGAGAGAAAGTAGAGAGAGAGTAGAGAGATGTCAGGGAAAGATTAGATAGTATTATGGGGTAAAAGGTTACATATTCACTTATGGAGGGGGTTTATATACATATGCTCTATTTACACTATGCCCCCTTCCATATTAACATGTTTACATTCTAAGTATAAAACAATATAAAGTACACAAATCAACTACTACAATTATATTTCTAACAATATATAACCTATAGAAAGAAACCCTCCTCAGATTTAGGATCAAATTTTCCTGAGGAAGTACTTTAAGAAAAGTACAAGGAACACCAAACGGCTAAACATTTTGTAAATTGGGCTTTGTGTTGTGCAAAAGTTCATAACAAGTTTTCTTGAACCGTTTAACTGTTAAAACCCGATTTAAAATGTGACAAGCTGTATTCACTGCCTCTCCCCAGAAAGTAACAGGAAGCCCTGAATCAGCAAGCATCGTCCTAGCTGTTTCTATCAATGTCCTGTTTTTCCTTTCAGCTACTCCATTCTGCTGTGGCTCATGCGGTGCACTGAATTGATGTTGAATACCCTTGGTCAAGCAAAAAACCATAAGAGTATTATTCTTGAACTCAGTGCCATTGTCACTCCTGATTCTCTTAACTTTAACTTCATGGACATTCTCAACTTGTCTAACAAAATCCATAAACCGTTTGCGGTCTCGTCCTTTGTCTTCAAGAAAAATACCCATGAGTACCTTGAGTAATCATCAGTGATCACCAAACAGTAGGACATCCCTCCAATGCTTCTTACATTCACAGGACCAAAGAGATCCATATGAAGTAGTTCGAATGGTTTGGATATAGTGTTGTGCACCGTTGATTTATGAGGATTCTTGTGTTGCTTTCCTTTCAAACATGGTACACATTTATCTTCCATCCCAAACTTCTTAACTGGAACACCTTCAACTAATCCAAGACTAACAAGTTCATTCATCTTTCGAAAGTTGATATGTCCCATTCTACGATGCCAAAGGAGAGATTCAGATTCATTGGCCTTGCTCAACAAACATAGGGGCTCCGTTGGATTATCAACACCTAAAACTAAGCCATAGATGTCTCTCTTCCTAGGAGCTCTGAGCATTATCCATTCAGCTGGAATAACGAAACCCGGCTTCAAGATGAATGCCTCCTTTTCTGTGAAATGAACATTGTTGCCCTTGTCACAGATCTGTGAGACACTCATTAGATTATGAGTAAGTTGTTCCACATAGTTCACTCTTTCTAGAGTAAGTTGTCCATTGACGACATCTCCTTGACCGGTGATGTTGCCGCCCTTGGATCCAGCAAAACTAACATACGACCCATTTATACCAGTATAATTGGACAAGAGTTTCCTGTCCCCTGTCATGTGCCTGGAGCATCCACTGTCAAGGTACCATAAATGAATTGGTTTCCTAGGAACTCCCTGCACAATAAAATGAGAAAAATTAGTTTTCATTGGGGACCCAAACCTTCTGAGGTTTGGGTCGACCCTTCTCATCCCTTAGAATCAGTTCAGTCCAATACCCATTGCTGGAAGCCATGGGTGAGACATGATTCTCGTCTCGTCTTCTCACAGGAGGAGACTTCTGACCTCTCGTCGGAGAAGGTCTAGGAGAATGAGGGCCATAAGAAGGTCGAACACTCGAATGAATTTGGTCATAGAATGAATTTTGATTTCTAGGAGCAGAACGATCAGGTCGTGGAGGTGTTTGAAAACGATTTGAATTCCTATGAACATTTCCTGATGAACCTTTCAGTGGAGATTCACGTCGTTGAGGTATAGTAAACGGTTTAGGAGAAGATTGAACTTTAGCCACATAAACCTGTTTATCATTACCCAACCCCCTTTTTCCTTCTGAAGTGGAAGCCTTTGAAGGAGAACCTGATCTTCGAGGTCTATTTGGACATATACTATAAACATGACCCTTTTCATGACAAGCAAAGCAAGAGAGGACCTTGAACTTTTTGTTTGTATCTACCTTTTTATCGGTACCTACAGATTCATTGTTAGCACTAGTGTCCACTAACTTACTTGTTTTTCTTTGATCTTCTTTTTCAGGGTCTCGTTTAGTTGGTGATATCCTAGACTTTCTAGCACCATCTTTCTCATGTTTATCTTTACTTGAAGATTTCTTAAGTGCAGGCATTAAGATGTGCTTTAAAACCTTGGTTGCTTCTTCATTAACGGCTAAGTTATCTTCAGATTTTCTCATCCTAGACTGCTTAGGTAAAGGAGTGAGACGTTGCTGACTTAATTTCTTCATATCCTCAATAGCAACATCCCAGACTTTATCAATCCTCTTAGGGTCAATAGATTCTAATGGGAATTCTAACTCAGTATAGACCCTATTACTCTTATGAAGTGTAAAGTGTACAATACTGTCTTTCTGACCAATAGGAATAAACTGATTTAAGACAACACCTTTCAATTTCTCTTCCTTGTTAGGTTGAGAAGAAACTCCTTTAGACTCTTTTGTTCCCTCAGGCATCTTTGCCTCAGGAATTGAGTCCTTTGGATTACCATCTACAACACTAGGTTGAAGTAGGATTTTAGGAAGATTAGGTTCAACAGAAGTATAGTTATTATTGAAAGGAGGAGGCACGTCTTTATAAGAAATCTTAGCAGTGTCACAACTCTTAGAAGAAGAATCCTCAAACTTTGTCATATGCATTAAAAGCTCAGTATGTCTAGCAGAATCAGATTTAGCCTTTAATTCCAAGATTTCTATCCTAGCATCAGCAAGTTCCTTTTCAATGGTAGCACACTTTCTAGCTAACAAGGAGTAAGCTTCACTACCTACTCTTTCTACGGCCACAGACTGATTGACTTTATCTTTCATAGCTCTAATGTCAGACTCTAAAGATCTAATCTTTTCCTTGAAAAATTTTTCTTTATCATTTACAGTTAGACCCTTTTTAATTAACTTATCTCTTTCATCATGAGCAGCATTAACAACAGATTCTAATTCCTTAATTTGTTCATTCTTTTGTTCAATTTCATCAAACATTCGATTAACAATTTTGCAAACATGAACAATAGTATGTAGAGAATAAGATACCTGTTGGTCTGCCTCATTACAATCTGCCATGTAAGCAACAAAGTCATCCACAGTCATGCCAGCCGGAATCTCAAACTCCTGCATCTGCTCTTCAATTGTCTTTTCACTCTTTTCTGTAGCAGAATCATCTTAACCTCAGCAGCTTTCACCTCTTCAGTAGCGTTCACTTCATCAAGGTTCTTGACATCTTCTAACTCATTGTCAGATTCGGAATCAGTATCATATACACCAGCAGCAACAGATTCCACATTTGAACTTCTAGTATTTTCATACAATTGCTCTTCACTGTGGTAGACTGTGGTGTCCAAGAAATCATCAGGAGAATCAACTATTTGAGCCATATCATCAAGAATTTCAGCCAAATAAGCGTTATTGTTCTCATCATGTGGAAGATTCCAAACATAAGAACCATCGGGTTGAACAGCTACTATAGCCTTGTCATTGCTATTGACATTTGCAGTAGGATCATCAGTCAACAAAAGCGCTCTAGTTGAATTTTGATTGAACGGACGATTACCACCTCTATCTTGACGTGTAGGAGTAACATTTGCCTCTCTCTTAGGTCGTTGACACTCTCTGGCAAAATGTCCAAAACCTTCACAGTTATAGCACTTCACCTTTGACTTGTCAAATCCCTGAGTACCTCCAGTAAGCTGTTTGCCTGTTCTATTCATAAACTTTTGCACTCTTCTGGTGATCATTGCCAATTGCCATTTCAGATCCATTTCTTCAACATCATCTGGATCTATCTGATCATAATCTTCATCAATGAGTGCTGGATCTGTGATTCTTCCTGCAACAAAAGCTTCATGTGCAGCACACATGGCAGCAAAAACATTCATCCTACCCTCAGCTGATTTCATATTCATTGGCATGGACTTGTAACCAGCAGAAGAGGATGCAATGTTACCAAACTTCATATTTCCAGTCTTTGCACCTTCATTAGTCTTCTTACCTCTGTTACCAGCATCAGTAGCCATGAATCCGGAAGAATCATCTCCATCCATTAATGGACCACAATTGTCTGTCTCACTAGTATTACCAACTCCAGAAAAGAAAGCATTAACATCAGCTGTTGGATTTTTCATAGTGGCATGATAGAGAGATGGATCTTGTGTGAAGTTGTCTTGAAGATCCTTTGCCTTATCCTTCATTTCTCTGTTTCTTAGTGTGGATATAACTCCATCTATTCGAAGAGATGCATAATCAGCTCTTTCTTGTAATCCATGACGAAATTCTTTGTAAGCTTTCGGCAAACCATCCAAGAATTTATCCACTATCTCAGTAGGAGTGTATTTAAGATCAAAATAAGCTAATTCAGCAAGAAGATGTTGATATCTCAGAATAAGATCCTCAACTTGTTCATTCTTTGTAGCATTGAAGCAGTCAAATTGTTTCTTGAGCATTTTAATTCTATTTTGCTTCAATAGTGGATCACCTTCACAATGAGCTTCAATAGCATCGAACAATTGCTTTGAAGTCTTGTATTCCTGTTTAGGAAACAGGTGCACCAACTCTTGAGGAATGCACATACGAAGAGTGGAAAGAGTCTTTACTTCAATGGCATAGTTAGCCTTTTCTTCACCTGTTAATTCTCCCACCTTGTATGTAGAGTAACTCCATTCACAGTAAGAGTGGGCCACTCATAACCTTCAGTGATCATAAGCCACATGTTTAAATCTTCTCGTTGAATAAAATCTTCAAATCGACCTCTCCACGCCCAGAAGTCAGCTAATGAAACTAACTTTGGTGGAGAATTAATACGTCCTACAAGATGATCATGATAAACCAGAGAATTGAGGTATTGGGCAACAGCATTGTTGGTTGAAGATGAGGAAGCCATAAATGAAAATTACTGTTCAAACGAAGATAAGAACGAAATAGTGAACGAAAATAGTTAAATTCGTAAGAACAAGTTCTGAACGAAGATAGCTTAAGTTCGTAGGCAAGGTTCTGAACGAAGATAGCTTAAGTTCGTAGGTTAAATTCGTTTGATGAAGATTCAAAACGAAAATGAAGATAAATTCGTTTTCTATCTTCGTTTGATGAACTTTAGAACGAATTTAAGTTAAGTTCGTTTTGCTAAGTTCGTAAGGCAAACGAACTTAACGACAGAAAAGGTTTTGGGAGGTTTCGGGAGAATAACAACCAAACAAACGATCTCGAACCCTTCGATAAGATATCGAATGGCTCTGATACCACTTGTGAGTCCCTCGATAGCTACAGATCGCTCTCGAGATCGTCTATTGTTATGTCGTGAGTGCGGAATCCTCACGAGATAACTAGTTTGATTAGTTATCGAATATATAGCCAATTATATCTAAATAACCAGCCTTATGAGATCTATCTTCGTTTGCTATAAGCTAGAAACGAACTTAGTCGCCTTAGGTGTGTGTGTGATGAACGGAACCTCAATTTAGGGTTTCCATTCGTTTATATATGTTTCAAATCGATATTGGGCTTGCTGGGCTTTGTTCTTACGAACTTAGCAACCCAGCCCATATAACGAAGATTATCTTCGTTAGTTCCTAACGAAGATCATCTTCGTTAGTACAACTTACCATCAACATCTATGCCTTGTTATTTTCCAAGTACTTCATGTACAAGAACCTAACATATATTATGTTTGTACTTGTATAACATACATAACAAACATCATATATAAACATGTAATCGATCATTACTAAAACATCAAGTCCATAATCTATCAATTACACATATATAAATAAAACTAATCAAATCTAAGTTGCTGTTGTCACATCAACATGCATCAACAGAATGCCACCATTTGAGATGCTATATGGAAGAAGATGTAGGACTCCAAGTTGTTGGATGGAGCCCGGTGAAAAGCAAATCACGGGTCCTGAAATTATAGAGATCTCAGCGGAGAAAGTTAATGTAGCTAAAGAAGCTTTACGTGTGGCAAGAGAAAGACAGAAAACATATGCAGATAAAAAAAGGAGACCGATTGAGTTCAATGTTGGTGATTTAGTGATGCTGAAAGTGTCACCATGGAAAGGAGTTATTAGATTTGGAAAGAAGGGAAAGTTGAGTCCACGTTTCATTGGACCTTTTAAAGTTCTGAAGCGCATCAAAGATGTAGCATATCAGTTGGAATTACCTCCAGAATTGGATGGAATTCACAACACCTTCCATGTATCCTACTTGAGGAAATGCTTAGCTGAGGAGTCAAGTGTGATTCCTATTGAAGATGTGAGTATTGACCCAATGAAGAGAATAGTAGACGAACCGGTAGCGATACTTGGAAGAAAGCAAAAGAAGTTACGCCGGAAAGTGATTGATCTTGTATTGATAAAGTGGAAGCATAATCATGGAGAAAGCTTAACGTGGGAAACTGAAGCAGTAATGAAGGAGAAGTATCCGGAGTTGTTCCTTACTGATGAGATTCCGGGGACGGAATCCTCTTAAGGGGGAGGTAATTGTAACATCCTAAACTTTTTATTTAACAGTTGACTAATGTCGTTAAGTCAACATTATGGGTGTCGTTAAGTCTATTGTAGATTTAATGCATATATGTAGTTAAAGTGTGATTGTGTGTGAGGTTTGAAAGCCTAAAATGTATAATGCAGGATATGTGTGTATATAATGTAGTTAAACGCCTATGTAGTGGCATCTAAAGAAGTATATATGTTGTATATGGTCCATAGAGTAGTTTTTGACTAGTAATGAAGGATTAGGAAGCTTGGGGGTTGATTTTGACATATGAGGAAAACTAAAAACGGGATTAGGGAATTAGAGGGAGTCCCTAGATCATAATTTGCAGCCATTACATTCTCTAAACAAGCCCTAAGTCACCCATAGCATTCCTCCATCAAATTGCAAGCCGAAAAACCTTCCAACGTGTGATTCGAGTGTGTTTTGTCAAGAGTTTTGCATCCTATTTGTGATCTACAGGTAGAAAAGGTATTGTAATGTAGATTTATTATCTTTTCAATTGTATGGATTATTAAGAAGTGGTTAGGTCATTGGAGGATCAATCGATGTCGTAATAACGTTTGTTTTTATGAAGAAAATCATATGTTGTTTAATGGGGAAGTTTATTGCAATTGATTGGTCATAAAATGAAGGATTTTGATGTATAAAGGTCTGATATTTGATGTGGAATCGTTTGGTGTTGGTTTGGGATGAAGTCGATCAAACATGTGCAGAATCGGGGCCAGTTGCGGCGCAACTGGTGGATTGCGGCGCAACGATAGGGTAAGTTGCGGCGCAACGATAGGTGTGAGTTGCGGCGCAACTCAACTGTTTTCAGAAAAATGTATACTTTTGAACCGTAACGTCGTTTGACATGTAGATTAGACCTGAATCATAAGTGAGTCTTTAAAGTGTGTGGTTCTAGTAGTTGGCCTTATTGACGTGAGTATGTAGTTGTCTAATGATCGTTTACTAATTATAGGTAGACGAGCATAGTTGCTTTACACAGTGACTAGTTGTTGATTGTTGTGGACTACGCCGAGGTAAGAATACACTACTTTGACACGCTGGGGGATTCAACGAAAAGCTGGTTTCAAATCATAAATACTTCCATTTGGTATCTTTATATTGCATGTGGGCATATGGGGTTACACGGGAGGTATTATGGGTTATGTAGTTGACCGTGAGACCTGAAATGCAGTCCCTAATGTAGTGAAATGAAGTATTGCTTAATGTAGTGTATGGTTATGCAGTTTATGTAGTATTACAAAGTATCTCATTATGCATGAAATGTAGAAATGAAGTTGATGTGTGATATATGCATGCTTACATGGCTTGTACACCTAGCTCACTAGACTTTAGGTTGCCATGTCACTTGCACGTTTAAGGATCCAAACGTAATGAAGATAAAGTGTGTGAATGTCTAGGAATGTGTGTTACCTAGACTATATGTGTGTGACGGTTTAGGAATGTGTGTTACCTAAAACCATATGTGTGAAACCGAGCTCGTAAATATAATGCAGGGAAAGTGTTAAGCTTAACCCGTACTGGTCTTAGCCGGACGAGTGTGTTAACGTAGTTGTTGCTTGGGTGGCTCCTTGCAACATGGTCATTATAATGCAGGGTGAGTAATACGAGGGGTTTGACCAACCTCCACATACGGATTACTCTTGGATTGGCTTGCCATTCCTTAACGACGAAGTATAACTCGCCTTTTGGTGAAGCATCTAGTCGGGTGTGACTTATGTTACACTTATATGCAGTTAACGAAGATATGTGTGATAATGTGTGAATAAAATGAAGGATAGGCACATTTAGGGGGATTAACCCTAATTGATATGAAGTTGATATGCAGTTATGTGTGAACGTGTGATGTGTGTTGTGCCTAAATAAACTTGTCTAATAATGAAGATTGTTTTAATTGGACGAATGTCTCAATAACATAGTGTTATCTTACTTAGCTAATTCGTTAGCTAACACTTGTTTCTTAAATGTGGTTGTTCCCTCAGGTTTAGCTTGAAGGACTAGTTGATGCAGGAAGAGTGAGAGTTGGGTAGATGCATGCAGGAGAACTTAGCTACCCATAGTCGATTGTCTCTTTAGACATTCATTTACATTCGTACTTGATGTCGAATTTATGTAGTATTGTTGAACGGTTGTTTTGTGTTGGGCAACCGTTGGGTTTTCATTTTAAACTATTTGATGGTATTACATGTAACACCAATAAATGCAGAAACCGAACAGTTTTTATCGGTTTTGAACGTTTAAAGATTTCTTCCGCAATTTTGACACCGTTAGGTGAAAGTTTTTGAAAACCCATATTTTTAAATGTCGGGTGTTACAAGTTGGTATCAGAGAAATGGTTTAAGTGAACCAAGATTCGACTTTGACCGTAGGATTTTGGACTTAAACCGATGTAGGATAAGTTAGGCTTATGCAGGTGTGCCTAGCTTTGAGATGAAGTACTATAGGACGGGTTGGGGAGTGAGTGAGAGTGGAAATTTAAGGCTTGAATATTATGTGTGATTATGTAGCTAAATGAAGTATAGCCTTGATAAATATAGTCTCACTTTAACTCTTGCTAACCGTCGTCATTGCCTTGTAGAAAGATGGCAATTACTCGTGCTAACAGTCAGCTAGATGGAACTAATGCTAGTGGTGCTCCGCCTAATGGGAATGGGCTGGAGATGGAGTTAACCAAAGGCCTCCGCGAAGGCCACTTCCGGGAGCTCAGCCCACAAGGTCGAAAATTGATAGGGCAAACCCGGTGATTGAACAGGTTCCCAATCAAGCAGAATTACATGAAGAGTTGAGAGCTATTCGAGCTCTTTTGATGAGAAATGAAGAAGAGTTAGCACAAATGAGGGCAGAAAGAGATGCTGAAAGGAATGGGAGTGAACGAAGGGGTGAGCATTCGGATGGGAATTACTCTAATCCCTCCTAAAGTGCTGAGCCATCAATGGCGAGGTCACAACATGCTCCTGAGAATGTTGTTGCAGCAGTAGGAGTTAATGAGGTGAATGGTGGTCGACCTAGAGTTGTGAATGCACCTCGCATTAGCAACTTTAAATATGAGAGCTTTCAGAAATGTGGTGCCAAGGAGTTTGATGGTACCCAAAATGCAGTGGGTGCTATGGAGTGGATTGAGGACATTGAAGTAGTATTTGCTTCATGTTATTGTCCCGAAGATATGAAAGTTTTGTGTGCAAGTAGGATGTTGAAGAAGAATGCCCGTAATTGGTGGAGGGCTACTACAGTTTCTATGGCTCCTGAGGTACTTGCAGTTATGCCTTGGGGAACATTTAAGGAGAAGTTTCTAGAGGAGTATGTGGGAACTTGTGAGTTAAGACTGATTGAAAAGGAGTTTAGATCGTTGGTTGCGAAACCCGGTGCAATTTCTGAATATGCACATTCATTTATGGAGAAGTTGAAGTTTGTTGGACACTTGGGTCGAAGGCAGGAGGACCAAATTGAGGCTTATTGTGATGGTCTCCCCGCTAGTTATCGTGGATTATGTAGACAGCATGTGACTTTGTCGGCGGCTATTAAGGAGTCAAAGAGGTTGGATGATGACTTCAAAAGCGAGAAAGTTGTGGAGAAAGTTGATGACAAGAAAGCAGGGTTCAAAAGAAGGTCAAATTGGTCATCTAACAACAACAATAATAATAAGAAGTTCCGTGGGAATTCTAGCTCAAGTGGTGACAAAGATAAAAAGAAGAATGGTTCTTGGTGTGCTTTTTGCAAGAGTGTTCATGAAGGTCAATGTTCTGACAAGACAAGAAGGTGTCATAAGTGTGGGAAGTCGGGACATCTTGCAACAGAATGTAGGGATAAGACTCGCTGTTACAAGTGTCAAGAAATGGGTCATCTCATTGCCGATTGTCCACAAATGAAGAACGACGGAAAGAGGACAGCCACGACAGCAACAAAAGTGAGAGCCTTGCAGATGACTGTTGATGATGCTAAGAACAACGACGAGGTGGTAAGTGGTACTTTCCTTGTTAATTCAAAACCCGCCTCTGTTTTATTTGATTCGGGTGCAAATAGGTCGTTTGTGTCTACTTTATTTGCTCCTAAGCTAGAAGAGTCACTACCCCTTTAGATTGCTCGATAGAGGTAGAGATTGCTAATGGTACGGTTAGTGATATACGTGTGGGATATGATGATTGTGACATTGAGATTGAAGGTCGTTTGTTTCCGGTCCAGTTATTGCCTACTACCTTAGCCGGTTTTGATGTAGTGATAGGTATGGATTGGTTGTCTCAGAATGAAGCTAATATTTTGTGTCACAAAAGATTATTCGGTTTTCTACACCCGATGGTAAAGTGGTAACGGTTTATGGAGATAAGAAGAGAGGGGGAGATAAAGATCATTAGTATGATGAAGGCTATTAAATGTATAAGGAAGAATAAGAGTCATTTCTTGGCCTATGTTATTGATGATAAGAAAGGAGAAGCCTTCTATTGCTAGTGTTGATGTAGTATCCGATTTTCCCGATGTGTTTCCCGATGATCTTCCCGGTATTCCTCCCGATCGTGAAGTTACTTTTCAGATAGATCTTATTCCCGGGGCTACACCTGTTGCTAAAGCACCTTACCGATTAGCTCCTACAGAAATGAAGGAGTTAATGGCTCAACTTCAGGAATTACTTGACAAAGGGTTCATACAACCTAGTTCCTCGCCTTGGGGAGCTCCGGTTCTCTTTGTTAAAAAGAAGGATGGATCTATGCGCATGTGCATAGACTACCGTGAGTTGAATAAGCGAACGGTTAAGATTAAATATCCTCTCCCACGAATTGATGATCTCTTTGATCAACTACATGGTGCTTCATATTTTTCAAAGATAGATTTACGGTCCGGTTATCATCAGTTGAAGGTTAAGAAGGAGGATGTAGCAAAGACAGCTTTCCGGACTAGATATGGTCATTATGAGTTCTTGGTCATGCCATTTGGGTTGACTAATGCTCCAGCCGCGTTTATGGATTTAATGAATCGGGTATGCCGTCCCTTTCTAGATCATTTTGTTATTGTGTTTATTGACGATATTTGATCTATTCTAAGTCAGAAGATGAGCACCGTGAGCACTTGAAAGCAGTTTTGGAGGTGTTGAGGGAGAAGAAGTTGTATGCCAAGTTTTCTAAATGCGAGTTTTGGCATCGAGAAGTGCAGTTTCTTGGTCATGTCATTTCATCGGAAGGTATTAAAGTAGATCCTTCAAAGATTGAAGCTGTTTCAAAGTGGGAGCAGCCAAAGACTCTTACTGAGATTAAAAGTTTTCTTGGTTTGGCTGGATATTATAGAAGATTCATTAGTTTTTTGTAAGTGCACGTCTATGTCAATAGCAGTCTAGATTGTTTGGGCTTATATTGTTATATGTCTTTGTAATGTGATTGTCATTAATGAACTTAGTAGTATGCATAGAATACTAGATTAAGTTTAAGTATTGAATGTATAGTAAATCTGCTAAGTATGAATTGCGAGCTCGCAATTCATACAAAAGGATATGCGACCCCGTATTTACAGGGTTAAATACGAGGTTAGTCATATAGGTAATACGACCCCGTATTTGCAGGGACAAATACGAGGCCAATCACAGTTACGACCTCATAAAAGTGACGGGCTGGGCTGGGTTTGCGAGGCTAACATGCTGAAGCCCATGTCGGGTGTTACCTATATAAAGAGAACCCTAACAGAGTTTAGGGTTGAACATTTGTCGAATTATCAAGCAGGTATTGCAGGTTAAAGTCGTCAAAGGTTGTTCCGCTAGCCCGAAGAAGATCTACGAGGCCGTAGATGATCTAGGGGCTTTCTTGTTGATCACCAAGTTATTGTGAGGGATTCCGCACCTCAAGATAACTGGATCAAGCTATTGACGATCCGTACCAGGGGACTTACAATTGGTATCAGAGCCTCTTGGTTTAATACCGGAAGGTTATAGCTTGTTGGTGATAGACAATATTGATTTAGGGTCGTTTAGACGTGATTCTTTCACGAGTTTACGATCGGAAATCTTGTTTGTGACCTCTATTTGGGTTTGCAGCAGTCGAAGGTGTTTTTGTTGGTGTTTAGGGTTTCGAATTCAAGAGATCTAAGGATCCCAACAGCTGTTGTGACCTCGCGGGCTCGTATTACCTCATCCAGCTCGTATTGCGACCTGGGTAGCTAATTACGACCTCGCCAGTTCAATTGCGACCTCGTGTTTCGTTTGCGACCTCGTGAGCTCTTTAAGACCTCGCCAGTTCAATTACGACCTCGAGTAGTTAATTGCGACCTCGTTTTTCTTACGACCTCGTGAACTTTTACGACCTTGTTTTTATAAACAGTTCGTGAATTTTGCTAGCTCGGAGAAAATGACGTCTCAATTACCCGCAAATTATCAATCTTTGCTGAATCAACTAATTTTGATGGATCACGAAACCGGAAAGGCCAACTCACCGCCCAAGTTAGTAAGCCTTGATAGATATTTCAGTTGGAAGGGCAGATTCGAGTCATATTGCAGGTTAATGGATGTGAGGATGTGGATATGTATTGTTAATGGTTATGTTCATCCCACTGTGCAAAATGATAAAGAACCTACTGGTTCGGGTGGTGGAAAAGCAGCTTCGTATGAGCACTCTTCTCCCTTTCCCTTATGTTCTTGTGCATGTTTTCTTTTTGTTTTCTTCTTATCTTTTCTCTTACCGTGGTCGTTTTTTTTTCGGTATGTCGTCTTGTTCGTCTTTTTTCTTTTGCGTTAGCCATGGTCTCTCTGTGTTACATTACTGTTACTCTCGTCTTATTTGTTATCCCTTCTTCACCCCTTCCCACTCTCTCCGCACAGCTCTTTCGGCGTACCCTTCTAGTTGCCTGTTTGTTTTTGCCTTATATTTGTTCTTGTTTCTTTACCCTTCCTTTTGTGTTGTCCTTCCTTTGCCTCCTATTCTGTTATCCAAACTCTTTCTGTTCTACCTCTTCCTCTTCTTTCTGGTGGGAAAGCGGCTTCGTATGAGCAAATGACTGTTGATCAAAAGAAAGACTACGAAGCAGAAAGTAAAGCTTTAGGATCACTCCGAATGGCTCTCCAAGGGGAATTCTTGCACTTGTTTGAAATGTATGATAGTACAAAAGGCTTATGGGATGCACTCAAAGAGCATTGTGAAGGTGATGATGATCTCAAGAAGAGTAGGAAGGATTTGCTGAAGAAGCAGTATTATATCTTTACTAGCTTCAAAGATGAACCTCTTGATGAGATTTTAATTCG
Source organism: Erigeron breviscapus (assembly GCA_034093135.1). NCBI lineage: Eukaryota > Viridiplantae > Streptophyta > Magnoliopsida > Asterales > Asteraceae > Erigeron > Erigeron breviscapus. The sequence continues at coordinate 16,309,802 of CM067175.1, read as the reverse complement.
TTACAATCATCTGCTGGTTGAGCTTGCATATTTTGGGTACAAACCTGATCCAGAAGATGTGATCGAGAAGTTGTTGGAAGCACTTCCAGTTAAGTGGGAAGGGTTTATAACTTCAATCCAAAAAAATCCCGAATTCAGCACATGGACTCTGGATCAGATCATTCGAAAGCTGAGAGGTCAAGACATGAAACGAAAGTCGAAGGAAGCAGGTAGCAGTGATTTTGTTCAGCGTCCTGAACTCTATCATAGCAAATCAAGCGTTCCTTCTGCAAAATCTTCAAATGGAGGGATTACTGCCTTCTATAGTGGAGATGATGACAAGATGAAGATGTCAACGGATTCTGATAGCAACTTGAAGTATGTAACTTCTCCAGAATCGGCCATGATAGTGCATAATGGGGTTCAGAATAGTAATTCTCCAAAGTCGAGTTACACAGGGATGCCGATGAGCATAAGATCCGCTGAAGGACAATTGGGCATGCTCGCTTCATTTGTGTCTGCTCATGAAAAGTTAATTGGAGGAAAACTAACTGATCCTGATTTGGTTAGGGAGGATTACAAGCAAGTTGATCCGGATGACTTGGAAGAAATGGATCTGAACTGGCAATTAGCTATGTTAACATTGAGAGTTCAGCGTTTCACAGATAGAACCGGAAGGAAGGTTGTGAATGGAAAGTAGGGTTTGACAAGACCAAGGTGAAGTGTTATAACTGTGATGGTTTTGGACATTTTGCAAGAGAATGTCAGAGGCCAAGACGGGACAACAATTCAGCTACAGGCCATCAGAACTTCAATCAAAGTGGTTCTATAGTGAGTCAGAATTCTGGACATCAATATGCTAATACTGGGAACCGAAGCTCAGGAGAAGCGGACAACTCAAGAGCCTTAGTTGTTCAATCTGATGGTACATATAATTGGAGTTCCACTAGTACCGATGATCAGAATCATGCATTCTTGGCAGAAATTCATGACTTTGATGGAGGAATGGATGATCTTGTTTATAATTCATTCGACTATACACTATATGCCAGCACGGATGATCATGATAGTTTTCATCAGAAGGTAGAAGAGGAATCTGAACCGTCGGAACCAGTAAGAGCTGAGAATGAGGAAGTTTTCACTGAAGCCATTGAAATTGTGAAAACTGAGAAAAAGGATAAGGATGTAAAGATTGAGATACCTGATGATCTTAGTACAGAAGAGCTCGTGAATTTTGTGGCTAATCGAAACACCTGAACAATTTGCTGAAAGGAAAATTAAAGAAATGTTATCCATTGATCCAAAGATTCAAACTGTGAAACGGTATGCACCCCCCATACAAGCTCCGACTTCTTGGGAAGAGGCTTATGCAGCCCTTGAACACATAGATGAATTAAGAGGTCATGGGGTTCCAGTGCCTGAGATTATTCATGGTGATTTATCGAAGAAGGCTTCTAAAAGGTCATGCTTTAAGTGTCGTGAGGTAGGTCACGTGTCAAGCTGTTGTCCTTATAAGAAGAACAAATCTAAGGTGTCACCTGAAAAATCTAGAGATGGTAAGGATTCTAGTGAAATCAGTAGGTCTGTGCACAGCATGTCCATGAAAGATTACAAGAATAAATATTATGAGGAATATGCTGAGAGAAATCCTGATAGTCTAGCTGTTAAGAACTACTTAAGATTTAGAGAATTTGAAAAAGACATATCTGAGAAGTCTAGAAGTATCTCACCTAGAGATAAGTCTGTACAATCTAGAAGTGTCTTACAAAAGGAGATTGAGAATAGAGCCAAGACAAGTAGTAATAAGCCTAAAAATGTCTCATCTCGAAAAGGTTCTAGTAGTTCGAATCAGTCTAGTAAATTAAGAGATAAACCCAACAGTGCTTACTATGAAAGATTAATGGCTGAAGCTAAATCGAATTCTAGTTCTTTATTTCAGCGACATAGTCCTAGGAGAATGTCTTCATCATCTCCTGAGAAAATGTCAAGTTTTCAAAAGAATTCTAAGGGTTTTGATCAAAGAAGGTCCAGTGGTTCCCCCAGTCGTAGGCTTAGTGCTGGAAGAAATTCACGAATTTCACCTAGCAGAAAGCCTGCTGACAGCTCAACTGTTAAACCAACTAAGATTTGGGTGCCTACTGGTGAATCTTGGGCGGATATGGTTTCAGATGAAGAGAATGATCGACCCAAAGCCAACAGGGCTAGGGGTCCCTTGAAAAACTAATTGTTTTTGAATGTGCAGGAGCTGCTAGGGAAGACCGCAGGTTTATGGTCTGTCAGTAGCAGAAGCTCCAAGCACACTATGGAAGACAAGGGATTATTAACGAAGTTTACTTCTGTTAAAGGATCCTATGTCTGTTTTGTAAATTTATTTTGAAATAAACAAAGTACTATAGAAGATCATGTTTAAATGATGATCTATAGTACAGATTCTCATATTTTATGTTTTATTTTTGTTGTTGGTTATGTTATATGTCAGTTCCAGAAGTGCACTAGTTTAATCACAGGGATGAAGAAATTGGTGTTCTTGAGGAAGTAGACATCAGTGGATGGTTGTCTTAGGGGAGAGATCGGATTACATAACAGCAAGTGAATACTCATTCACCGGCTCGGGCTATATGTTAGGTCCAGATTACTGGACTCGCTCCAGACTCGACTACTGGAGCTTACTGAAAATCTTAAACGAAGGACCCTATGTGCCAAGACTTCCTATCAATACACTTCTTGACCCTACAGGATCAAGAAGTGGGAGGGAAAAGAGAGAGGAACACTGGTCCGAAGAGGAGAAAAGATTAGTAAATCTTGATACACTTCTTAAAAATATGATCCTCGGGGCTGTTCCAGAAACTCTTATTCCCACACTAGTTCTCTATCCCAGTGCCAAAAGCATGTGGGATGAACTAGTAACCAGCATGAGGGAGGTGATGATACTGTTGTTACCAGAAAAGTCTCCTTAAACAAAAAGTATGAGTCATTTTTTGCTCTCCCCAATGAGTCCCTTACTGTACTTACACCAGATTTATGAGCATCATAAACCAGTTAAGAGGACTAGGGGTAGATAAAGACAAGGATATACTTTTGGAGAAATTTTGTGATATTCTTCCAACAAAATGGTCTCACATGATTCTGGTCTTGAGGCAAGGAAAAACCTTGCATTCCCATACTTTGTCAACATTGTATGGAGCCTTCAGATTTACTGAAGAAAATCAAGCCCAGAGGATTGAGGCAGAAAAAGATTCTTTTAATCATGCTTCCAGTAGTTCCACAGTGGTCACTAATACTGTACCACCTTGTGCGGAATTAATATCTTCTGAGAATGTATTTTCTATGAAGAAGATGATGTCTGAACTAATGGATTCTGGAGTCTGTAATGATATCTCTCCAGACTGTGATGAAACCGACAGTGATGACCTGGTTGCAATGATGGCCAAAACGTTTAACCGTTTTAAGGCCAGAGCAAATAGGCCCACTGGACAACATGCACCCAGTTCTTCCACTGACAAGACCAATCTGACATGCTTTAAGTGTGGCAGAAAAGGTCATTTCATGAAAGAGTGCAGGTCCAGTCAGTTTGTCTCTCAGTCTGGTCCAACTGCTTCTTATAACAAGCCTGATGATAGCTATAAGTTGAAATACAAAAAGCTTAAGGCTCAGATTGCTCTCTTGTCTAAACAGATGGAAGACAATAACAAATGCATGATAGCAACCACTGAAGAAGCATGGGTTCCCTCTGATGATTCATCAGTCGATGAAGAAGAAGAAAGAGATTGTTGTTTTATGGCTCTGGCAGATGAAGAGCATCTGGTGAAGGATGATGTCACATCTGGTCGTTGGGTCGACATTGTCATTAAAAAGGTTAGTGAGTATGATCTTGAAACTAATCCTGAACTGAAATTGGACATCGCTGAATCTCTAAATTCTGATTTAATTTTTGTGGAAACTGTTAGATTTGACAGTTTAAATGGTCTAGAAACAGATTCCTCTGAAATGGCAGCCTTAAAATCAAAATTAAAAGAACTTCAAGACATTGAACTGGCATTTCAAGCCCAGGTTCTGGTAACTGAACAATTGAAAGAAAAACAAGATCTTGAGATCATTTTAGAAAAAGAAAAACTGGTAATAAATCATGGCTTGAAACCAAAAAGCCATATGATGCTGGAGTAAATCAATTTCCTACTCAAAAACGTGCATATTTAGATGGAAATACTCATGTAGCATCATTAATACAGTAATCGATCGATTACCAGAGGGGTTCAGGCCCACCACTGTTTATGATGAGCCTGTAACTCCCAAGGCCAATATTCTCCCAGTTCTTTGCCCAGAGGTTAAGACTGGAGCTGTCCAGATGACTGCTCCAGTTAAAAAGGTTAAGCAGAATAGACCTTTGCCTCAAAACAATCCCCTACCTAAGCCTACAACTGGAAAGGCTAAGGTATCATCTGAAGAAAATATTTTGTCCAGGATAGAGAGCCAGATTCAAATTCTGACTCATCAATCACAAAGTTTTAATGCAAGATTAAACTTTATTGAGGGTACTTCATCTGGCCCTAGACAAAATACAAAACCTTTTACTAAGAAAGAC
>CM067175.1:16153266-16304241 GCA_034093135.1 Erigeron breviscapus | reverse complement strand
CTCTCTTTGTCTTCGAGTATACAAGTATGTCATCAAAGAACACAATGACAGACTTGTCTAAGTATGGTTGACACACCCGGTTCATCAAGTCCATGAACACCGCCGATGCATTAGTCAACCCAAAAGGCATCACGGTGAATTCAAAATGACCATACCTTGTGCGAAAAGCCGTCTTGGGGATATCATCTTCATGTACCCGGAGTTGATGATACCCCGAGCGAAGATCGATTTTTGAAAAGTGCTTAGCACCTTGAAGTTGATCAAATAAGTCATCGATTCTTGGGAGGGGATACCGGTTCTTCACTGTGAGCTTGTTTAATTCCCGGTAGTCGATACACATTCTGAAGGACCCATCTTTCTTTTTGACGAAGAGAACAGGAGCACCCCAAGGAGATTGACTAGGGCGAATGAAACCCCTTCTCTTGGAGTTCCTTGAGTTGAGTTTGTAGCTCTTGCATTTCGGTTAGAGCTAGTCTATAAGGAGCTTTTGCTACGAGCGCGGCTTCGGGGATAAGATTAATACGAAAGTCTAGTTCACGAGTTGGAGGTAACCCGGACAGTCATCCGGAAAAACATCGGAAAAATCACAAACGATAGGAACGGTCTTCAATTCTACCTTTGTGATGGTAGCACTAAAGACTTTAGAATTTGAGGAATCAGAGATTTCGCCTTGAACCCTAAGAATTCTACCGTTAGTCAAGGTATCTTAACAACTCTCTCACCACAATCAATCGTCGCATTTACCGCCGCTAACCAATCCATACCCACTATAATGTCAAAACTACCAATGTCAAGAGGCATGAGGTCAATGAAGAAGTCAACATCTTCCAAGGTCAAGACACAGTCGCGAAGTATTTGACTAATTTTAGTTAGTGACCCGTTTACCATTTCAATGTCAAGCACATAGTTTAAAGCACAAGGATTCACATCAATCAAAGGAACAAAATTAGAAGACACGAGGCTATAATCGGCCCCGGAATCAAATAGGACGGTGGCATAGTGACCATTAAGGAGAAAGGTACCTGCTACTACGTTGGGTTCATTGCGGGCTTCATTTACATTGGCCGCAAAGGCTCGGCCGCGTGGTTGTACTTGATGGCCTTGTTGGCCCCGGTTTTGGTTAGGCCCGACCATTTGGAGTTGATTGGGATGAATGGCTACTTGAACCTGTTGCCCCACCCATCGGGGACAATTGTAACGGTAGTGGTCACGGCTACCACATTCATAACATTCTCCTCTTCGTTGGTTGCCTTGAGGAGGGACGGCCCGAACGGGAGCCACATTCATTGGACCCGCCCTTGAAGCTCTACAATTTCTGGCTTCGTGCCCGACTTGATTGCAATTATAGCATGCCCCACATGGAGCATTGGCGGGATGATGCTTGTTGCATCTCCCACAGAAAGGATGAGGCCCAGAATAAGCCTTCTTAGCCGGTTCCACCGCCGCCATTACTCTACCTCTATTAACATTTTTGGGATCAAACCTCCCCACTTTCTTTACCCCACTAGACTTCGCTACCTCTTTCCTTTTGTTTGATGAGGACTTGCTCAAAACACCACTTCTCAATAAATCTTCAGTCACACTCCTGGCTTGGTTAACCGCATTAGCCAAAGAAGTAGGCATGTTGGAGTTTACATAAGATCGGACTTGAGGATTCAAGCCCAATACGAACTTCTGGATGGCCTGGGGCTCGGTACCCACCAAGTGAGGAATGAGGGTAGACAACTCTTGAAATCGTCTAACATAACCCTTGTAATCGGCTCCCTCCATGTTGAGATTTGCAAACTCAATGGTTAAATTTTGTAGTTCATACGGAGGACAAAACTTTGCTTTCACTTTGTTTTTGAAGTCAATCCACTCCAAATTATGAGTCCGGCCCAACGTTATTTCTTGGTTCCACCAACTCAAGGCGTCATGCCTAAACATGCCGGATGCAATAGGAAATCCGGTCATCATAGGTGCAATGACTCCTTTCAATCACCGCCTCTATCGCCTCAAACCACCTTATACATTCCGTGGGACCACCTCTTCCATCAAACTCCGGTGCCCCACAACTTTTAAAATCCTTAAATATACATCCTTGACGGTATCCACCATATTGATTATTCATGGGCATTCCAATATTAACTCCCACTGGTCCCTCTCCTTCATCCTCTACGGCATGAGGTTGAGCATTTTCATTATTCATATTTTCTGGGGCTTCGTTGTTTTGAGGCCCATTGTTTTGCCCAAGATTTGCCGTGACTTGAGCAATAATGGTTGGCATGATATTGCGATCGTTTGAGCGATCACCTCAGCCATATTTGGCTCAGGAACTTCACCACGACCCCTTCCTTGGCCCCTACCACGACCTCTACCACGGCCCCTACCACGGCCCCTACCTCCTTGTACTTCCGGTTGAGCTTCCGGTTGAGGCTCTTCCTCTTCAGCCCTATAGTTCGTTCCGGTTCTCCTTGGTCTCACCATTTCTATAAAACAAGTGACACGTTGACCCGAGAGTTAGTCTCAAATGCTCACATGTTAGTCACACAAGTAGTCAATGCTCTCATACCGATACCACATACTCATTTCATAACATTATGCTAAGGCAAAAGTGTTAGAATCATAAGGGATTTTTACATATCATAACATCAAGTAATCATGCTCATTACATCATGCAATCAAACAACTAACGAATGATTCAAAGTATAATCCGAATTCGATATGCTCTCTAGTTATTGACCGGGTATGTATACAAGGTGTACCAACGGCTAACCTTCCACCTAATCAACTTCCATTAAGTATATCGGTTCCTTATTATACTTTAAGCCACACGTGCGCAATCCACGATGTCATGAACTTGCTATAATATCGGGTACCATAAAAGAGTTGATCGGGTTCTTTTAGGGTTGCCACAATATTATACTAAGTTAATGGCATCCCTTCATTTTGCCCTAAATCATCAAATTAGCTTCAACCAATAACAACAACAACCATATTAACTACAATCCACATTCATCACCTTGAATTCAAGCTATTACACAGGTGGTCTTAACTACGAACTCACACGGGGATTCACATAATTCACATTGCACACCAATTTCCTAACCATGCATGCTATATGAAGAGTTTTAACTTAAGCCGTAGTCTAGGTCAAACTGCCTAATTCTCTACGACCACGCATGGGCCACCATTCTGTAACACCCCAAGCCGAGGCTCGAAATATTACGGAAATCATATAGCACAAGGTGGAATTACAATAGAACAAGAACTAATAGCAAATAAAGATTCAGTGAATCCATTACAAGGACGAAACAAGTACCAAAATACAAAAGGAGCAATAACCATCAAAGTTACAAATGAGCATTCAAAAGATGGCAATTAATCCTAAGTATAATGCAAAAGAAGGTCAATGAATCCTTGATCCATAGAGTCCAGAGCCTGGGTTAAACAGCATGCAACTATCAAACTCCACGTCCAGGGATAACCTGATTTCCTGAAAAGTGTACTAAGCATAGTCAACACAAGGTTGGTGAGTTCGTAGTAATGGTCCACAAGGAACCATAAACAATAATCATAATGTACAAGTAGAGGCTAGACGTGACTTACAGTAAGCCTCTAAGTAACACAACAATATCCATCCAACAAGATTACATAAGTACGAAAATGCGTGTAAATGAATGCTCAATGATATAAATATCAAATGCAAGTACCAATGCATAAATAAGTCAACATGCCTATCTTATGCGTGAACACCAGTCACCAATGCAACGATACCCTTCTGTCATCACAATGAACAAGGCTGTATCTCAAAATCATCGAGATATATATGTCTATACTCGGAGTCAGGAACTACATCCAAAATGGGTGCATACATCTATACACCAGGATGTCGGCAATCCCCTGCCGAGGGTCATCAACAATGTATGCAATGCTTACAATCATTGTAAATGCATCAATCATGAACCAACAATCAATATACGATGAACTTGAACCAGTAATTAATATTCGACAAACATGGGCCAACAATCAATAATCGTCAAGCGTAAACCATTAATCACAATTTAAACCAGCTATACGTACATACACTTAAGAGGATTCTACTTCCTTCGAGTCCCAGATGCTTATATATAGGGTCACCCGCAGCCTTCCCACCACATCTAAAACCCAATGAAGGCATAACCGACTTCCATGTATGTACGTCTATCCTAACATAAATGAAATACTTAGCAAAACTTAAACCAAGTCATTCAAGGGTGATAACCGTCTCAACAATACAACATTCAAACCAAATCAATCAATCAATCAATAAATGCAAGTAAACACGCAAGGTTTACACTTTTCAGCCCGAATCTCAAGCGAGTAGGGAGATACGAAACTCACCTTGACCGGCAAAGAAGCTAGTATGATTACAAACGAGTAATAGGATCCACACGTCCACAACCTATAATTATACATCATAATACCGTAATTTCAACTCTACAATCATAAACAAGTTGGTTTAGCACAATTAAGTCAAGTCACAACCCTAAACACCTTTACAACTTTAACGAGTAGGAACAAGACGCATTCGACTCGACCTTTTTAGAAATGAGAAAAGATTCATACAAAAAGAGTGTTACTACTAGAAACTAGACTCTCTCATGATTCCAACGATAGGTCATACGACTTATTTGGACTTACGGATCAAAAGTTACGACCTTTCAAACTAAATCAGGTTTTGCTGTACTGGAGGAAAGGTGCGGCGCACCATTGAGGAGGTGCGGCGCACCAAGTCAGGTGCGGCGCACCAAAGAGGAGGTGCGGCGCACAAATTGACCAGGGAACCCAGTCCAGGCTTTGGTGCGGCGCACCAAGGAGGAGGTGCGGCGCACCTTTGCCCAGACCAGTTCCAAAACACCCCAAACACGAACCAAACTCAACCCAAACTCAATTTTTGATCACCAAATCGACTAGTGATGTTTCAAGACTCATTTTGAAGCTTATACAAACATATTTCAACATAAATAAACATAACCCCTATCTTAGTTTCGATTCATAACATCATAATCCCATCCAAATCATTCAAACCTAATTTGACCCAAAACAAGATTTAAGCCGATTTAGGACTTGTAAATGTTCAAGATGGCTAGAAAGGCATAAACAAACATAAGTAGGTACAAATGAGATGAATTAGACTTACCAAAACTCCTCCTTGAGCTAGAACCCGAAATTAGGTCAAAATGGGTAAAATGCAAGAACTTGGCTTTTGATTCTCCAATAGAAAGCAAACGAGATGAAGATGGCTATGATTCTTGTATTATGGTAGTTTCAAACACAATGTTGATGCAAGAAAAGATGAAGAACAAGAGGTGGTTCTTTCACTTGAGAGAAAATAGAAAAGATGGATAGATAGAGAGAAATGAGAGGATAAGGGGAAATGGGTCACTAGTAGGCTCATGGGTCATGGACAACCCATAGGTCGACCCGTTTCCCTTTATAAGCCAAAATTACAATCGATTACACAATTAAACGCCAAACAAACATATTAACGACCCGACTAACATACTACATAGTCATATAATCACAAATGGGCCCAATTATTTCATTCAACAAGTTTGTTAGTCAAATTACACAAAAAGTCAACGGGTCAAAATTCACGGATGTTACAACATTGTCGTGAAGTTCCTGCCTTACTAAATCCACCTTTTGCTATGAAGGTGTACAATGCCAGTTCAAACCTTAACTGTAGTACGTAAAACACATAACGTCAAAACCAGTAAATAACAGCCCCACATTGAAAAGAATAAGAATTCCATTCTTACTTCTTTCAATTCCATGGCCCCACTTTGGCAAAGATAACCCCAGCAAGCATTTCTAACACGTTCTCCATGCATGCCATAATCTTGTCCTTCTACGAACACCTACAATAAACATGGAATGATAACATGAACAACACAATATCATACAACATTACTAAGAAACAAGGCTTTCAAACCTGATATGCTAAAAAGTTTGTAGTCCAGAGTTCAGATATAATAAAGTCAGTACATATTGCACACGGAATGCAACGCATCAAAACATAATTCCATCATTTTATCCAAGATTCTTTATACTACTAGAAAACTGGGCTTTACCGACGGAATTACCGACGGAAAAAAAGCCGTCGCCATTACCGACGGATATACCGTCGCAACGTTTTTCAAAGACTACGAGTCAAATTACGACAGATTTACCGACGGATTTACGACGGTTTAGCGACGGGTAACATCCGTAGGTAATCTGTCGGAAAAATACAAACTTTACCGACGGATTAGCGACGGATTATTTAAATATTATTTCATATTTTTAATATTAAATAAAATTATATATATACCGACGGATTACCGACGGATTAAATAAATTAAGTAACTAAGCTTTAACAATTTAATTCGTATTTAATAAATAAATATTACTTTTTATAAAAATATTACTTTTTAAACATTTCCGTCGGTAATCCGTCGGTAATAGCGACGGATTACCGACGGATAATTTAATAGTTTTTATTTTTAGCTTTTGAACCTATCTATTTAGCTTCATAAACTTTGTAAATAATCAAAAAAGCATGTATGACTGAAATTATAAACACACTGCATGCTTGTTTCTTTGATTAGTTAATAGCCTAAACTCATGCATCGTAATATATAAACAATGCCTAAGATATACACACATGTAATACAAAAGTCTATAAATGTCTTGTTTTATTCATGTCTAAGGTTGTTATATAATGTATTTATATGATTTCAAGGCTAAAAATCTAAAAATATATTAGTTATCTAATAATTAAATTAAATATCTATCAAATCCGTAATTAAATATATTAGTTTACCTTTTAGCTTTGGAACCTAACTATATATCTATCTTAATAAAATTTGTAAATAATCAAAAAACCATGTAATACTGAAATTATAAACACATTGGCATGCTTGCTTCTATGATTAGTTAATAGTCTAAACTCATGTATCGTAATATATAAACAATGCCTAAGATATACACACATGTAATACAAAAGACTATAAATGTATTGTTTTATTCATGTCTAAAGTTGTTATATAATGTATTTATATGATTCCAAGGTTAAAAATCTAAAATATATAATCATCCGTCGGTAATCCGTCGGTGATAGCGACGGATTACCTACGGATTTTCTAAATCCGTAGGTAATCCGTCGCTGGTTAATTTTTTATTTTTACTTTTTAGCTTTAAAACCTATTTTTCTAGATTATAAACTTCGTGCATAATAAAAAAACATACAAAATGTAATTATAGCTTGTTTATACTCACGAAACTCGTGTTTTTCGTTGTCACACGTTATATCGTTATTATTAACTTAAAAGTGATGTTCATCCTTGACAATCGTAACCATTTTAGCATCCTTTCAATGATACTTTGCATCAATGATCATATATAGCATATAACATAAAACTACCACTTTTCATGTTTGCTTGTCTTCGTTCGTTTATTGGCCAAAGTAGCATTTGAATCATAATACATAAGCAACACCAACCTACAACTTTTTCTAACATATTATAAATGTTAAAGAATTTCTATTTCTTTTTCTTTTTTTTTTTTGTCTTTTAGGCTGAGAAACATAAGTTTTTAAATTTGAAACTAAAAATATATAATAATCCGTCGGTAATCCGTCGATATTACCAACGGATTACCTACGGATTTTCGGTAATCCGTCGATAATAGCGACAGAATACCGACGGATTATTATATATTTTTAATTTTTGGACTTAACTATCTAGCTAATAAACTTCTTACATAATCAAAAAACATATAAATATCATTAGAATTAAATTGTCATTTTTTTATAAATATATTCGTTGCCATAGTTTCAAAATATCATTAGAATTAAATCTGTTTATAGATATAAAAGTGAAAGTTGTTAGGAACTCGAACATATGTAATTTTTAGTTTTTTAACATAAAAAACTGATTATGGAGCTCAATGAACTTGATAAAATTGATACACGATAATTTATAGAGTACAAGTGTAACACCCCAAGCCAAGGCTTAGAATAGCACGGAAATCATATAGCACAAGGTGGGATTAATGTAGAACATGAACTAAATGCAAATAAAGGATTCAGTGAATCCATACAATACGAATAACAAGTATCAAAATACATAAGGAGCAAGTAACCATCAAAGTTTACAAAAGAACATCAAAAGATGGCTAACAGTCCTAAGTACAATGCAAAAGAAGGCAAATGGATCCTTGATCCATATAAGTCCAAGTCCGGGTTCAACAGCAAGCAAACAATCAAACTCCACGCCCTGGAATAACCTGGTTACCTGAAAAGTGTACTAAGCATAGTCAACACAAGGTTGGTGAGTTCGTAGTAATGGTCCATAAGGAACCACCGTCAATAATCACAATATACGAGTAGAGGCGAAACATGACTTACAGCGGCTGCTGATGGTATGTGGAGAAGTTGGGTGGTGGAACTTGTTGAACACTTTCTCTTGCTGAGAGGGGATTTGGGATTTCTCACGTGTCGTGACGATATCTGTGTCCTTTTACCCGTCGATCGAAAAGCCACACATAGTTATCTCACTACAAGAGGTATTGACATTTTGAGTGAAAGACATATTGTTCATGGGGGACCTCGTAGATACACTTTCGTTTTAGGGGTGACACTTGAGATTGGATCTGGGCATAATAGAATCACATCAGTTACATTGTATTAGCTTGTGGCTGAAGCCTCACACCACTTTGTTAGGGGACTAGTTCGTATTCGAAGGAGGTCACGTTGGAGAGTGTTTATGCATCCACCGTATGTTTTTGTGACATTCGCACCCACAGCGGGGTATCTCATCATATGTTACAATTTGCTACTCAGGACTTGGAGCACGTATTCGAGCGATCATATCAATTCCTACAATATCAGCACCACATTCCTCACAAGGGTCACATTTTGAGGTATGGATTGTTTTAACTTGTGCTTAATTGTTTGTTTGTGTGAGTTACAATGTTCTACTAGTTTTTGTTATGGACACGTTGTTGTTGAGAAACATCTAATTTTTGAGATGTTTACAAGGATCATGATGAGGGAGGTGATGGCCTAGTCTAATAGGGAACTTCTGATATATTCATGACTTGCATTTTATTAGGAGTCTTTATTATCACTTACTTTTATTTAGGAATTAGGATCATGTTTCGGTTGGTTGATTAGCTTGCATATTACTAGTTAGATTTATTATCTTTATTAGTTTCCTTTTATGTATATTACTAAGTCTCTATCCAGGGTAAAACCCGGGGTTGTGGAACACAATTTTGTTAGACATTTAAATAAAAGTATAGTGGTCATTCATAAAATTTGTATAGATTGTGATTGTAGATAGAAAATTACATATAATTGGTTATTTAAATCAATTTGTATAGATTGTGATTGTAGATGAAAGTATAAAACTTCACAAATAAAGATCAAAGTTTTTAAATCAAAGTAGAATTGGTTATTTAGGATCAAAGTTTGCCTTACACCATAGTAGATGAAAGTATAAAACTTCACAAATAAAGATCAAAGTTTTTAAATCAAAGTAGAATTGGTTATTTAGGATCAAAGTTTGCCTTACACCATAGTTGTCATGGCTTCCTCTTGACACTACTCAACAATAGCTGAAAGCACTGCTCACGTATTAATGCTCATATATTTGTCTAATGTATGATGGTTTATATATTGCTCTTTATGCTCGTATACTGTATAACTTTTGTTTCATATTTTGTATTCGTTACATTGATTTCAATCTTTATTTTCTCTGTTTCGATCATCTATATTTCAAAGCAGGAGAAGAGTAAAAAAATGTTGGTATGTAATTTGCAAAGTGCAATATTGCTCTGGTTAAAGTTTTAAGTGCTCCATGGCATGCCTTGCTGGTTCTTGAAACTTTAGAACCCACATATTGACGCAGACGGAATAAAGATAAATAATTGATTCTGTTGATTATAAGAATACCCAGAAACAATCCTTCTAAAATTCGTTGATTCAAAAGAGAATACCGAAAATTAAGAATTTCACACTAAAACACACACATACGTGATTAGGAAAAAATGAAATTTTGATATATGATAAACTGATCATTTCCCATAGTTCAGATACATATAAATAGAGCTGCAAAATTCGAATGGGCCCTAAAAGACAAGCGGGCCGAAAGCTATGACAAAATAAAAGTCCATAAAAACCCGAAAAAAACATAAAAAAGTCCAAAACTCATAGAAAAAGGCCGTTTCGGTGCTCGAAGGTCGACCCAAACCGCCGTAGGGCGTTTGCAACTTGATGCGTCTCGTTTCTGCGGTCGTTTTGAGTGGTAATACGCCCAAAACGGAGCCCTGTAGCAAAAATTATGGCCATGCCTCTTTTTAATCATATCTTGACCTTCTAAATACAAAAGGGCTTGGACTTCGATAGTTGGGCCTACATCACATATGGATTGGTCACATGTCAGACATAGATGTGAATTGCTATTGACTATTGAGTACATGGCACATGGAGTTATAAAATCTGCATGGCTTAATAAGTTAATATATTATGATGTCCTTGCATTATTCATATGTCTTTCAACGTGCAATCCATTTCTGGGAATTCTTTAATTGCACGTGTTTGTGAAACGAGATTGTTTCATTTTCATATGATATATGTTTGTTATCAAGGCTGATTCATACTTTAAGTGCTAATAGGGAACACTATGCTCGATTAAATTTAGGTAGTCTTTAGTAATTTTCTAGTCTCAAATAGAAAATTAATATACAGTATCAAGTAAAAAAAATTCCCTAAATGATTAGGTGAACATTTAACTGTATTAGAAGTTTAGAACCAAAATAATTCAATACCTTTTGTGACAACTCGTAATTTATTAGCAACGGGTTAGTCTTAATCTCAGTCATTATTATAATTTCGTCTAAATTAGACAATTATAGACGTGGAAATTATTAGGTAATTGAACTTTTGGTTTAGTTCAATTAGACGTATCCTGATGACGTAGACTATTAGCTATTTAGACGAATGTCTGGTCTTAAAAATAACTTTAAATAAATATTTAAATGTTATGTATTGTACACGGTAAATAGACTGTCTAGACTTAATATTTTTAAAGTTTAGTTTGACGAAGTTTTATTGGCTTGTCTTAACTAAAATGAGACGAGGGAAAATACTCTTACTTTAAATTATAACCTTTTAGTCATACGGTATTTAATCGTAAGCATTTTACCAAATTAAGGGTACAAAATATCACAAAAATAGCCACATGGGCTGGTCCTTGTTTGTGTGGCAGGGAACTAAACACCAAAACTTTCCCCCCCTTTCTTTCTTTTCTTTGGTCGACACACACACACAAGAACACACACACAAAAAGCAATCAACCTCAAATTGGTTTTGGCAAGGAGAAATCAAGGGAAAAATATATCAAAGTGTTATAACAAAATCATTGGCAAGAAAATCATCATCATCATCATCTTTATCTTTTCTTCAAGAACACAAATTTTGGTCACTTATATTTCTCTCTTGTAATTGTTTGTGTTTTTAGTTTGTCTAGACTTAGCAATTATTAGTTCATTTGTATTCTTGTAAGAGAAGTTGTAATATCGACCATGTATTCATCGTTTAATTCAATGATACATATGATTAGACTTGCTTAGATCTTTGCACTTGAACTTTATTCTTGTTCTTGTTCTTTACTTTCTGTATTTACTTTCTTGACTAGATTAATTAAACATAAGTGTGCAAATCGTGGACTGTCAAGTGGTATCAGAGCCTCTGTTTCTAAGTTATTGAAACAAGATCTGTTTGCATACTTACTTTCTTCTTAAAATTCTATAATTTCTTTTCCCTCTAACCTTCTAATCTTTTCTTAAGACAAGAACATGACTACTGTACCAACTCTCGTGAACACATGTGACTTTGGTTACGTGTATGTTCCTCCAAAATTCGAGCCTGATGACTTTGGATCTTGGAAGGAAAGAATGCTACTTCACATTGTTGGTGTAGAACCCTATCTTATGACCATTCTAACTATTGGTCCATATGTACCCACTCTGGTACAAAGAACACCAGGAGCAACTGCTGATGCTCCTGAGATTGTGATTGACATTGTCAAACCAGAGGTACAATGGACTGATGACGAGAGGAGGCTAGTCAATCTAGATGCTAGACTCAAAAACATGATTATCACTACCCTTCCCACTGGTATCATGAAACTCGTCATCAAATATCTCACCTCTAAACAGGTTTGGGATAGATTATGTAGCATGTATGAAGGTTCTATTGATACAATTGCTACAAAAAATATTGACCTTAAAAGGGCTTATGAAAAATTCCTCTATCTTCCAAATGAACGTCTTGACAGCACCTATACCCGATTCAAAGGGTTGCTGAATGATATGACGAATGTTGGTATCACTCATGATGACTTTGAAGTGTGCCACAAATTCATTGACAGTCTTCCCATGAAGTGGAAAGGATTTAGACAAATCCTTAGAACCACAAAGCAGCTTCAAGGTCTTGATCTTGAGGCTCTCTTTGGTATGCTTCAATTTGAAGAGAGAGCTCTTGCTCAAAACCTAAGAGCTGCTGCTGAAGCACAATGAAGTGCTGGTCCCTCCTCTTCTACTTCTTCTTCTGGTTATTCTGTCACTGATCCCCTAGCCCTTGTCTCTGCTGAGCCCATTAATCTTAATATTGGTGCCAGCTCTTCTAATCTTCCATCTCCTATTCAATCTCTTGTTAATGATCTCGATGCTGATGAGAAACAAGAGATGTTCAGCGACTTCATGGATTTTGCCCTGGTCGCTGGAAAAAGGTACTCCAGAAAATGGAACAACCGTAAGTCGGTTGCTCCATATAAATCTCCTGTTGATAAATCTCAAGAGGAGTGCTGGAGATGTGGTAGGAAGGGACACTACCAAAAGGAGTGCAGAGTTGCTATTCCAACTCCTGCTGCTCCCAAGACTAACTCTGTCAAACCTGCTGATGAGTACAGGAACAAATACTATCAGCTCAAAGCAAAGGTAGCTGAAATGGAGAAGGCCAAGACACCAGCAAAAGGACTGGTGGCTGAAGAGCATGACTGGGCTGAATTAGATGATTCAGACAGTGAAGAATATGTGGATGCCATGTGCCTGATGGCACTTGCTGATGGCGATGCACTGACAAAAGATCAAGTCTCCTCTAGTCAATGGGTGAATGTCACCATAAAAAAGGTATGTGCCTATTCAGCTGCCTCTGACGAAGATAAATCTAAAATCTTCGAATCCTTGCTTTGTGATATCCAGTTCGTTGAATCTATACGAGCTGAGATCCAGTCCAAACTTGACTCTGTCTGTTCAGAGTTGAGTGAAAAATCTGAAAAACTAAATGAGTTGAGAAATCTTCATATTGAACTTCAATCTCATGAGTTGCTGGTACAAAAGGTTCAGCTTGAAAATGAAAAAATCAAGCTTGAAATTGCCAACCTCAGGAAGATTGTGACCTCATGGTCAAAAGCTTCCAGGTTTCACCACAAGTGCTTGAATGAACAAGTCCCTACCCAGGTTCAGGCAGTGATAGGCGGCGATTTTGAAGCTGCTGCCACCCTCTCTGACTTGTTCAATGATGATGTGAAACCTGAAATCTCCATTCCTCCTTCTACTGTTATCTCTCCTGAAGAGATGAAGAAATGGTATTTCATTAGAGGTCTAAATGATTACCACACTGAAATGGAAGTTGGTTCTACTTCTTCTAACACCAGCCACCCATCTCCATCCACTGAGGGAAATGGTGCAAGCTCCTCAGCAAGCACCAGCAACCCCTTTCCTCATCTTCCCATAATTGGCATGATGCCAAATGAAGGAAGAGTCCAATACTCTTCTGGGGAATCTTTTGAAGGAGATATTGGAAGTGATGGTTTTAAACATGTCGCTCCTCAGCAGCTTACCATCAAAGCTACTGAACCCTTCAAAAGAAGTAAGGTCGTTGTCCCATATGACTATAGCACGCCTCGGCGAGCTAATACGGTCAATCAGCAACCTCAACAAGTTGTTCCTCAACCCTCTTCTTCTTCATCTTCTCAGCAACCTCCTGCCCATTCTGATAGTAAAATTGATCAGCATGGACGTCTTATAAAGAGACGTGTCAGGTTTGGTGATGCCAGATATCAGCAAGTGGGACCTTCTCAGGTCAAACCTGCTGATAAACAGGCTCATCAGCAGACACCTCAATCTATGCATGTTCCTTCTAAGATAAGGCACGACACTCCTCAAGGAGGAAGAATGCCTCATTCTCAAAATAGGTATCCTACTCCTCAAAGAGGATACTTGCCACATCAGCAAGTTAGACCTATTACTCCTCAAAGAGGACACTTGCCACATCAGCAAGTTAGACCTATTACTCCTCAAAGAGGACACTTGCCACATCAGCAAGTAAGATCCACTACTCCAAAAAGGGAGTATCTACCTCACAGGCAAATGAGGTCAGCTACCCCAAATCAGCAATCTAGACCGATCACTCCCAAAAGGATGCATCAGTCTCATCAGCAGGGTCCTTCTTCTTCTTCTCTCCCTGCTGTTAAACAAGCTTGGAGTGTAGTCAAGGGATCACAAAATCCCTCTGCTTCTCAATCTGAGGATCCAAAAGGAAAGTCCATTTTGGGTCCTGCTCCTAAGATGCCTCAGCTTCCACTTAAGCATAAGCAAAAGTCAAAGCAAAAGAAAAAGGCATCTTCCTCATCTGACCCCCAAATTAACGAGCTCACTCAGCGAGTTAATGATCTTTCTTCTCAATTGAAGGAATTCTTCCTTCAAAATCAAAAGGGCAGCACCTCTGATAAAAAATGCTACATATGTGGCAGCAGAGGTCATGTTGCTTCTAATTGTGATGAAGATAACTCCAGGGATGCTCCTGAAGTTGTCATTCAACCAAATCCTCCTTCCTCAACAGCTGCTTCCTCCTCCACTATAGTCAGCGAGAGCTCTCCTTCTGCTGAACTTGAAAATAGTGTAGGAGATACAACTGTTCTCACTGAGGAAAACATTGCTAACTTCATTGCAGCCCAGCATGTATCCATTCCTCACTCACAAAGGGTTATTACCAATGAGTTTGGTGAACCAGCTATCATAGTTGAGTTCAGCAATACAGATGTGGTCAGCAACTTGGTCTTCATTCAAAATGATAATACCATAACTCCATTTGATGGTGATGAATCATCTTATGGCACCTTTCCTCTAGATTCTCTCCCTCCTTATCCTTCTACTCAAGCTGAAGAGGAATCCTCTGAAGCTGCTGCTATTAACCCTGCTGATCTTGCTATCAGCGAGTTTAATAGTGAACCCATCTAAATCCTTCTGTTATATCCATGCAGGGCTCGCTGGGAAAAGGTGTGTGGTACTTGGACAGTGGCTGTTCAAAACACATGACTGGCTCTAAGACCCTGCTGGATAACTACGTAGAGGCTGCTGGCCCTACTATAGTGTTTGGTGACAACTCCACTGGACAAACTGAAGGTTATGGTCATCTCTCTAATGGTCTCATTAAGTTCACCAAGGTTGCTTATGTAAATGGTTTGAAACATAATCTTATCAGCATAAGTCAACTTTGTGATGCTGACTACAAAGTGATTCTTGATAAGCATCAAGGCACTATTGTAAATGTGAACAAGGAAGTTGTCTTGGTCGCTCCAAGAAAACGAGATGTATATCTTGTTGACTTCACTCCTATCAAGACTGACAGTGAGACTTGTTTCTTTGCTAAGTCAGCAGCTGAACTCAATTGGTTGTGGCACAAGCGTATGTCGCATGTGAATTTCAAAACAATCAACTCTCTGGCCAAAAAGAACCTTGTTCGTGGCCTTCCACATCTCTCTTTTGAAAAGGATAGACTCTGTGGTGCTTGTGAAAAAGGTAAAAGCCATAGAGCTACCTTCAAAACAAAGCAGGCCAATTCTATCACTGGCTGCTTCCATCTTCTTCACATGGACCTTTTTGGTCCAGTGAATGTCCAAAGCTTAAAGGGTAGCAGATACACTTTAGTAATTGTGGATGAATATTCACGATACACTTGGACTATCTTTCTTCGTTCAAAATGATAATACCATAACTCCATTTGATGGTGATGAATCATCTTATGGCACCTTTCCTCTAGATTCTCTCCCTCCTTATCCTTCTACTCAAGCTGAAGAGGAATCCTCTGAAGCTGCTGCTATTAACCCTGCTGATCTTGCTATCAGCGAGTTTAATAGTGAACCCATCTAAATCCTTCTGTTATATCCATGCAGGGCTCGCTGGGAAAAGGTGTGTGGTACTTGGACAGTGGCTGTTCAAAACACATGACTGGCTCTAAGACCCTGCTGGATAACTACGTAGAGGCTGCTGGCCCTACTATAGTGTTTGGTGACAACTCCACTGGACAAACTGAAGGTTATGGTCATCTCTCTAATGGTCTCATTAAGTTCACCAAGGTTGCTTATGTAAATGGTTTGAAACATAATCTTATCAGCATAAGTCAACTTTGTGATGCTGACTACAAAGTGATTCTTGATAAGCATCAAGGCACTATTGTAAATGTGAACAAGGAAGTTGTCTTGGTCGCTCCAAGAAAACGAGATGTATATCTTGTTGACTTCACTCCTATCAAGACTGACAGTGAGACTTGTTTCTTTGCTAAGTCAGCAGCTGAACTCAATTGGTTGTGGCACAAGCGTATGTCGCATGTGAATTTCAAAACAATCAACTCTCTGGCCAAAAAGAACCTTGTTCGTGGCCTTCCACATCTCTCTTTTGAAAAGGATAGACTCTGTGGTGCTTGTGAAAAAGGTAAAAGCCATAGAGCTACCTTCAAAACAAAGCAGGCCAATTCTATCACTGGCTGCTTCCATCTTCTTCACATGGACCTTTTTGGTCCAGTGAATGTCCAAAGCTTAAAGGGTAGCAGATACACTTTAGTAATTGTGGATGAATATTCACGATACACTTGGACTATCTTTCTTCGTTCAAAGAGTGATGCTGCTGAAGAGATTATAAATTTCATCAAGAAAATGGAAAATCTAAACAGCATAAGGGTTAAAGAACTCAGGAGCGATCATGGTACTGAGTTCAGAAACCAAACTCTTGAATCCTTTTGTGCTGATCAAGGGATCTCGCAAAACTTCTCTTCCACTAGAACTCCTGAGCAAAATGGTGTTGCTGAAAGAAGAAATATAACTCTAATAGAAGCAACCCGTACCATGCTTAGTGAGTCTTCTTTGCCTAGTAAATTCTGGGCAGAAGCTATCAGCACTGCTTGTCATACCCAAAATAGATGTCTCATTGTTAAAAGACATGACAAGACAGCTTATGAGGTTTTGAAAGGTAAGAAACCTCAAATAAAATACTTCCATGTATTTGGATGTCCTGTTTTCATCCTAAACAATAAAGATCACTTAGGAAAATTTGATCCTAAAGCTGATGATGGATACTTTCTTGGATATTCCTCCATCAGCAAGGCATTCAGAGTATTTAATACTCGCCTTCAAAAGGTGGATGAATCCATTCATGTTACCTTTGATGAAAGTTCATCTGCTCTCAAGGACATCCAAACTACTTCATCAGAAGTCATTTTCAATGAGCTCGCTGATCCTCTCACTGAGGAAGCTGACTCATTTGTTGATGCATCTTGATCACTGCCAGATAATAATCAGCATGCCACACAAGATAGTTCAGCTGATGCTGAACTAGAGCAAGTTGCTGCTCATATCTACTCGATTGAGCCAGTTGAGCCTATCTTAAGATCAATCGATGCTGCATCAGCCAAACCTAGTTCACTGGCTGATGACGTGCATGCTGATGACCCTGCTGAGGAAGAGTTTCATGATGCATGCTGATGATATGGAGTCAGCTGATGACTCCAACATTAATGGTAACTCAACTCAGTCGAATGGCTCAACTGATCATACTCCTTCTAATCCCATTCTTACCATTGACCCCATCTCTCAGTCTTCCGCTGACACTCAACTAGGTTCCTCAAGTGTTCCAGCACTTCGATGGACATCTAGTCATCCAGCTCACCAAATCATTGGTGATCCTTCTCAAGGGATCATTACTCGATCAGCGACTAGAAACACATGTCTCTATGTAAATTTCTTGTCAATGATCACTCCTAAGAATATAGGAGAAGCAATGGTTGATCCTTCGTGGGTAGAGGCTATGCAAGAGGAACTTACTCAGTTCCAGAGACAGCATGTCTGGTTTCTTGTTCCTCTACCTGCTGACAAAGAACCCATTGGGACAAAATGGGTTTATAGGAACAAAATGGACGAATATGGTGTAGTTACTCGTAACAAGGCTAGGCTGGTTGCACAAGGATACCTTCAGGAAGAAGGTGTTGATTATGATGAAACATTTGCACCAGTGGCCCGTTTGGAAGCTATTCGCTTATTCTTGGCACATGCTGCTTACAGAAACTTCACAGTATATCAGATGGATGTCAAGAGTGCCTTCCTAAATGGAAAACTCGACGAGGAAGTTTATGTTAAGCAGCCACCTGGTTTTGAAGATCCAGCTAAGCCACACCATGTCTATCGTCTTTATAAGGCACTTTATGGCCTTAAACAGTCTCCTAGAGCCTGGTATTACACTCTTTCTGAATTTCTTCTCTCTAACAAGTTTCAGCGAGGATCCATTGACAGCACCCTTTTCATTTATAGAAAGGGCGCTGATGTCCTTTATGTCAAGATATATGTGGATGACATCATCTTTGGATCCTCCAGCAAGAAACTTTGTACCAAGTTCAGCTCACTAATGTCCTCTCATTTTGAGATGAGCATGATGGGTGAGCTGACCTTCTTTCTTGGTCTTCAAATTCGCCAACTCCCAAATGGCATTTTTATCAATCAGGAGAAGTACATTCGAGACATGCTGGCCAAATTTGACATGTCCAATGTCACTACTAAGGCCACTCCTATGTCTCCTCCAAACAATCTCCATGCTGATCCTGAAGGTAAGCATGTGAACCCCACTCACTATCGGGGAATGATAGGCTCGCTGATGTATCTCACAGCGAGTCGTCCTGACATTATGTTTGCCACTTGCTTATGTGCAAGATATCAAGCATCTCCCAGGGAGTCTCACCTTCTCGCTGTCAAGCGAATCTTTAAGTATCTGAAGGGTACTTCCTCACTGGGTCATTGGTATCCCAAAGACTCTTCTTTTGACTTAGTTGCATATTCTGACTCTGACTATGCTGGATGCATGTTAGACAGAAAGAGCACCAGTGGGGGATGTCAACTGTTGGGGGGGAAGCTGACTAGTTGGTCTAGTAAGAAACAACATACAGTGTCCATCTCCACTGCTGAAGCAGAATATGTGTCAGCAGCGAGTTGTTGTGCACAAGTCCTCTGGATGAAAAACCAACTCGCTGACTATGACTTAGAATTTTCTAAGATTTCCATAATGTGTGACAATACAAGTGCAATTGCTATCACACACAATCCTGTTCAGCATTCTAAGACCAAACACATAGATATTAGGTACCACTTTATTCGTGACCATGTCATGAAAGGGGATGTTGAAATCTACTTCATTCCCACTGATGACCAGCTTGCGGACATATTCACTAAACCAATAGATGAAACCAGATTTAAATATCTGGTCAGCAAGTTGGGAATGCTGAACGGTGAATCAACGACATGACGTTTCATATCTGCTAAAACTCAACTTATCTCTCTCTTTATAAGTTGAAATTGACTCTTGTAGTCAAAAACCTCATCAGTGAGGTTAACTTAAAAGCAATGGAGAGCTGAAAATCTCCATCTAGTCCAGCAGCAAACGGCTCTGGTAAAGATTTACCAAATCCGTTATTCCCTGTTGCTTTGGGAAAAAGCAAAATAAAAGCAATAGAGAGCTGGAAGTCTCTATCTAGTCCAGCAGCAAACGGCTCTGGTAAAGACTTACCAAATCCGTTAGTCCCTGTTGCTTTGGGAATAAGCAAATAAAAGCAATAGAGAGCTGAAAGTCTCTATCTAGTCCAGCAGCAAATGGCTCTGGTAAAGACTTACCAAATCCGTTAGTCCCTGTTGCTTTGGGAATAAGCAAATAAAAGCAATGGAGAGCTGAAAGTTTCCATCTAGTCCAGCAGCAAACGGCTCTGGTAAAGACTAACTAAATCCGTTGATAGCTGACAGTTTGCTAAAAATTATATTCTTTATTCATCAGCGACTAACGTCGGTCGTGAAGTCGCTGACTGAAACTCGTTTTCTAAATGACTCAACATATTTTTGTGGATATGTTTCCATTCTAACTAATTTTTTTTATGGAATCATATACAATAAGTATTAATTAGAATATTTTATTAGGATTTCAAAAAGGTTACCTCGATTTTCTCCCTAATGGGCAACTTGTACTGTGTATACGCCGTCAACACTCGAGTACGTTGAAAATAGTGGTACGATTGTCAAATCAAGCCCTGTTTATACGTTACTCACATGCGTATATACATACATTTTTATATAAAAAAAATTTAAAATTTTTATGCAATAAAATGTTTTTTCTGTCATTAATCTTATTTTTAGACCGTATTTTGAACGCCACGTAAGGAAGAGAAAATGCATTGACGGTTCATTTTCACAGAAGTGGGGGCCCATGATAACATCCACATATATATACCCAATTCACTTCCGTTTCCATCATTTTCGCTTCCATTTATCTCATTCTCTCTTAAAAATCTCTCTTATTCAATCTTTCTGTTCATCTTCCTTCTCATCTCTGTATATTAAATCAAATGGCTTCCTCTTCTGAAAATCAAAACACCAACCAAGAAACTCTTGAAAACCACATTCTTGAACATCAAACACAAAATCCTTCATCTGAAAATCAACGAAACTCACCCACTTATGTTGAGTTACCCGCTGATGATCTGGGTACTCAAAAAGCGCTTAAACATGTTCCTCTTTATATGCACTCTGAAACATATGATCCAGAAACCATCGCTCCTTCTTCGAAAGTTAACTTTCAAGCCCAAAGAATCGCTATTAAACCTAATAACTACTTAGGGTCTCTTGAAGTTCCATCAAATGCTACTGGGTACCAGCAGATGCTAGACTTTATAAAAGCATGCCCTGCAAGCAACGCTATCTATGCTGATCCTGAATATATGTATGTTTATCTCCTTCGAGAGTTTTGGTGGACATGTGACTATCATGTAAGTATCGATGCCATATCTGGCACTGTGAAGAAGAATCAGGTACGCATAACAATCACTCCCAAGATTATACGATCAGCGCTTGGTCTTCCTGACCAGTCAGGACAACAACCATTCATCAACCCAGCAACGGCTGAACAATGGAAGGAGTGGCTGCCCAAAATTTGATATGGAACAGATGTGGAACCACCTGAAGCTGTACCCAGCAATCCCACCAAGAAGCATCTCCCTGGTGTGTGGAGATTACTCTTCGCTCATGTCATTCAATGTTTGGGAGGAATGATAACATGAACAACACAATATCATACAACATTACTAAGAAACAAGGCTTTCAAACCTGATATGCTAAAAAGTTTGTAGTCCAGAGTTCGGATATAATAAAGTCAGTACATATTGCACACGGAATGCAACGCATCAAAACATAATTCCATCATTTTATCCAAGATTCTTTATACTACTAGAAAACTGGGCTTTACCGACGGAAAAAAAGCCGTCGCCATTACCGACGGATATACCGTCGCAACGTTTTTCAAAGACTACGAGTCAAATTACGACAGATTTACCGACGGATTTACGACGGTTTAGCGACGGGTAACATCCGTAGGTAATCTGTCGGAAAAATACAAACTTTACCGACGGATTAGCGACGGATTATTTAAATATTATTTCATATTTTTAATATTAAATAAAATTATATATATATACCGACGGATTACCGACGGATTAAATAAATTAAGTAACTAAGCTTTAACAATTTAATTCGTATTTAATAAATAAATATTACTTTTTATAAAAATATTACTTTTTAAACATTTCCGTCGGTAATCCGTCGGTAATAGCGACGGATTACCGACGGATAATTTAATAGTTTTTATTTTTAGCTTTTGAACCTATCTATTTAGCTTCATAAACTTTGTAAATAATCAAAAAAGCATGTATGACTGAAATTATAAACACACTGCATGCTTGTTTCTTTGATTAGTTAATAGCCTAAACTCATGCATCGTAATATATAAACAATGCCTAAGATGTATCACATGTAATACAAAAGTCTATAAATGTCTTGTTTTATTCATGTCTAAGGTTGTTATATAATGTATTTATATGATTTCAAGGCTAAAAATCTAAAAATATATTAGTTATCTAATAATTAAATTAAATATCTATCAAATCCGTAATTAAATATATTAGTTTACCTTTTAGCTTTGGAACCTAACTATATATCTATCTTAATAAAATTTGTAAATAATCAAAAAACCATGTAATACTGAAATTATAAACACATTGGCATGCTTGTTTCTTTGATTAGTTAATAGTCTAAACTCATGTATCGTAATATATAAACAATGCCTAAGATATACACACATGTAATACAAAAGACTATAAATGTATTGTTTTATTCATGTCTAAAGTTGTTATATAATGTATTTATATGATTCAAGGCTAAAAATCTAAAAATATATTAGTTATCTAATAATTAAATTAAATATCTATCAAATCCGTAATTAAATATATTAGTTTACCTTTTAGCTTTGGAACCTAACTATATATCTAAAAATCTAAAAATATATTAGTTATCTAATAATTAAATTAAATATCTATCAAAATCCGTAATTAAATATATTAGTTATCTAATAATTAAATTAAATATCTATCAAAATCCGTAATTAAATATATTAGTTATCTAATAATTAAATTAAATATCTATCAAAATCCGTAATTAAATATATTAGTTATCTAATAATTAAATTAAATATCTATCAAAATCCGTAATTAAATATATTAGTTATCTAATAATTAAATTAAATATCTATCAAAATCCGTAATTAAATATATTAGTTATCTAATAATTAAATTAAATATCTATAAAATCTAAAAATATATTAGTTATCTAATAATTAAATTAAATATCTATCAAATCCGTAATTAAATATATTAGTTTACCTTTTAGCTTTGGAAAATCTAAAAATATATTAGTTATCTAATAATTAAATTAAATATCTATCAAAATCCGTAATTAAATATATTAGTTATCTAATAATTAAATTAAATATCTATCAAAATCCGTAATTAAATATATTAGTTATCTAATAATTAAATTAAATATCTATCAAATCCGTAATTAAATATATTAGTTTACCTTTTAGCTTTGGAAAATCTAAAAATATATTAGTTATCTAATAATTAAATTAAATATCTATCAAACCGTTATTATATATATTTTTAACTTTTTGGACTTAACTATCTAGCTAATAAACTTCTTACATAATCAAAAAACATATAAATATCATTAGAATTAAATTGTCATTTTTTTATAAATATATTCGTTGCCATAGTTTCAAAATATCATTAGAATTAAATCTGTTTATAGATATAAAAGTGAAAGTTGTTAGGAACTCGAACATATGTAATTTTTAGTTTTTTAACATAAAAAACTGATTATGGAGCTCAATGAACTTGATAAAATTGATACACGATAATTTATAGAGTACAAGTGTAACATTTATGCCGACGATTTTCATGATACACAACGTTTTAATTAAGAAAAAAAATTGTTTTAACTTTATTATTTTAATATTTGTTATATTTTAACCAAAACTTAACTATTAACCTATAGCTAAAAAAAAAAATTGTTTTAACTTTATTATTTTAATATTTGTTATATTTTAACCAAAACTTAACTATTAACCTATAGCTAAAAACAAATTTAATGATGGTATTTTTGTAATGCTTTGGAAGTTTAGTGGGATGGATTAATGGGTATACATAACAAATTAACAACCTACTGTCCACATTTCTAGCTTTCTCATTTAATTGTTGAAAAAGTTTGATTCATATACATAAATTTAATGTAACTTTTTACTAATGTAATAAAATAAAAATTACAGTGTGTTTTAAACTTGTTGATACACACTTTATTATAAGTCTACTTCTTTTAATATAATAAAATTATAAACATTTTATATTGTAAGACTATTTTGGATTATCTTGTCTTGTAATTATATAGGTTTATGTTTACTTTTCAAAAAAAAATAATAAAAAAATATAGGTTTATGTTTTACTTATTTATTGTTTGAACCAAATCTATTATATTGTCTTTTAGAAAATATTGGAAAAAAAGTGAAAAACTTGAATGTAGTTTCATTTTTTCGTTTCCCACCAGACCCCCAAATCCTCCATATCCCAAAGCAACCTTATCCTCATCTACTTTCAAGATTCATCAACCTTATCCTCATTTTTCACCATCACTTTTTTTACACCACTTTTTTCCATCATCTATTATTATTTAAAAATAAAATCCATCAACCAAATAAAACCTATTCTACCTCTTTATTATTCTTCAAAATCTGTAACTAACAAACCCACTACAGAAAGAATCTCAAATCGAGCGAGCACGTCAAGGTTTAAGTTTTTGTTTGGTTATCTCTAACGTTTTTGTTTGATTTGTGTAGATCTTAAACCCCATCTTTATTTGTTATGTGTAGATCTAATAATTATTGTAAAACAGGCCGAAGATGTGAGGCTATTTTTGGTCGATCCACACTAGAAGTAAACAAAAGATTTTTGTTTATGTATATTCTCACTAACTTTTCCTTCCACATCTATTTGATTTTTTTTTTGTTTTTCTTTTTTCAGATTCTTGGAATAAGCTAGAAGAGTTCATTTTGTAGATGAAATATAAAGCAATTATATGCAGGTAATGTTTGTCTAAGATAGAAACTAGCTATTAATTTCAAGTTCCATTTTATCATATATTTTGTGTTATTTAACTTGGGTTTATAATAATTATTTTCTTTCATGTTTTTGTTTCAGATCTAAAAGAATAAATTTTGAGGTATTGATGGAATGAAAGGGACAAAAAAGCTACTGGGTTATAATTTTGTATGTATAGATTTAGATAGAGATTCATATTTTGATTTCGATTTCCATTGTATCTTTTTTTGTGATGTAATGAAATTCGTTTATCATTGTTCATATTGGTAGATTGTTAATAGAAATTAATTATGGAAATGAATGAGTATCTATTTTGATCTTAATTTAGCTTAATTATTAATTTTTTTTTGTTTTTGAAAAAATATTTACCGATGGATTTTCCGTAGCCTATTCGGTCAAACTAAACATAATTTTACTTTGGAAAAAATATTTACCGATGGATTTTCCGTAGCCTATTCGGTCAAACTAAACATAATTTTACTTTGGAGAAAATACTTGGAGCGTCGGATTACCGACGGGTAATTCTGTAGGTAAAATTTGAGGTCCGTCGCTAAATCTGTCGGAAAATTTTACCGACAAGCTTTTTACCTACGGATTTTTTCCGTCGGTAATCTGTCGGTAATAGTCGTTAGCGACGGATTACCGACGGATTTGACCGTCGGTGAAGGTCAGTTTTCTAGTAGTTACAACAACATAAAAAAGAACATAAAATTCATCTTTGAACATAGATCCAGAAGATTAGTTACAACAACATAAAAAAGAACATAAAATTCATCTTTGAACATAGATCCAGAAGATTAGTTACAACAACATAAAAAAGAACTCAAAAAATCACAAACACCAACAAACTCTTCATCTATCTAAAACAGTATAAAGAAGCAGAACATAAAAGTGAACCTGAATAAATACGATGTAAATAAACCCTTGAGCTCAAGTTAGTTGAATGCTGTAACCAACTTCCTATTTTCTTTCTTTGATACAATTCATCTTTTTAAAATAACATAAGCTCCTGTCACAAATAATTTACAATGATACATAATTTGTAACATCCGTGAGTTTTGACCGTTTGACTTTAAGTACAATTTGACTAACAATTTGAGTTAATGAAATATTTGGGTCGTTTTGTGATTTAATGACAATGTGATATGTTAGTCGGGTCGATAGTTTGACTTAAACGTGTTTAAATGTAGAACGAATTGTATTTTGGTTTGAGGAAGGAAACGGGTCGACCCGTGGGCTATCCACGACCCACCAGCCCCCTTGACCCATTTCCCTCCCCTTATCTTTCCCTTTCACCACATATTTCAACCTCTTTCTCTTTTCTTTCTTTCTCTTTTCTCTCTAAGTAAACAAGACCATCCAACCTCTTTAGTTCTTCATTTCTCTAGCATCATTTGGTGTTTTGGGTTTAGATCAACTCGAAAATCATCATCGTATTCATCTCTTTGTCAGCATATTGAAGAACCAAAAGTCAAAGTGCAAGTGCTATTACCCATTTTGCCATTAATCGGGTTCTAGCTCGAGAAGGAAGTTTTGGTAAGTCTAATTCATCCCATTTACTTCTATTTATGTTAGTTTACTCGTTTCTAGTCATCTCGTACATTTACAAGTTCTAAATCGCCTTAAAATGAGTTTTGGGTTAATTAGGGTTTGTTCGATTTGGAAGATTTGATGATGTTATGGAATGAAATATGGGTTTGGGTAAGTGTATTTAGGTGTTAGAAGGTCAAATGTAACTTCAAAACGGGTCCTATAGCATTGAAGATCGATTTAGGGTTTTGGTTCAAGAGGAATTAGGGTTTTGGGTTGAATTTTCTGCATTTAGGGTTGCTGATCGTAGGCCTGCCCAGTAAGGGGCGTAACCTACAACCTACGGCCCTGTGGGGCGTAGGTTACGCCAGTTGAATTTTCTTTGGGCGTACCTTACGCCAAATGTGGGCGTACCTTACGGTGCTCTCCATTTTCATTACGCCAAATTGCTTCTGTTTACGCCCCCTTGCACTTGAACTTTGTATGGGCGTAAGTTACGGCCCATAGGGGCGTAGCTTACGCCAGTTGTAATTTTCTGATTTTCTTGTTTGACCTAGTTGACTTCCAGAACCCTAATAACGTATCGAGCTTCAATCTAAATCACTTCTTAACTTATTTAACATTGATTAAGAGTCTTAGAAGTCACTTAACGTCGAGAACCACCTTTGGAAACCTAATTAGGGTTTTGCCGAGTATTTGATAACTACGTATATGTGTTTATGTGTGTTGATGTGAATGTACATGATCGATATTTAGGTTTTGGACGCGAAGCGAACATCGAGCGACTGTACTCAACTTTGTATCAAATTTAACTTCTTTGCCGATCAGGTGAGTTTCGTAGCTCCCTACTCAATAGAGATTCGGGCTGAAAAGTGTACATATACGTGTTGTTGGATTGTTTGGTTGATTTGATTGACTGTCTAGTTAATTTCTGATTGATTGTCGATTGATAGATAGTTTTGATTGAGTGTGTGATGGTTTACGAATGTGATTGTGATATTGTAATTTATTAGGATAGTTGTGCATACATGGAAGACGATGATACATTTAATGAGTTGTAGATGTGGTGGGAAGGCTGCGGGCGACCCTATATATAAGCATCTATGGTTCCTTAAATGTAAAGTCGTATGAAATGTATGTGCCTTGTGGTTTCGTTTGGATGGTGGTACGATGGACTAGTGGATGGATTTGATTATGCATGTGCTTATTTATTTGTGCGGATATACACGCAAACATACTCTATTCGATACATTAATTGACGTCTTATTGTTTGGACACACATATTATGCCCTCGTTTGTGATTATTATGCAGTGTTTAGGATAGTAGTGTATACATAGAAGTCGGTTTTACTTTCAAAGAGTTTTAGATGTGGTGGGAAGGCTGCGGATGACCCTATACATAAGCATCTAGAACTTGATGAAAGTAAAATCCTCCGAAGTGTATATACGCGTTGTTTTGAGTAAATGATGGACTTGGTAATACGTTTGGAATAGACATGAATGCCTTGATGTACTTGACTTGTACGGTACATACTCAAGCATACTTTTATTGCTGCGTTGATGACATTATTGACACACATTTGATATACGTTGTGGTCTTAGATACGTATGATACATGATTTGATGTTAATATTTCGCGTGCTCAATTATTATACGCAATTACTTTACCCTTATAATCTTGTGATGATTTGATATTGTGATTAGGTTAGTTGTACATACATGGAAGACGATGATACCTTTAATGAGTTGTAGATGTGGTGGGAAGGCTGCGGGTGACCCTATATATAAGCATCTATGATTCCTTAAATGTAAAGTCGTATGAAATGTATGTGCATTGTAGTTGATTGATTTGTGATATGATGGTTTTGTGATTGAGATTGATGAGACGGTTCATTACGTTTGATTGACTTAGTTAAGTTGTGAAGTATATTATTATTATTAGGATAGACGTGCATACATGGAAGTCGGTTATGCCTTCCAAGGGTTTTAGATGTGGTGGGAAGGCTGCGGGTGACCCTATATATAAGCATCTGGGACTCGAAGAATGTAGAATCCTCCTAAGTGTATGTACGTATAGTTTAATTTGGGATAATGATTGATGGTTGATAGTTGTTGAATTTGTGGTTGAGGTATATACGCGGTTTACACGCAAGCATTCTATATGTATATACGCGGTTTACACGCAAGCATTCTATATATATATACGCGGTTTACACGCAAGCATTCTATATATATATATACGCGGTTTACACGCAAGCATTCTATATATATATATACGCGGTTTACACGCAAGCATTCTATATATATATATACGCGGTTTACACGCAAGCATTCTATATATATATACGCGGTTTACACGCAAGCATTCCATATATATATACGCGGTTTACACGCAAGCATACTATATATAAATATATACGCGGTTTACAAGCATGCATACTCTGTTTACGCGTCTACACGCAAGCACACCCTATTTGATGCATTTGTGACATGGTTGATACGAATTTGACATACATTATGGATATGCATACATGCGATACACGATTTGGTTATTGACATCTTTTGCGCATATTCATTACATGCTTGCTTGTCTTGTGAAATCTTATTGTGGATGTTATTGTGTTTTCGTAGAGGCTCACTGTAAGTCATGTTTCGCCTCTACTCGTATATTGTGATTATTGACGGTGGTTCCTTATGGACCATTACTACGAACTCACCAACCTTGTGTTGACTATGCTTAGTACACTTTTCAGGTTATCAGGTTATTCCAGGGCGTGGAGTTTGATTGTTTGATTGCTGTTGAACCCGGACTTGGACTTATATGGATCAAGGATCCATTTGCCTTCTTTTGCATTGTACTTATGACTTTTAGCCATCTTTTGATGTTCTTTTGTAAACCTTGATGGTGACTTGCTCCTTATGTATTTTGGTACTTGTTTATTTTAATGTATGGATTCACTGAATCCTTTGCTTGCATATAGTTCATGTTCTACATTAATTCCACCTTGTGCTATATGATTTCCGTCATATTCTGAGCCTTGGCTTGGGGTGTTACATAATTAAAACCCAACAATGAAGAAACCCAATATCCAAAAACCTTTAATTTCTTAGTTATAAAACCCACACAATTAATAAAGCTTAAAAGAAATCTCATTAAGGCATTTTATGAATTAAAATCCAACAATGATCAAACCCAATATCCAAGAAACCTTTAATTAGACTTTTACCAACCTTTTGATATGTGAACTTGCACCATCTTCTTCTGTAACATCCGTGAGTTTTGACCCGTTGACTTTTCGTGTAATATGACTAACTATTTAAGTTAATGAATTATTTGAGTCGTTTTGTGGATTAAATGACAATGTGCTATATTCGGGTCGAAAATATGTTTTGATCGGTGTTTAAATGTGTAACGATTGTAATTTGGCTTGAGAAGAGAAACGGGTCGGCCCGTGGGTAGTCCACGATCCACCAGCCACCCAAGACCCAATCCTTTCCTTATCTATTCTTTCCCTCTTTCATTTCTATCTATCTTTCTCTCATTTCTCTTAAGTAAAAAGGGCAAAAAGAACCCATTTCATTTCTACTTCTATCTATCATCGATTGGTGTTTTGGAACTAGTATAACACTAGAATCATAGTCTTCTAAACCACATTATCGTCATATCGAAGAATCAAAGGTGGAAGTTCTTGCATTTTACCCATTTTGACCTAATTTCGGGTTTGAGCTCAAGGAGAAGTTCTGGTAAGTCTAATTCATCCCATTTACTTCTATTTATGTTAGTTTACTCATTTCTAGTCATCTCGTACTTTTACAAGTCTTAAATCGGGTCGAAATGGAATTAGGGTTAAATTAGGGTTTCGGTTTGGGTTGAATGATTTGGAAGTGTTCTTGATGTTTTGGAATGGAAATTTGTAATGGGTTATGTGTATTTATGTTTAATGGCACTTAGTTAAGCTTCAAAATGAGTTTCAAGCTCTTACAAATCGTTTTGGTATGCTTTGGGTCGAATTTTGGGGGTTTTGGTTCGTTTTCTGCACTTAGGGCTGCTGGTACTGGTGCTGGGAATTGTCCCACTGCGGCGCAGTGGAGGGGCCTAGTCCCACTGCGGTGCAGTGGATTACCACTGCCCATTCTGCCTTGTTTTGGCCCACTGCGGCGCAGTGGCTTGGCTTTGCCCCACTGCGGCGCAGTGGCTTGGCTTTGCCCCACTGCGGCGCAGTGGATTCATTCTGGACATTCGCGTGCGTCAGTTTTCAAACGTTAATAACTTTTGATCCGTAAGTCCAAATAAGTCGTATGACCTATCGTTGGAATCGTAAGAGAGTCTAGTTTCACGTAGTAACCTTCATTTTGTATGAATCTTCGTGCATTTCTAAAAACGTCTAGTCAAAGTGTTATGTTTCACACTCGGTAATGTTAAGAAAGTAATTGTGGGTTCGTGACTCAACTTAAACCTAAGGAACCAACTTATTTATGATTATAAAGTTGACATTATGATATGTGGCATGCTTTGATAGGTTGTGAACACGTGGGGCCCAATACTCGCTATTAATCTTTTATTAACTCGACTTAAGCTTCTTTGCCGATCAAGGTGAGTTTTCGTATCTCCCTACTCGCTTGAGATTCGGGCTGAAAAGTGTAAACTTGCGTGTTTACTTACGTTGTCGATTGATTGATTGATTGATTTGGTTTAAATGTTGGATTAATGAGACGGTTATCACGTTTGAATGACTTGATTTATGTTTTGTTAAGTATTTCGTTAATATTAGGATAGACGTACATACATGGAAGTCGGTTATGCCTTCAAAGGGTTTTAGATGTGGTGGGAAGGCTGCGGGTGACCCTATACATAAGCATCTAGAACTTGATGAAAGTAGAATCCTCCGAAGTGTATGTACGCATTGTTGAGAGGAATTGATGGATGTTGGGAATGTGTTTGGAACGGATATATACGCCATGTTATACTTGACTGGTACGGTACACACTCAAGCATACTTTTATTGTTGCATTGATGACGTTATTGACGCGCATTTGATATATGTTGTGGTCTTACATACGTATGATACATGATTTGATGCTAATATCTCGCGTGCTCGTTTATTATACGCAATTACTTTGCCCTTATGATCTTGTAATGATTTGCTATTACGATTAGGTTAGTTGTACATACATGGAAGACGATGATACCTTTAATGAATTGTAGATGTGGTGGGAAGGCTGCGGGCGACCCTATATATAAGCATCTATGATTCCTTAAATGTAAAGTCGTATGAAATGTATGTGCATTGTAGTTTTAGATGATTTGTTGTACGATAGACTTGTGATTTGGTTGATGTACTTCCAAGTGCTTTACACTTGAGAACATGCTTTTGTACTTATTGATTGGTTGATGTACTTCCAAGTATACTTACTTGATGAATGGTTCCACGTACTTCCAAGTGTCATACACTTGAGATCGCGCAATGTACGACGTACTACCAAGTTGTTAGACTTGAGAATATTGTGTTGGTAATGGTTTTTTTGTTGTCATGGTACTCTTAGGATGCGTTATCTGATGCCAAATTGTTGGTCATGCCTTTTATGCATTCAACACTTACATTGATATTTACATCATTTGTGCATACTTATTACACATTTACTGATAATGGTGTAATCTTGTTGTTGGACGTTATTGTATTACTTAGAGGCTCGCTGTAAGTCAGGTCTAGCCTCCATTCGTATATTGTGATTATTGACGATGGTTCCTTATGGACCATTACTACGAACTCACCAACCTTGTGTTGACTATGCTTAGTACACTTTTCAGGTAATCAGGTTCTCCGGACGTGGAGTTTAGTTCCTTGCTTGCTGTTAAACCCGGGCTTTGGACTTTATGAATCAAGGATTCATCGACCTTCTCTTTTGCATTATACTTAGGATCGATTCGCCATCTTCGGAAATGTTCTTTTGTAAACTTTGATGGTTATTTGCTCCTTATGTATTTTGGTACTTGTTTCGTATTGTATGGATTCACTGAATCTTTATTTGCATTTAGTTCTTGTTCTATTGTAATTCCACCTTGTGCTATATGATTTCCGTGATATTTCGAGCCTCGACTTGGGGTGTTACATCTTCCTTGTTATTTGATTCGACCAAAACCCCAAAAAGGCAAAAACTCCACAGATTCGACCAAAACCGCAAAACTCCACTGATTGTGGTTTGTTACTTGCCGACCAGAAAACTAAAGAGAAAAACACTTTAAAAACTTAACTCTTGTCATCATCTTCATCAAAAATCCCTAATTTCAAAAACCCTAAATAATAAACTTAGCATAATAATTTCCATTTTTAATCAGTAATATAACAAAAATTAAATAAAAAAATGTTATAATCTTACCTTTGATCATCATCTTCATCTACTGAATACATGTAAAACAAAAATCAAAAGAAAAGGCAAAGGCAAAAAAGAGTATGAACAATAATTTATATATCATGATTTGCAATGTGAACAAAAAAGAGTATATTACAGATCTGATTCAAGAAAAGGAAGAGAGAAAAATTTGATTCAAATGATTTTGAATCTTGATTGGGAAAGTGTTTAATATTTCTCTCTCTTCTCTCTTTTGTTAAAGTGTATGTCTCTTCTCTCTCTTCTGTCTAGGAATAGACAGGTTGTAAACACCAATAATACAGAGTATACATATTCAAATTTTAAAACCCGCCCAAACAATATATACGTATACAATAAAACACATAGTATAAACACTACAAAATACCTACTAATTTCATCATCAGCTTACCTCATAATCCTATGTGGACACCTCCTCTGGTTGACAACACCTGTTTTGTTACATCAGCCGAAGTCCTCCTCTAGTAGAGGAGGAGATTCATCAATATTCAACCCACGAATCCTTTTGGTACAGGTCTTCAACTCTCTTCTACCAACAATTCTGCCATCCCATGACATGGGCATGTCACATCTTCTCCATTCATTTGATATAATATCATCACATGAAGAGCCCATGCAATTACCATATCTTGGGCCCCCAGCAAGCCAACTATTGTTATTTAATTTATAGCAAGGACTCTCTTCAGATGGCCCTTCCATTGCCGCCATATCACCACCGATTGGCATCTCCTGATAAGAGGATGAGTAGCTCACTTCATAAGCACGGGGAGTGACTGAAGTCTGTTCAGCGTTACATTAACATTTTGATTCCATATTAGCCTGTTCACATCCTGATTCTTTTAGCCCAATCTGGGAATCTACAACCCGATCTGCTAGCTCAACTAAAATGGTTTGAGCTGTAACAGAGCCTTCGCCTTCATCTTTCAAACCCAAATGACCTAAATCAGATGATGTTGTTTGATTATTGTTGCCACAGGCCAACTTCTTCCCCTGTGCTTTAGAAGAATCAGAATGTGTATTTTTCCCTATGGATCCACATTGTCGTGAAGTTCCTGCCTTACTAAATCCACCTTTTGCTATGAAGGTGTACAATGCCAGTTCAAACCTTAACTGTAGTACGTAAAACACATAACGTCAAAGCCAGTAAATAACAGCCCCACATTGAAAAGAATAAGAATTCCATTCTTACTTCTTTCAATTCCATGGCCCCACTTTGGCAAAGATAACCCCAGCAAGCATTTCTAACACGTTCTCCATGCATGCCATAATCTTGTCCTTCTGCGAACACCTACAATAAACATGGAATGATAACATGAACAACACAATATCATACAACATTACTAAGAAACAAGGCTTTCAAACCTGATATGCTAAAAAGTTTGTAGTCCAGAGTTCGGATATAATAAAGTCAGTACATATTGCACACGGAATGCAACGCATCAAAACATAATTCCATCATTTTATCCAAGATTCTTTATACTACTAGAAAACTGGGCTTTACCGACGGAATTACCGACGGAAAAATCGCCATTACCGACGGATTTACCGACGGATATACCGTCGCAACGTTTTTCAAAGACTACGAGTCAAATTACGACAGATTTACCGACGGATTTACGACGGTTTAGCGACGGATTACCGACGGATATACCGTCGCAACGTTTTTCAAAGACTACGAGTCAAATTACGACAGATTTACCGACGGATTTACGACGGTTAGCGACGGATTATTTAAATATTATTTCATATTTTTAATATTAAATAAAATTATATATATACCGACGGATTACCGACGGATTAAATAAATTAAGTAACTAAGCTTTAACAATTTAATTCGTATTTAATAAATAAATATTACTTTTTATAAAAATATTACTTTTTAAACATTTCCGTCGGTAATAGCGACGGATTACCGACGGATAATTTAATAGTTTTTATTTTTAGCTTTTGAACCTATCTATGTAGCTTCATAAACTTTGTAAATAATCAAAAAAGCATGTATGACTGAAATTATAAACACACTGCATGCTTGTTTCTTTGATTAGTTAATAGCCTAAACTAATGCATCGTAATATATAAACAATGCCTAAGATGTATCACATGTAATACAAAAGTCTATAAATGTCTTGTTTTATTCATGTCTAAGGTTGTTATATAATGTATTTATATGATTTCAAGGCTAAAAATCTAAAAATATATTAGTTATCTAATAATTAAATTAAATATCTATCAAATCCGTAATTAAATATATTAGTTTACCTTTTAGCTTTGGAACCTAACTATATATCTATCTTAATAAAATTTGTAAATAATCAAAAAACCATGTAATACTGAAATTATAAACACATTGGCATGCTTGTTTCTTTGATTAGTTAATAGCCTAAACTAATGCATCGTAATATATAAACAATGCCTAAGATGTATCACATGTAATACAAAAGTCTATAAATGTCTTGTTTTTTCATGTCTAAGGTTGTTATATAATGTATTTATATGATTTCAAGGCTAAAAATCTAAAAATATATTAGTTATCTAATAATTAAATTAAATATCTATCAAATCCGTAATTAAATATATTAGTTTACCTTTTAGCTTTGGAACCTAACTATATATCTATCTTAATAAAATTTGTAAATAATCAAAAAACCATGTAATACTGAAATTATAAACACATTGGCATGCTTGTTTCTTTGATTAGTTAATAGCCTAAACTAATGCATCGTAATATATAAACAATGCCTAAGATATACACACATGTAATACAAAAGACTATAAATGTATTGTTTTATTCATGTCTAAAGTTGTTATATAATGTATTTATATGATTCCAAGGTTAAAAATCTAAAAATATATTAGTTATCTAATAATTAAATTAAATATCTATCAAATCCGTAATTAAATATATTAGTTTACCTTTTAGCTTTGGAACCTAACTATATATCTATCTTAATAAAATTTGTAAATAATCAAAAAACCATGTAATACTGAAATTATAAACACATTGGCATGCTTGTTTCTTTGATTAGTTAATAGTCTAAACTCATGTATCGTAATATATAAACAATGCCTAAGATATACACACATGTAATACAAAAGACTATAAATGTATTGTTTTATTCATGTCTAAAGTTGTTATATAATGTATTTATATGATTCCAAGGTTAAAAATCTAAAATATATAATCATCCGTCGGTAATCCGTCGGTGATAGCGACGGATTACCTACGGATTACCGACGGATTACCGACGGATATACCGTCGCAACGTTTTTCAAAGACTACGAGTCAAATTACGACAGATTTACCGACGGATTTACGACGGTTATTTAAATATTATTTCATATTTTTAATATTAAATAAAATTATATATATACCGACGGATTACCGACGGATTACCACATTACCGACGGATTTACCGACGGATATACCGTCGCAACGTTTTTCAAAGACTACGAGTCAAATTACGACAGATTTACCGACGGATTTACCGACGGATATACCGTCGCAACGTTTTTCAAAGACTACGAGTCAAATTACGACAGATTTACCGACGGATTACCGACGGATAATTTAATAGTTTTTATTTTTAGCTTTTGAACCTATCTATGTAGCTTCATAAACTTTGTAAATAATCAAAAAAGCATGTATGACTGAAATTATAAACACACTGGCATGCTTGTTTCTTTGATTAGTTAATAGCCTAAACTCATGCATCGTAATATATAAACAATGCCTAAGATATACACACATGTAATACAAAAGACTATAAATGTATTGTTTTATTCATGTCTAAAGTTGTTATATAATGTATTTATATGATTCCAAGGTTAAAAATCTAAAAATATATTAGTTA
Organism: Erigeron breviscapus; assembly: GCA_034093135.1. NCBI lineage: Eukaryota > Viridiplantae > Streptophyta > Magnoliopsida > Asterales > Asteraceae > Erigeron > Erigeron breviscapus. The sequence continues at coordinate 16,267,614 of CM067175.1, read as the reverse complement.
TCTAATAATTAAATTAAATATCTATCAAATCCGTAATTAAATATATTAGTTTACCTTTTAGCTTTGGAACCTAACTATATATCTATCTTAATAAAATTTGTAAATAATCAAAAAACCATGTAATACTGAAATTATAAACACATTGGCATGCTTGTTTCTTTGATTAGTTAATAGTCTAAACTCATGTATCGTAATATATAAACAATGCCTAAGATATACACACATGTAATACAAAAGACTATAAATGTATTGTTTTATTCATGTCTAAAGTTGTTATATAATGTATTTATATGATTCCAAGGTTAAAAATCTAAAATATATTAGTTATCTAATAATTAAATTAAATAATCTGATCATGAAAAAAGACTTATAAATATTTATTATTATTTATCATCAATCATAACGTAGCAACCACATTAAAATAACAATGATGACGTCAATTACAGAGAAATCACGGGCGAACAGTACCAAACTAAAATAAAAACTTATAATCTCTGCTATTCATTAATACGTGATGTTAAAATAACCACAAAGTTGATAATAATTACCAACTTGCCATTGTGAACAGGCCAAAACGACACCATCTTTTTATGGTGGAAGTGTCTGTGAATTGAAGAAGGGGGCACAACTTTCCTTTTTCGTTTTTACTTTTTAATCAGGTTTGGTTAAAAGAGCGAATTTACCGCTCAACTAGCTTTTTGTTAATAAGTACTGGATCCTTGTACCCGAATTGACTTAAACTAGTAAGATTACCCTCACTTAGCTACGATTTTAGCATGTTTAGTTTTTGTTTACAATAAATTATTTAACATTTGTCTTGAATACATTTTACCAAAACATAAATAACCAACAATAAATATTTGTTATTGTTGTGTTGGAAATGTAATAATATCTTTTCAAACAACAATTTTTCACAAAGTATAAGTTTGTGATTAAATTAAATAATCTGATCATGAAAAAAGACGTATAAATATTTATTATTATTTATCATCAATCATAACGTAGCAACCACATTAAAATAACAATGTATAAAAATATCATCTATTATATATTTAATAACACGATATTAAAATAACAATGTATAAAAATATCCTATTATATATTTAATAACACGATATTAAAATAACAATGTATAAAAATATCCTATTATATATTTAATAACACGATATTAAAATAACAATGTATAAAAATATCCTATTATATATTTAATAACACGATATTAAAATAACAATGTATAAAAATATCCTATTATATATTTAATAACACGATATTAAAATAACAATGTATAAAAATATCCTATTATATATTTAATAACACGATATTAAAATAACAATGTATAAAAATATCCGCTATTATATATTTAATAACACGATATTAAAATAACAATGTATAAAAATATCCTATTATATATTTAATAACACGATATTAAAATAACAATGTATAAAAATATCCTATTATATATTTAATAACACGATATTAAAATAACAATGTATAAAAATATCCTATTATATATTTAATAACACGATATTAAAATAACAATGTATAAAAATATCCTATTATATATTTAATAACACGATATTAAAATAACAATGTATAAAAATATCCTATTATATATTTAATAACACGATATTAAAATAACAATGTATAAAAATATCCTATTATATATTTAATAACACGATATTAAAATAACAATGTATAAAAATATCCTATTATATATTTAATAACACGATATTAAAATAACAAAGATGACGTCAATTACAGAGAAATCACGGGCGAACAGTACCAAACGAATAATATCGTAGCAACCAAACTAAAATAAAAACTTATAATCTCTGCTATTCATTAATACGTGATGTTAAAATAACCACAAAGTTGATAATAATTACCAACTTGCCATTGTGAACAGGCCAAAACGACACCATCTTTTTATGGTGAATGAGGTGTATGTGAATTGAAGAAGGGGGCACAACTTTCCTTTTTCGTTTTTACTTTTTAATCAGGTTTGGTTAAAAGAGCGAATTTACCGCTCAACTAGCTTTTTGTTAATAAGTACTGGATCCTTGTACCCGAATTGACTTAAACTAGTAAGATTACCCTCACTTAGCTACGATTTTAGCATGTTTAGTTTTTGTTTACAATAAATTATTTAACATTTGTCTTGAATACATTTTACCAAAACATAAATAACCAACAATAAATATTTGTTATTGTTGTGTTGGAAATGTAATAATATCTTTTCAAACAACAATTTTTCACAAAGTATAAGTTTGTGATTAAATTAAATAATCTGATCATGAAAAAAGACGTATAAATATTTATTATTATTTATCATCAATCATAACGTAGCAACCACATTAAAATAACAATGTATAAAAATATCATCTATTATATATTTAATAACACGATATTAAAATAACAAAGATGACGTCAATTACAGAGAAATCACGGGCGAACAGTACCAAACGAATAATATCGTAGCAACCAAACTAAAATAAAAACTTATAATCTCTGCTATTCATTAATACGTGATGTTAAAATAACCACAAAGTTGATAATAATTACCAACTTGCCATTGTGAACAGGCCAAAACGACACCATCTTTTTATGGTGAATGAGGGATATAGTAATGAGTTGTCATTGCACCTATACGAGAGACTAACCAAATATTATTATAACTTGACTTGAAAAATGTATATGATAATACTAGTTTAATAACCCCGCGTATTATGGGGTTTAAATAATTTATTCATAAAATGTGACGCATTATATTATACCTCATATCTTACAATTTTTGAAATTAATAAAAAATAAAAAATGACAGGATAGAGTCTTAGCTAATCTTCATCTAGTTGTCACAAATTTATTAATATCCATAAGTGACACAATTCAAGGTGTTAGCTAATGACTCAATGTACATATGCTAATACCGTTGTTCAGTTATTCTGCAAACCTAAATCCGTTTTTTTAGTATCTAATCGTGTGTTGTGGTGGTGCTTAATGTAGGGTCAGCCCAATTAGTATAGGCTATTTACTCTTGTAGTAAAGATCAAATTATAATCTTTAGTATAGGATAGTTTAGTTTTATTTGTAGTTTATGAATAGAATATATATTTTTTCGTTTAAAATATAAAAGGGAATTAGATAAATTGTTTTTGAGCAAAGTTATAAGGATGTGCCTTATGTACTCTTCCAAGGTTAGTCCTTGGATTCGTCCTCCCTTGTACACCACGGGGCTGGACTTGTCTTTGGACTCGTCCTTCCCCACTCGTCCCCCCATGGACGAATGTTTAAGCATTTTTCTTCTTTTTTTTTTAAATTTTGTGAGTGTATAATTAAATAAAAGGTGGGTCCAAGACTAGTCCCTGATATAAGATTGGATTTAGAGAGATTAGTCATTGGATGGTTTTTTGCTGATGTGGCGCTGATTAGGACTAGTTCTCTCGAGGACGAGTCTATGCATAAGACGGCCTCTAAAAGTATAAAGTGAAAGGCTTTATCTCAAAATTAACTTGGAAAATTAATGCTGGTATAACTAACAACCACAACCTTCACTGAAGTTAATACACATATGCTTGTAGAAATTCTTATTGGAGATATATGCAATTATCCCTTGTTTATGACAATTAGTTAACCAGGCAGACTTGTTCTATGGTGTTTCATCAAACACCTTGTGTGCAAACTAATTTAATTAACAATAAACCTAAAATAACATAGAAAAACATGTGAATGTCAAAAATAAATGAGATGGATAATCGATTAAAGAAATCAATTTTCGATAATAATTGATTAAATCACCACAAACAAACAAAAATTTCCCTTTGTTTTTTTCCTTTTTTTTATCTTGCTCAATTGGAAAAATTAAAGCTAAACTTTTGGTCTTTGCTTTGTTGTTGCTCCACCACCAAAATGATGGCCACCAGTTTAGGATTTCAATATTATAATTGCTTGTGGTTTGCTAACGAAATCAAAAGAAAAAAAAAACAACTTATATTAGTTCTCTTTTGAACAAGTCACTACAACTAAAGAAAAAAAGAAAACAACTTTGGGGGTTTAATTTTTTCCTATGGAAATGGATTGTAAAAAAGAAATCAGGTCATGGAACTATAGAAAATTGTTTGAGAAAAAGAATGAGAAGAAAGAAAACTTCTTTTTTATAACATATCCTTTTATTAAAAGAAAACTTTTTTTATAACATCATCTATTCTAGAAACTGAGGTAGAGAAGGACCCTTTGGTTGGCCACATCAGATATTTTTGAAAAAATGCTTCTAAAAGCAATCTTGTTTTATTAATATAAAAGATAAAAGATTATTACCCGTGCGTTATAGCGGGGTTTTGATAAGTTATTTATGGACTTTGACGTATTGTTTCATACTTTTTTTTACATGAAATAAGTTAAGCAGGTGTTTATTAAAAAAATTGTGATAAAATTAAATTTCTATTTTAAATGTACCATCTTTTCTTTGATTCTTTCAGCATAGATTATTTAATTTGTTTGATGAAAATCACTATTCTTCCCTTTTATGAAATAGTTGCGACCATAGTTGTCAACTTGTGACTCGACTCATTTTATGTATGTTTTGACTCGTGAATCGAATCGTGACTCGACTCGTAATAATCATAATCTAAAAATATATAATCAAAAGTATAATACACGTGTAAAAATGAGAATAAATCGATAACCTAATCACATTTAAAAATAACAAATGAATGTTAATAGTATAATTTAGTGTTATTTATGAAAAATACCTTTTTATTTAAATTTTGATGTGTTTTATTAATTTTTAGTTTTAATTAATTTAGAAATTAAGAAAAATAATTAAAATACTAAGAGAAGTATAAAGATTGGAAGATATTTGAAGAAAAAATAAAAGTTGGAGGACTTAAAAGAAACATTTTTTTAAATGGACTGTCAATTTATATAAAGTAGATAGAAAAGATAAAATGATCATATAGAGATCACAAACATCTCTCATCTACATAAATTCTCTCTCTCTTCCTTATCCTATATACACATACACACATTATGATATATAGATATAGATATATAAACAAATTCTAAATCTAGCATCCCACGATGAAGACGATGCAAAGTAAAAAAAGCTTCCACCTCAAATATCACGGTAATGTTATCGTAATTTCCTTTTTTCAGCTGAAAATTCTCACTCGTAAGGTTCGCGAGTCGACTCGACTCGTTTCGAGTCACTCCTTGACTCACAATTCTACTAGGAGTCATAAACCTTGGCGAGTCACTGACCGAGTCGACTCTTTTAAACCTTGTTTTGACTCGACTCGTACGAGTCGACTTGTGACTCGTACGAGTTTAACAACTATGGTTGCGACCAATCTACAACATGTGTAAATTAGTTATTATCTTTCTTCATCACCTATTTTGATTTTTCCACGTGAGTTGATTTTATGCTAAAGTATGATTAGGTTTATCAATTAGGAGGATATATATCATATAAAATTATAGAAAACAAAAATATAAAAACTGATAAATTTGATTATATAAATGGCTCTTTATTTAGTACTGTAATATAGTAGTTCAGTAGTAATACATTAATATGGACCATTAATCCATTATGTAATATAGACCATATCGATCCGTCAATGATGTTCAGTTCAGCTGGTCGGAGGCACTCCTGGTTTTACGTAAGGTTTTGAATTTGATTTTTAGGGATGACAAATCTTGGGGTTCTCCTTCCGAGTACTTGTCACGGTCCATGGTCAATATCTCATTGTTTAGGGTACCTGCAAGACTTCACCATTATACGGTGAGGTTTTGCTGATATCATATTACGACCAAATGTTTGAAAAAATCAAAGATCAAGTCGATCCGTTGGGCCAATTTAATACCATTAATAATTCTAATGTCTTCCAACTACCTCCCTTTTCCTCTGCAGCCACCACATCACCACCCCCCAATCTATTGTCACACCCCACCGTCTCTCCACAATCGCCTATCTCTTTCTCTCTTTTCTCAGATTATGCGATTATCTATGAGCTATGTGTATAGATCCGACTGTGTTTGATATGTGTCTACATCCGGTGATCGTTTGTGTTGTGTTTTCTCTTTTTCTTTTCTTTCTGAATGTAAGTTTTGTTAAAATCAGGCACTTGTGAAGCCTTTGACGGTGGAGAAGCAATCATGCTGATGGAATAGGCAATGTTAACGACCACGGGTACATGCCTTTTTTTGTAAAAAAAAATAATAATTTATGCATATGGATTTGTACCAAATGCATAAAAAAGGAAATTAATAATGGGGTGGCCAGCAACCCATAGGTTACTGTTGTAGGCGATGGTAAGTGGTTATACTTCATGTTTTTCGTTGCTTATTATTCTCAATAATTAGGATTTGTACCATCTGCTTAAAGAAAAGTAACAGAGAAAAGTAACTTCCGTGAGAGGCAATGAAGTTGCGAATTTGTTAAAAAAAGAAAGAATGGAGTAAGAAACAAAAGAGAATGACGAATATACTTTTATTTAAATGTCTAACAAAATTACAAAATTGTGTTCCACAACCCCCCGAGATAGAGACCTAGTAATATACATAAAAGGAAACTAATATACTTTTATTTAAATGTCTAACCAAATTGTGTTCCACAACCCCGGGTTTTACCCGGGATAGAGACCTAGTAATATATTTAAAAAGAAACTAATAAAATTAATAAATCTGCCTTTTTTTTTATATGCAAACTAATCAACCAACTGGAAACATGATCCTAATTCCTAAATAAAAGTAAGTGATAATAAAGACTCCTAATAAAATGCAAGTCATGATAATATATCAGAACTTCCCTGTTAGACTAGGCCATCACCTCCCTCATCATGATCCTTCTAGACATCTCAAAAATTAGATGTTTCTCAACAACAACGTGTCCATAACAGAAACTAGTACAACCTTGTAGCTCACACAAACAAAAAATTAAGCACAAGTTAAAAGAATCCATACCTCAAAATGTGACCCTTGTGAGGAATGTGGTGCTGATATCCTAGGAATTGATATGATCGCTCGAATACGTGCTCCAAGTTTTGAGTAGCAATTTCTGTGGGTGCGAATGTCACAAAAACGTAAGGTGGATTCATAAACACTCTCCAAGGTGACCTACATCGTATACGAGCTAATCTTCTAACAAAGCGGTGTGAGGCTTCATCCTGAATTCAGTCTATCAACCATGGAGTACAATCTAACTAATGTAATTCTATTACGCTCAGATCCGAGCTAATCTTCTAACAAAGCGGTGTGAGGCTTCATCTTGAATTCAGTCTATCAACTATGGAGTACAATTTAACTGATGTAATTCTATTACGCTCAGATCCAATCTCAAGTGTCACCCCTAAAACGAAAGTGTATCTACGAGGTCCCCCATGAACAATATGTCTTTCACTCAAAATGTCAATACCTCTTGTAGTGAGATAACTATGTGTGGCTTGTCGATCGACGGGTAAAAGGACACGGATATCGTCACGAAACGTGAGAAATACCAAATCCCCTCTCAACAAGGGGAAGTGTTCAACACGTTCCACCACTCAACTTCTCCACATACCATCAGCAGCCGCTCCTGTGTATAAGTTATAACATGTGTATTTTTAAATTAGGTTATCGTTCATTACTGAAAAATGGTGCGTCTAACTAATCGCAACCGCCGCCAAGTGGTTCACCCTCCACCTGCACCAACACTGCCATGGTTACGCCAACGTGATAACTGTGACCTCCAAGTGCGTCACCCGATACAAGCTCCTGACATTAATATCCACAACTTTAACTGGCGTCGCCAACGGCCTCGTCGGGCACCGACACCTAAACTAGAACCGACACCGGCACTCAGAAATGAGATCATCTTGATTCATACTAATGTTTCATTGATAACTCGATCTAGGATTCTATCGCGCTGGTTCTATGAACAATTCTCATATGCGACGCTAGTAGTCAAGTGTTCAACATGTTCCACAACCCGAATTCTCCACACACCATCAGCACCTCCTCCTAAAACCTCATCCTAAAACATACTCATAATAAATGATGTTATCATCTAAACTATGCTCAACATATTGCATGATTGTATTCCCACCGACGGGTATACTAGAATCCTAACATCTCCCCAAATCCCAAACGATCTATTACCAAATCGTGGATCTGTCAAATCAATCCGCATTGTTTGCCTAAAATCCGTCACGTTAAAAACAATTAAAGCAACAACTAAACAGCTCGTAAGTATCAACAATTCAACATGAATTGTCATTGATATTTAGGAGTCGTCGTCTAGTTGTTGCTTTAATTGTTTTGACCTGAAATATTTTAAGCAAACAATGCGGATTGAATTGACAGATCTATAATTTAGTAATAGATAGTTTGGGATTTGGGGAGATGTTAGGATTCTAGTATACCCGTCGGTGGGAATACAATCATGCAATATGTTGAGCATAGTTTAGATGATAACATCATTTATTGTGAGTATGTTTTAGGAGCGGCTAATGATGGTATGTGGAGAAGTTGGGTGGTGGAACGTATTGAACACATGACTACTAGCGTCGCATATAAGAATTTTTCATAGAACCAGCGTGATAGAATCCTAGATCAAGTTATCAATGAAACATTAGTACGAATCAAGATGTTGTGGATGATCTCATTGCTGAGTGTCGGTGCCGGTTCTAGTTTAGGTGTCGGTGCCCAACGAGGTCGTTGGCGACGCCAGTTAACGTTGTGGATATTAATGTCGGAGCTTGTATCGGGTGACGCACTTGGAGGTCACGGTTATCACGTTGGCGTGACCGTGGTGGTGTTGATGCAAGTGGCGGGTGAACCACTTAGCGGTTGTTGCGATTAGTTGGACACAACATTTTTCAGTAATGAACGATAACCTAATCTCAAAATACACAGGTTGACAAGAGCGGCTGCTGATGGTATGTGGAGAAGTTGGGTGGTGGAACGTGTTGAACACTTTCTCTTGCTGAGAGGGGATTTGGGATTTCTCACGTGTCGTGACGATATCTGTGTCCTTTTACCCGTCGATCGACAAGCCACACATAGTTATCTCACTACAAGAGGTATTGACATTTTGAGTGAAAGACATATTGTTCATGGGGGACCTCGTAGATACACTTTCGTTTTAGGGGTGACACTTGAGATTGGATCTGGGCATAATAGAATCACATCAGTTACATTGTATTAGCTTGTGGCTGAAGCCTCACACCACTTTGTTAGGGGACTAGTTCGTATTCGAAGGAGGTCACGTTGGAGAGTGTTTATGGATCCACCGTATGTTTTTGTGACATTCGCACCCACAGCGGGGTATCTCATCATATGTTACAATTTGCTACTCAGGACTTGGAGCACGTATTCGAGCGATCATATCAATTCCTACAATATCAGCACCACATTCCTCACAAGGGTCACATTTTGAGGTATGGATTGTTTTAACTTGTGCTTAATTGTTTGTTTGTGTGAGTTACAATGTTCTACTAGTTTTTGTTATGGACACGTTGTTGTTGAGAAACATCTAATTTTTGAGATGTTTACAAGGATCATGATGAGGGAGGTGATGGCCTAGTCTAATAGGGAACTTCTGATATATTCATGACTTGCATTTTATTAGGAGTCTTTATTATCACTTACTTTTATTTAGGAATTAGGATCATGTTTCGGTTGGTTGATTAGCTTGCATATTACTAGTTAGATTTATTATCTTTATTAGTTTCCTTTTATGTATATTACCAAGTCTCTATCCAGGGTAAAACCCAGGGTTGTGGAACACAATTTTGTTAGACATTTAAATAAAAGTATAGTGGTCATTCATAAAATTTGTATAGATTGTGATTGTAGATAGAAAATTACATATAATCATGAAAGTATAAAACTTCACAAATAAAGATCAAAGTTTTTAAATCAAAGTAGAATTGGTTATTTAGGATCAAAGTTTGCCTTACACCATAGTTGTCATGGCTTCCTCTTGACACTACTCAACAATAGCTGAAAGCACTGCTCACGTATTAATGCTCATATATTTGTCTAATGTATGATGGTTTATATATTGCTCTTTATGCTCGTATACTGTATAACTTTTGTTTCATATTTTGTATTCGTTACATTGATTTCAATCTTTATTTTCTCTGTTTCGATCATCTATATTTCAAAGCAGGAGAAGAGTAAAAAAATGTTGGTATGTAATTTGCAAAGTGCAATATTGCTCTGGTTAAAGTTTTAAGTGCTCCATGGCATGCCTTGCTGGTTCTTGAAACTTTAGAACCCACATATTGACGCAGACGGAATAAAGATAAATAATTGATTCTGTTGATTATAAGAATACCCAGAAACAATCCTTCTAAAATTCGTTGATTCAAAAGAGAATACCGAAAATTAGGAATTTCACACTAAAACACACACATATGTGATTAGGGAAAAATGAAATTTTGATATATGATAAACTGATCATTTCCCATAGTTCAGATACATATAAATAGAGCTGCAAAATTCGAATGGGCCCTAAAAGACAAGCGGGCCGAAAGCTATGACAAAATAAAAGTCCATAAAAACCCGAAAAAACATAAAAAAGTCCAAAACTCATAGAAAAAGGCCGTTTCGGGGCTCGAAGGTCGACCCAAATCGCCGACTTGATGCGTCTCGTTTCTGCGGTCGTTTTGAGTGGTAATACGCCCAAAACGGAGCCCTGTAGCAAAAGTTATGGCCATGCCTCTTTTTAATCATATCTTGACCTTCTAAATACAAAAGGGCTTGGACTTCAATAGTTGGGCCTACATCACATATGGATTGGTCACATGTCAGACATAGATGTGAATTGCTATTGACTATTGAGTACATGGCACATGGAGTTATAAAATCTGCATGGCTTAATAAGTTAATATATTATGATGTCCTTGCATTATTCATATGTCTTTCAACGTGCAATCCATTTCTGGGAATTCTTTAATTGCACGTGTTTGTGAAACGAGATTGTTTCATTTTCATATGATATATGTTTGTTATCAAGGCTGATTCATACTTTAAGTGCTAATAGGGAACACTATGCTCGATTAAATTTAGGTAGTCTTTAGTAATTTTCTAGTCTCAAATAGAAAATTAATATACAGTATCAAGTAAAAAAAATTCCCTAAATGATTAGGTGAACATTTAACTGTATTAGAAGTTTAGAACCAAAATAATTCAATACCTTTTGTGACAACTCGTAATTTATTAGCAACGGGTTAGTCTTAATCTCAGTCATTATTATAATTTCGTCTAAATTAGACAATTATAGACGTGGAAATTATTAGATAATTGAACTTTTGGTTTAGTTCAATTAGACGTATCCTGATGACGTAGACTATTAGCTATTTAGACGAATGTCTGGTCTTAAAAATAACTTTAAATAAATATTTAAATGTTATGTATTGTACACGGTAAATAGACTGTCTAGACTTAATATTTTTAAAGTTTAGTTTGACGAAGTTTTATTGGCTTGTCTTAACTAAAATGAGACGAGGGAAAATACCCTTACTTTAAATTATAACCTTTTAGTCATACGGTATTTAATCGTAAGCATTTTACCAAATTAAGGGTACAAAATATCACAAAAATAGCCACATGGGCTGGTCCTTGTTTGTGTGGCAGGGAACTAAACACCAAAACTTTCCCCCCTTTTCTTTCTTTGGTCGACACACACACACAAGAACACACACACAAAAAGCAATCAACCTCAAATTGGTTTTGGCAAGGAGAAATCAAGGGAAAAATATATCAAAGTGTTATAACAAAATCATTGGCAAGAAAATCATCATCATCATCATCTTCATCTTTTCTTCAAGAACACAAATTTTGGTAAGTTAACTTTTCTCTAAACTTTTGATTTGATTTAAATTCAATCTAAGGGTTTATTTCAGTTTAGTTAATTGAATTAGAAGCCTTTGAACATGATGTGAATTTAGGGTTTTGATGATTAATGAAATTTTGACTTAGAAATTAGGTCTTTGAAATCAAAATGGTTGAAATTGTGAAATGGTTGGCGAAATGGATTATTTCCAGGTTCTTGAACATATATATAGTCAATTCAATGAAAGGGTTTGATTAGAAAACGACATGATGTTGAGTCAAGGATTCGCTGACCAGACTTGGTCGCTGACGTATGTCGTCAGCAAGTCATCAGCGAGTCAGTGACTCTTGTCAGCGGGTGGTTTACTTTCCAAATTGTGTGTCAAGGCGGGAAGAATTCAAATCAAAAGAAGACAAGAAGTCACATGGTGGTTCATCCAACTGTAATTTACTAAATATGGCAAAGATGCAGTTGGACCAAAAGAAGGGTATTCTCTCTCATACCCGGTTTGGTATAGAAGACAAAGGCTCCTGGATACAAGTACGTCGAGCCAATGAGATGTCGACAACCACCACCTATCACTATCAATGTAAGGCTGTGTTGCTCTAATTCCTCCTCTATATAAAGCAACACAGCCGCATTAAAACACTTTGTGTTTGTCACCACAAGTGTGTGTCACTTATATTTCTCTCTTGTAATTGTTTGAGTTTTTAGTTTGTCTAGACTTAGCAATTATTAGTTCATTTGTATTCTTGTAAGAGAAGTTGTAATATCGACCATGTATTCATCGTTTAATTCAATGATACATATGATTAGACTTGCTTAGATCTTTGCACTTGAACTTTATTCTTGTTCTTGTTCTTTACTTTCTGTATTTACTTTCTTGACTAGATTAATTAAACATAAGTGTGCAAATCGTGGACTGTCAAGTGGTATCAGAGCCTCTGTTTCTAAGTTATTGAAACAAGATCTGTTTGCATACTTACTTTCTTCTTAAAATTCTATACTTTCTTTTCCCTCTAACCTTCTAATCTTTTCTTAAGACAAGAACATGACTACTGTACCAACTCTCGTGAACACACGTGACTTTGGTTACGTGTATGTTCCTCCAAAATTCGAGCCTGATGACTTTGGATCTTGGAAGGAAAGAATGCTACTTCACATTGTTGGTGTAGAACCCTATCTTATGACCATTCTAACTATTGGTCCATATGTACCCACTCTGGTACAAAGAACACCAGGAGCAACTGCTGATGCTCCTGAGATTGTGATTGACATTGTCAAACCAGAGGTACAATGGACTGATGACGAGAGGAGGCTAGTCAATCTAGATGCTAGACTCAAAAACATGATTATCACTACCCTTCCCACTGGTATCATGAAACTCGTCATCAAATATCCCACCTCTAAACAGGTCTGGGATAGATTATGTAGCATGTATGAAGGTTCTATTGATACAATTGCTACAAAAAATATTGACCTTAAAAGGGCTTATGAAAAATTCCTCTATCTTCCAAATGAACGTCTTGACAGCACCTATACCCGATTCAAAGGGTTGCTGAATGATATGACGAATGTTGGTATCACTCATGACGACTTTGAAGTGTGCCACAAATTCATTGACAGTCTTCCCATGAAGTGGCAAGGATTTAGACAAATCCTTAGAACCACAAAGCAGCTTCAAGGTCTTGATCTTGAGGCTCTCTTTGGTATGCTTCAATTTGAAGAGAGAGCTCTTGCTCAAAACCTAAGAGCTGCTGCTGAAGCACAATGAAGTGCTGGTCCCTCCTCTTCTACTTCTTCTTCTGGTTATTCTGTCACTGATCCCCTGGCCCTTGTCTCTGCTGAGCCCATTAATCTTAATATTGGTGCCAGCTCTTCTAATCTTCCATCTCCTATTCAATCTCTTGTTAATGATCTCGATGCTGATGAGAAACAAGAGATGTTCAGCGACTTCATGGATTTTGCCCTGGTCGCTGGAAAAAGGTACTCCAGAAAATGGAACAACCGTAAGTCGGTTGCTCCATATAAATCTCCTGTTGATAAATCTCAAGAGGAGTGCTGGAGATGTGGTAGGAAGGGACACTACCAAAAGGAGTGCAGAGTTGCTATTCCAACTCCTGCTGCTCCCAAGACTAACTCTGTCAAACCTGCTGATGAGTACAGGAACAAATACTATCAGCTCAAAGCAAAGGTAGCTGAAATGGAGAAGGCCAAGACACCAGCAAAAGGACTGGTGGCTGAAGAGCATGACTGGGCTGAATCAGATGATTCAGACAGTGAAGAATATGTGGATGCCATGTGCCTGATGGCACTTGCTGATGGCGATGCACTGACAAAAGATCAAGTCTCCTCTAGTCAATGGGTGAATGTCACCATAAAAAAGGTATGTGCCTATTCAGCTGCCTCTGACGAAGATAAATCTAAAATCTTCGAATCCTTGCTTTGTGATATCCAGTTCGTTGAATCTATACGAGCTGAGATCCAGTCCAAACTTGACTCTGTCTGTTCAGAGTTGAGTGAAAAATCTGAAAAACTAAATGAGTTGAGAAATGTTCATATTGAACTTCAATCTCATGAGTTGCTGGCACAAAAGGTTCAGCTTGAAAATGAAAAACTCAAGCTTGAAATTGCCAACCTCAGGAAGATTGTGACCTCATGGTCAAAAGCTTCCAGGTTTCACCACAAGTGCTTGAATGAACAAGTCCCTACCCAGGTTCAGGCAGTGATAGGCGGCGATTTTGAAGCTGCTGCCACCCTCTCTGACTTGTTCAATGATGATGTGAAACCTGAAATCTCCATTCCTCCTTCTACTGTTATCTCTCCTGAAGAGATGAAGAAATGGTATTTCATTAGAGGTCTAAATGATTACCACACTGAAATGGAAGTTGGTTCTACTTCTTCTAACACCAGCCACCCATCTCCATCCACTGAGGGAAATGGTGCAAGCTCCTCAGCAAGCACCAGCAACCCCTTTCCTCATCTTCCCATAATTGGCATGATGCCAAATGAAGGAAGAGTCCAATACTCTTCTGGGGAATCTTTTGAAGGAGATATTGGAAGTGATGGTTTTAAACCTGTCGCTCCTCAGCAGCTTACCATCAAAGCTACTGAACCCTTCAAAAGAAGTAAGGTCGCTGTCCCATATGACTATAGCACGCCTCGGCGAGCTAATACGGTCAATCAGCAACCTCAACAAGTTGTTCCTCAACCCTCTTCTTCTTCATCTTCTCAGCAACCTCCTGCCCATTCTGATAGTAAAATTGATCAGCATGGACGTCTTATAAAGAGACGTGTCAGGTTTGGTGATGCCAGATATCAGCAAGTGGGACCTTCTCAGGTCAAACCTGCTGATAAACAGGCTCATCAGCAGACACCTCAATCTATGCCTGTTCCTTCTAAGATAAGGCACGACACTCCTCAAGGAGGAAGAATGCCTCATTCTCAAAATAGGTATCCTACTCCTCAAAGAGGATACTTGCCACATCAGCAAGGTAGACCTATTACTTCTCAAAGAGGACACTTGCCACATCAGCAAGTTAGACCTATTACTCCTCAAAGAGGACACTTGCCACATCAGCAAGTAAGATCCACTACTCCAAAAAGGGAGTATCTACCTCACAGGCAAATGAGGTCAGCTACCCCAAATCAGCAATCTAGACCGATCACTCCCAAAAGGATGCATCAGTCTCATCAGCAGGGTCCTTCTTCTTCTTCTCTCCCTGCTGTTAAACAAGCTTGGAGTGTAGTCAAGGGATCACAAAATCCCTCTGCTTCTCAATCTGAGGATCCAAAAGGAAAGTCCATTTTGGGTCCTGCTCCTAAGATGCCTCAGCTTACACTTAAGCATAAGCAAAAGTCAAAGCAAAAGAAAAAGGCATCTTCCTCATCTGACCCCCAAATTAACGAGCTCACTCAGCGAGTTAATGATCTTTCTTCTCAATTGAAGGAATTCTTCCTTCAAAATCAAAAGGGCAGCACCTCTGATAAAAAATGCTACATATGTGGCAGCAGAGGTCATGTTGCTTCTAATTGTGATGAAGATAACTCCAGGGATGCTCCTGAAGTTGTCATTCAACCAAATCCTCCTTCCTCAACAGCTGCTTCCTCCTCCACTATAGTCAGCGAGAGCTCTCCTTCTGCTGAACTTGAAAATAGTGTAGGAGATACAACTGTTCTCACTGAGGAAAACATTGCTAACTTCATTGCAGCCCAGCATGTATCCATTCCTCACTCACAAAGGGTTATTACCAATGAGTTTGGTGAACCAGCTATCATAGTTGAGTTCAGCAATACAGATGTGGTCAGCAACTTGGTCTTCATTCAAAATGATAATACCATAACTCCATTTGATGGTGATGAATCATCTTATGGCACCTTTCCTCTAGATTCTCTCCCTCCTTATCCTTCTACTCAAGCTGAAGAGGAATCCTCTGAAGCTGCTGCTATTAACCCTGCTGATCTTGCTATCAGCGAGTTTAATAGTGAACCCATCTAAATCCTTCTATTATATCCATGCAGGGCTCGCTGGGAAAAGGTGTGTGGTACTTGGACAGTGGCTGTTCAAAACACATGACTGGCTCTAAGACCCTACTGGATAACTACGTAGAGGCTGCTGGCCCTACTGTAGTGTTTGGTGACAACTCCACTGGACAAACTGAAGGTTATGGTCATCTCTCTAATGGTCTCATTAAGTTCACCAAGGTTGCTTATGTAAATGGTTTGAAACATAATCTTATCAGCATAAGTCAACTTTGTGATGCTGACTACAAAGTGATTCTTGATAAGCATCAAGGCACTATTGTAAATGTGAACAAGGAAGTTGTCTTGGTCGCTCCAAGAAAACGAGATGTATATCTTGTTGACTTCACTCCTATCAAGACTGACAGTGAGACTTGTTTCTTTGCTAAGTCAGCAGCTGAACTCAATTGGTTGTGGCACAAGCGTATGTCGCATGTGAATTTCAAAACAATCAACTCTCTGGCCAAAAAGAACCTTGTTCGTGGCCTTCCACATCTCTCTTTTGAAAAGGATAGACTCTGTGGTGCTTGTGAAAAAGGTAAAAGCCATAGAGCTACCTTCAAAACAAAGCAGGCCAATTCTATCACTGGCTGCTTCCATCTTCTTCACATGGACCTTTTTGGTCCAGTGAATGTCCAAAGCTTAAAGGGTAGCAGATACACTTTAGTAATTGTGGATGAATATTCACGATACACTTGGACTATCTTTCTTCGTTCAAAGAGTGATGCTGCTGAAGAGATTATAAATTTCATCAAGAAAATGGAAAATCTAAACAGCATAAGGGTTAAAGAACTCAGGAGCGATCATGGTACTGAGTTCAGAAACCAAACTCTTGAATCCTTTTGTGCTGATCAAGGGATCTCGCAAAACTTCTCTTCCACTAGAACTCCTGAGCAAAATGGTGTTGCTGAAAGAAGAAATAGAACTCTAATAGAAGCAGCCCGTACCATGCTTAGTGAGTCTTCTTTGCCTAGTAAATTCTGGGCAGAAGCTATCAGCACTGCTTGTCATACCCAAAATAGATGTCTCATTGTTAAAAGACATGACAAGACAGCTTATGAGGTTTTGAAAGGTAAGAAACCTCAAATAAAATACTTCCATGTATTTGGATGTCCTGTTTTCATCCTAAACAATAAAGATCACTTAGGAAAATTTGATCCTAAAGCTGATGATGGATACTTTCTTGGATATTCCTCCATCAGCAAGGCATTCAGAGTATTTAATACTCGCCTTCAAAAGGTGGATGAATCCATTCATGTTACCTTTGATGAAAGTTCATCTGCTCTCAAGGACATCCAAACTACTTCATCAGAAGTCATTTTCAATGAGCTCGCTGATCCTCTCACTGAGGAAGCTGACTCATTTGTTGATGCATCTTGCTCACTGCCTGATAATAATCAGCATGCCACACAGGATAGTTCAGTTGATGCTGAACTAGAGCAAGTTGCTGCTCATATCTACTCGATTGAGCCAGTTGAGCCTATCTTAAGATCAATCCATGCTGCATCAGCCAAACCTAGTTCACTGGCTGATGACGTGCATGCTGATGACCCTGCTGAGGAAGAGTTTCATGATGCATCAGCTAATGCTGATATGATGCATGCTGATGACCCTGCTGAGAAGAGTTCATGATGCATGCTGATGACCCTGCTGAGGAAGAGTTTCATGATGCATGCTGATGACCTGCTGAGGAAGAGTTTCATGATGCATGCTGATGACCCTGCTGAGGAAGAGTTTCATGATGCATGCTGATGACCCTGCTGAGGAAGAGTTTCATGATGCATGCTGATGATGCTGAGAAGAGTTCATGATGCATGCTGATGACTGCTGATGAAGAGTCATGATGCATGCTGATGACCCTGCTGAGGAAGAGTTTCATGATGCATGCTGATGATATGGAGTCAGCTGATGACTCCAACATTAATGGTAACTCAACTCAGTCGAATGGCTCAACTGATCATACTCCTTCTAATCCCATTCTTACCATTGACCCCATCTCTCAGTCTTCCGCTGACACTCAACTAGGTTCCTCAAGTGTTCCAGCACTTCGATGGACATCTAGTCATCCAGCTCACCAAATCATTGGTGATCCTTCTCAAGGGATCATTACTCGATCAGCGACTAGAAACACATGTCTCTATGTAAATTTCTTGTCAATGATCACTCCTAAGAATATAGGAGAAGCAATGGTTGATCCTTCGTGGGTAGAGGCTATGCAAGAGGAACTTACTCAGTTCCAGAGACAGCATGTCTGGTTTCTTGTTCCTCTACCTGCTGACAAAGAACCCATTGGGACAAAATGGGTTTATAGGAACAAAATGGACGAAGATGGTGTAGTTACTCGTAACAAGGCTAGGCTGGTTGCACAAGGATACCTTGATGTGCCTCAATATATACATATTTCTCACATCTTATTTGGACGTTTTGTATACGATTTATAGCCGTTTATACATGTTTTGTGGTGCTTTATGGTATTTGCTAGTGGTTTCAGGTCTACAGTAGGTACATCGCTCATAAATGGTAGAAAACGACTTAGGAATGGTCCATATGCACTAACGTTGGAAGCATGGTCGAAAACGAAGCAGAATGAACGAAGACTGAAGAACCTCGCGGCGCGACCTTCGGTCCTCGCGGCGCGAGCCGTTCACGATCCCGATCACCAGCCTAGTCGCGATCTCGTTCACCGATCACCAGCAAACCTCGCGGCGCGAGCAGAATTTCTCGCGGCGCGACCTATCAAGAAAAGTCGCGGCGCGAGTTTTTGTTCTGCAATCCTCTGTTCGAATTGTGGAAGATATCGCGGCGCGAGGAATGGGGGTCGCGGCGCGACTTCGAGCTGACAATATGTTTTTCTCTCTCCTGGGGTATAAATACCAACACCCACTCAACCCTAAACCTAATCTTGGACACTAGAGCATCCATACTTAACTTCCAGCCGTTTTTGAGAGCTTTTCAAGGGTTTTTCATCATTCCAACTATTTTGAAGACTTGAAGATTAGTTTTGGCTATTGTTACTTGTTGTAGCTCGATTGTAACCTCGATTTGGATTACTACTCTATATTTGGTACATTATGTTCTCTTCTCTAACTGAGTATTTAGTTATTTTCATTATGAGTAGCTAAATCTCTATACATCTATGAAGATGAAGTGAAACAATTAGTTATGGTTGCATAATATTTTGAATTCAAGTTGGTTTTACTTAACATTTTATCAAGATCTTAATGAAGTGATTTCTTATACTTAATCTTGTGCACTTGGTGATATTTGTGTTTTTCGATAGTGGTACTAGTTGAATACAAGTATTATTTTAGTTGTTTGTCTATGAACAACTCTTGCTAGGTCATGGTATGATAGTAAAGATACAAGTTTAATAGAAATTATTTTGTTAAGTGGATTTAACGGATGGTGGTACCACGTTTCTTTCACAAAGATAAAATTGTTACTTAGATAATCAAGCAAACTAGTTAGTTCAAGGAATTGTAATAGGGTTGGTGGTACCACTTGTTGCAAGAAATTGTATTGATTAGGTGATTGAGTCGATTTTACAAACGGAGTGCACGCCGAATGTGTTTTTGTCTTGTCACGATTATCATAACCAACTTATATGAATTTTGAGCTTAACCATATGCAACCTAGACTTTTTGTGTAGCGGATTCGACATAGATGGCTTTTTAATTATTTGTTTACACTCAAACTATTTTCGTGTGCTCTCGATTGACGCCGGTTGAGTACTTTAATTTACTTGTTGGTTACATAGCTTTCAGAAACGCATAGTGACAATTCGGTCACTAACCAAACTTCTTTTGATTTACATTTTTACAACTTTTAGTACAACAATCAGTCCTTGTGTTCGATCCTGGTCTTGCCAGTTAACTATATTACATACGAACGGGTACACTGCCCGTAAGTGTGTGGTAGTCAGTAAACGGTAGATCTTGTTATAAATTATTAAACTAGATTTCACACATCAAGTTTTTGGCGCCGCTGCCGGGGAGTGATTTTAAGTACTTTTGGTTGAGATTCTGTGAATCGATCCTTTTTCGTGCTTCGCACGGAGAAGTTACTTGTTTATTTCAATTTTATTTTGCTTTAATTGTACCCCAGGTGCTATTAAGGTTTTGTTTGTTGTGTTGTGTTCGCAGATTATTTACAGGTAGTGGATGAACACTCGAGCTTCTGGGAAACCATTAGCCAAGGCCACATCTAACCCCGATAAACTTAAAAAGCGCACCAAAACACAAACTTTACAACCATCATCATCCGAATCATTTTTCACAAACACCACTCCTTACCAAACCCACATACTTAACGAGACTTACTACGAGTCGGGAAGTAACGAGTGGGGTTATTTTTCCAAAAAAGGGGAACCCATTTCCGATAAAACACCAACTCCACCCGAATCGCCAAAACCGGACATCAACATGGCCGGTCGACAAAATAATCCGCCCGATCTCTTCAACATGAAAATCGAGGACCTTCCTCGAACCATACCTACAACTCGCCGATTGGCCATCCGTGCACCCGAGATCGACACTTTCGCGGTGAAAGGTAACCATTTACAGATGGTTAAGGATTTGTGCTTTGATGGATGGCATAAAAGAGACCCTCATGAGCATCTTGACAAGTTCGAGATGATTTGCAATCTATTCAACTATGGGGAAAACCAAGCCAACAATGTTAAGATGACGCTTTTCCTATGTCTCTCACGGGAGAGGCTCACAAATGGTTGAAAGGATTAGCGCCGGATAGTTTGACTACTTGGGGGGTGGTTAAGGAAGCTTTTATAGATAGATTCTTTCCGGCTAATCGGGAAAGAGAGCTTAGGCTTGTTATCCGTTCTTTTAGACAAGACGAGGATGAGTCGATAGTTGAAGCTTGGTTAAGGATGAAGGATCTTTTGTGGGAATGTCCCGGGCATGGGGTGAGTGACACCGAAGTTGTGGGGATATTTTTGGATGGAATGAATAGGGAGAACTACGAGAAGATGGTAATGACTTGTGGGGGTAGTATTAGCTACAAGACCTCAAGTGAGCTTTGGAAGATGTTTGAGGATATGGCAAAAGCTCAAGTCTCTAGACCGTCGAATAGGGATAGGAGATCACGTAAGGTAGTAGCTCGGGTGGATGATGGTGAAACATCCGAGGTAGTCACTGAAATTCGAAAACTTTCAAACCGAATGGATGAAAGGTTCTCTATGGTGGAGAACAACTTTGGTGGGCTTGAGCGTGATGTGAAGATCATGGCGGGGGGATGTGTTCATTGTGGTGGTCCACACCATCCTGATGAGTGTGATTCTGTGACACAAGAAGATGTGAACTTTGTGCAAAATCAACGCCAAGGAAATTATCAATCTCTCTTCCAACGTGGTGGCAACTACCAAGGCCGCTACCAAGGTAACTCTTCGAATTCTTCTAATTTTTATTCTAACAATCGTGGTGGTAATTTTCAAGGTAGGTGGCAAAAAGATGATACCCATGGAGCACCTCAACAACAACAACCACCCTCACCTCCAAGGAAGGAGGAAAATCAAGATGAAAGCTCGCCTCTCATGGCCATGATGGCCAAGTTTCTTGATAAACAAGACAAGAGGGAGGAAGCTCAAGAGAAGCGAAATGCTTCAATGGAAAACTATTCCAAGCTTTTGAATGAAAAGATTGGGGGGTTGCATGACAAGATTGACATTAGCAATAGCAACAACCAAGCTTTGATTTCTAACTTGGAAAAGAGAATCGATAGAATGGGCAATCAACAAAGGCAACCGGGTACTCTTCCAAGCAATACCCAACAAAACCCAAATCAAGACAAAGGTCAATGGCGAAAGGGGGATGACAAGTACAAAGGACCCCAACACCGGAATGAAACCGTTAATGCCATAACCACGCGGTCCGGGAAGGTAACTACGCCTCCTATTGATAATTCTCGTATTTATAATGTTTCTCCTTTAGTTGGGCAGTTTGATGAGGAAGACGATGAAGAGGTAGAGATGGAATCACCACCGGTGGTCACTACTTCGGTTCCTAAAGCCACACCAATCAAGGAACCCGAAGTCAAGCCCTACAAGCCCAAGATTCCTTTTCCTCAACGCTTGAGGAAGGAAAAGATTCAAGAACAATACAACAAGTTCTTTGACATGATCAAAACGGTGACAATCAATGTGCCGTTAGTTGATCTCATTTTGGGCATGCCTAATTATGCCAAGTTTATCAAAGAGCTAGTGACAGATAAGAAGAAGCTTGAGGAAGCAAAGGCAACATTTTTCAATGAGGAATGCTCGGCGGTAATCCAAAATAAGCTTCCACCTAAGCTTTCGGATCCAGGAAGTTTTCTCATCACTTGTACTTTTAGTAGGAAATTATCTTATAAAGCGTTGGCCGACCTAGGAGCAAGCATCAACTTGATGCCTTTTTCAATTTTTAGAAAGCTTTCTTTGGGTAAGTTGAAACCCACCAAAATGAGCATTCGCCTAGCGGATCATTCTTTTCAATACCCATTGGGGGTGGCCGAAAACTTGCTAGTGCAAGTAGGCCAATTTGTCTTCCCGGTAGATTTTGTTATTTTGGAAATGGAGGAGGACACCAAGGTGCCTCTCATTTTGGGCCGACCATTCTTATATACCGCGGATGCTATCATTCGGGTAAAGGACAAGGAAATTTCCTTGGGTGTCGGAGAAGACCGGATTGTGTTTAAAATTGAAAAAGCTTTACAACATTCTTATTCTTCCGATGACACTTGTTTTAAGATTGATGTTATAGATGATGCGGTTGAATTAGAGACATTGGAGCTTGTTGGAATTGATGGTGAAGAAAATGATGGCTTGGCTAGTATTGGAGAGGGAGATGTCGCTAGTGACCAAGTTGAGGAGATTGAAGAGATTTTGGCACTTAGCATGGATGATGCTCCATTGGAAGATGAGGGATTTGAAGAAATTGAGGTAATTCCAAGTAGTAAGCTACCCACTTCCATTGATAATCCTCCTACGGATTTAGAGCTCAAACCATTGCCCGATCATCTAGAATATGCATTCTTGGAAGGTACATCTCTACTTCCCGTTGTTATCTCCTCATCACTTTCGGGTGAGGAAAAGGCTAGACTCATGTCCATCCTAAAGGCCCATAAAAAGGCCTTTGCATGGAAGACATCCGATATACCCGGGATAAGCCCCGATTTTTGCAAACACAAAATCAATTTAATTGAAAATGTGAAACCGGTTATTCAAAGGAAAAGAAGGCTTAATCCTAACATGAAGGATGTTGTGAAAAAGGAAATTGTTAAATTACTTGATGCGGGGATCATTTTTCCAATATCGGATAGTCCATGGGTTAGCCCGGTACATTGTGTACCAAAGAAGGGTGGTATGACCGTTGTTGCTAATGAGAATAATGAATTGGTCCCAACTCGGACGGTCACCGGTTGGAGAGTTTGTATAGATTACCGCAAGTTAAATGAGGCCACCAAAAAGGACCATTTTCCTTTACCCTTCATGGACCAAATGCTTGAAAGGTTAGCGGGTAATGAATTTTTCTGTTTTCTTGATGGTTTTTCCGGGTACTTTCAAATACCCATTGATCCTAATGATCAAGAGAAAACCACTTTTACTTGTCCTTTCGGAACATATGCTTATTGCCGCATGCCTTTTGGTTTATGTAATGCACCGGGAACTTTTCAAAGATGCATGTTGGCCATTTTTCAAGATATGATTGAAACCTCCATGGAAGTTTTCATGGATGATTTTTCGGTATTTGGTGACTCTTTTGAAAGTTGTTTAACAAATTTGGATAAAATGCTTGATAGATGTGAGAAAGCACATTTGGTGCTCAATTGGGAAAAATGCCATTTTATGGTCAAAGAGGGCATTGTGTTGGGTCACAAGGTTTCAAGGGCGGGTCTTGAGGTTGACAAAGCCAAAATTGATGTAATGACTAAATTACCTCCACCTACCAATGTGAAGTCGGTAAGAAGTTTTCTAGGTCATGCCGGTTTTTACCGTCGTTTTATCAAAGATTTTTCTAAAATCACAAGACCCATGACTAGATTGTTGGAAAAAGATGTCCCTTTTGAGTTTAATGATGAGTGTCTTAATGCTTTTTCTATTTTAAAAGATAAATTGACGAATGCTCCAATCATGACTTCACCCAATTGGTCTCTACCCTTTGAACTTATGTGTGATGCGAGCGATTTCGCTTTGGGGGCCGTTCTTGGCCAAAGGGATGAGAAGCATTTTCGCCCAATCTATTTTGCTAGCAAAACCCTAAACCCCGCCCAACAAAACTACACCGTGACCGAAAAAGAGTTGTTGGCGGTGGTATATGCTTTTGATAAGTTTAGACCCTACTTGGTATTGAATAAGACCATTGTGTTCACCGATCATTCGGCATTGAAGTATTTGTTTTCAAAGCAAGATGCCAAACCCCGCTTGCTTCGTTGGGTCTTGCTTTTGCAAGAATTTGATATCGAAATCAAGGACAAAAGTGGGGCTGAAAATGTTGCCGCCGACCACTTGAGTAGGCTCGAAAACCCTCACCTTGAGGAGTTGAAAGAACATGAAATTAACGATTCTTTTCCCGATGAGTTTTTAATGCAGGTGGAGGATGAGGAGGCACCATGGTATGCTGATATCGCTAACTATTTGTGTGCAGGAATTTTGCCAAAGGGATGGTCCTCCCAACAAAGGAAAAAGTTCTTTTCAGAAATCAAGCATTATTTTTGGGAGGAGCCATATTTGTTTAGGGTATGTGCGGATGGTATGATCCGAAGATGTATTTGGGGTGGTGAGACTAGGAAGATCTTGGATGAATGTCACTACGGTCCTACCGGAGGGCATTATGGGCCATCGGTGACGGGAAAGAAGGTTTTCGATGCGGGTTTCTATTGGCCCACAATCTTCAAAGAAGCTCAAACGCTTGTGGAGACATGTGATGCATGTCAAAGGCAAGGTAATATCACGAAAAGGGACGAAATGCCCCAACAAGCAATTCAAGTTTGTGAGGTCTTTGACGTGTGGGGAATCGATTTCATGGGCCCATTTCCTCCGTCCAACAAGTGTCTCTATATTTTGGTGGCGGTGGATTATGTCTCTAAATGGGCTGAAGCAAAAGCCTTGCCTACCAATGATGGCAAGGTTGTGATTGATTTCTTAAAGGCTTTGTTTAGCCGATTTGGAATGCCAAGAGCTTTGATAAGCGACCGGGGCACTCATTTTGCCAATCATCAATTGGCGAAAGTCTTGAAAAGGTATGGAGTTACCCATCGTTTCTCAACTTCCTATCACCCACAAACTAGTGGGCAAGTTGAGAACACCAACCATGCTTTGAAGAGGATACTTGAGAAGACCGTTGATGGAAACCCCAAGTCATGGTCCAAGAAGTTAGATGATGCCCTATGGGCATTCCGAACCGCGTTCAAGACTCCCATTGGAACCACTCCATATAGACTTCTCTATGGCAAGACTTGCCATTTGCCGGTGGAAATTGAGCACAAGGCATATTGGGCCTTGAAACATTGCAATATGGACTTGATTGAAGCCGGTGAAACGAGAATGCTTCAACTCCATGAGCTTGATGAGCTTAGACATGGTGCTTATGACAATTCGTTGTTGTACAAAGAAAAGACAAAAGTTTGGCACGACAAGAAGCTAAAGAGAAAGGACTTTAAAGTGGGGGATAAGGTCTTGTTGTTTCTCTCTAAGTTCAAGATCCACCAACCAAAGCTTACGTCTAGGTGGAATGGACCGTTTGTTATCAAGCATGTGTATCCATCGGGATATGTCGAGTTGTTTAGAGAGGATGGGAGCTCATTCATTGTTAACGGGCATCGCTTGAAGTTGTATCATGAAGAAGAAGTTGGGGAGGGAGCTTTGGTTGAGAAGCTCCAACTTTTCGCTTGAAGAAACGAGGTTTGATCGAGTCAAGCTAATGACTCGTAAATAAATAAAGCGCTTCTCGGGAGGCAACCCGTGTATTTTTACTATCTTTAGTCGTTTTAGTACTTTTCGTTCTGTTTTGTGTGTTTATGTTGAGATGTACAGGTGATAGGTCGTCCAGGGCGAACCGTTAAGCGAAAATTAGCGTCACAAAGCCAAAAATCTGACTGATATGCAGAAATCGCGGCGCGAGATCTGGTGCTCGCGGCGCGAGCTTGGCGAAATCGTGGTCAGAACAAATCCTCGCGGGCGCGAGAAAGGAAGTCGCGACGCGAGTACCTTGGCAAGGTCGCGGCGCGAGGCAGCCGCGGCGCGAGTTCAGCGATGACCAGGTCAGAAGTTTTCCTCGCGGGGCGCGAGAGAGGAGTTCGTGGCGCGAGCAACTAGGCGTGGGTCGCGGCGCGAGCCGCTCTTCTCGCGGCGCGAGAGTTGGGGGCACCAGGTCAGAAGTTTTCCTCGCGGGCACGAGATGTCGAGGTCGCGGCGTGAGTTATCCGGGTAGGTCGCGGCGCGAGGCGCTCTTCTCGTGGCGCGAGGCGTGTTCAGCCAGGTAAGTTTTTCTTTTATTTATTTATTATTTTAATAAAAATCAAAAATAAAACCTACCCATTTTCTCTCTTCCATTCTTATTTTTCTTATTCCTTTCTCTAAAACCTACACACACGCACACGACATAAACACATACACACACACTAGTCTTGAGTTTCTCTTCTTCATCTCTTTAAGATCTCCATCCCTTCATTCTCATTCCCATCATCATCATCATGTCAAGGGTATGTCTCTCTTCTCTTTTCTTTTTAATTTTTATTTTCATATAATTAGGGTTTGTTAATTTCTTTCAATTTCTTTAAATTAATGAATGTTAATTGTTTAAATAGGTTATTGTTGTTGTTTATTGTACTTAGGGATGATTAATTTTGCTTGAATTTAGAAAACCCTAATTAGGGTTCCTATGGTCCAAATCGGGGGTTTTTCAAATTAAGTTAAATTAGTTGTTACATTGTTAATTAAACTCAAAAACCCATTAAAATAAAAAAAAAAAAAAAATTTGAACAAACTCGCGGCGCGAGCAGAAAGTCGCGGCACGAGTTTCTGTGCAGCTAACCCGTTTCAGTCGTTTCTACTTCCTAGTTTTTCGTGATCACTCCTTAGTATCTACTTTTACTTATTAAGTATATTCTTGGTTGTTTTTGCAGAGACAACAGGAACCACAAAGGTATGAGGGCAATGTTTGGCCACAAGATTATGAGTTCGACTACGTGGATGAATCCTACAGGGCACCCTCTGCAAGACAGAGCAGCATGATTAGGACGCTGAAACCCACAACCCATCCATGGCTTAAGTTCCCTAATGCTCCAAAAGGGGAGCGACAGGCTTACTTGAACAGGTTGTGTGAAATCCAGGATTATGTATTGGTCGCTCCCCGGACCATGGATTGGGAGATGATTCGAGAGGCGGATCTCTTGGGTTATTTTGAACAGAGGTTTTTGACTGAGTTTATGGATGAAAGGGCTGGTCGGTTGATCCGTATTCCAATGTGGAATAGAATTTTTGAATTAAGAAAGGAGGTGGTGAAGGAGTGGTGTCAAGAGTTCTACTCCACTCTGCAGGTGCAAGACTTACCCATACAGGATCCTATGGAGGATCGGGTGATACATTTTAGGTTGGGAGGTAAGCAACGCCACTGTACGGTTGCCGAGTTTGGATACTTATGTGGAATGTTCCAGATTCAGGAGTTCGAGGATGGGGAGGTATATCCATTTATAAACAGGAGTCAATTTGCTCTCTCATATTTTGAGGACGATTGGACATTTGATGCATACTGGATGAGCATTTCGGGGAAAGACAGGTTTTATTCGGGGGTTAGCAAGGTGTCGGACATTAGGTCCAAGAGACTAAGGATTCTTCACAAAATGATCACCTATTCATTTCTCCATCGGGGAAATGCAACCGATAAGCTCACCTCTGATGATTTGTGGTTGCTTAGGCAGTTTCAGGAGCTCCCTTCTTCTGGTTGGTTCGGTTGTGCTCCGTATATTTTGGCTAGACACATGTATAAGTCTCGGGAGCATAGATATTTGTGTGGTCATTTTGTGACCCAGATGGTGGAGAGGCTTGGTTGCGACACACCCGCGGGTAGGTCGGGTATTACTCTTTGTTTGAACACCACCCTGATTGACACTACGGAGATGAAGAAGGCAAAGTTGATAAGGAGTACGAACGCGAGCGATTTACATTCGGACGAGGAGCAGGAGCCGCCGGCTCAGAGACAGAGGGTGGAGTCGCCACCCCAGATGGAGCAGCAGCCTAACCCTTACCCTTCTTATGATTTTTCAGGTTGGGGAAATAAGCTTGATGAAATTCTGGGTAATCAGAGGCAATTCCAGGACACTCAAGATATGATGATGGATGGGCAGAGAACAATGTGGAGCCAAGTGAACCGCCTGGGCTACCAAAATGAGTATTGGTCGCCCTACATCAACCATTGGATCCAACCGGACTCTCCACCTCCTCCTCCACCTACTCAGGCGTATAGTCCTCCCTCCATCTTCATGCCAGCCCACACCACTTTCGGGTTCTTCAGCCCGCATCCAGGTCAGCAGCATCCACCACAACAGCACGGTTGGGCAGGTCCAAGCTCAAGCACAGCTGGTGCTAGTAGCAGCACAGGGGAGCTCAGGATATGCCCCAATTTGGGTCATATAGGCATACTACTGGTGAGCGCTATTCGGGGCCTGGCTATGATTTTTACAGGGGCATATTTGGCGGACCACCCGATCCTGATGCTGGAGATGGCGTACCTTCCTCCCATGACATGGAGGACGATTGATCTTGCTTGTTTGCTTACTATTTTCTGAAACTATTAAGACATTGCACTTTATTTCCTTTCGATATGGTTGTAATTCCGCCTTGTAGGCGATGAGACAATTGTTATTTGTTTCTTGTAATTCTTTTAACTATGAACTATGTAGTTTGTTTGTTCTTTTGTTGATGGTGATTGTCAGGTGAAAATTTTGAGTTGCAAGTTGAATTTTGGAAGATTGCTTTTGGAAATTTTGAATAAGCAAGCGGGTTTATGCTGGCAGTCAGTTCAGCACCCACTTGAATTTTGGCTCCAATTTTGCAATGGTGATTTCACGCTTTCACCCGGAGGTTTTTCATTGTTCCTTTCTACATTTTGCATTTTTCCCTTTTTCCCATTATTCGCCTTAGTTATTCGTCCATTGAGGACAATGTACAACTTAAGTGTGGGGAGGGGGATGGTAAATTGGAAAAATGAAAATTTTTGAAGTTTCTTTCCTTTACTAGCATTTTGGTTATGTTTTTAAATTTTTGAGGCTATAGGTTTTATGCAAAGACGAGAAATGAGGACCTTGAATTTTGTTAATTTAGGATAAAACTAGAGATTAGTTACCTTTAGCTTTCCTTTTCTAGTGCTTGTGGCATTTCATCGTTCCAAGGGGTCATAGGCTTGCTCCGAACTTCAATATAATCTAGGTTGCTTGCTAATTGTACCTTAATGATGAATCAAATGTGAATAATAGCTTCACTAGATGATGTATTGGTAGGCACCGCTTGAGGTTTTCCATTTGAATTTTGCAAATTGTGTGCACAAAGTGCTTGAAATGTATTAAATATGCTTGTGGTAATTTGACTTAACATATGGTTTGCACACCGGATGTCCGGTCCTTAATTCTTATGTTATAGGAAAGTCCATTTTGGGTCCTGCTCCTAAGATGCCTCAGCTTCCACTTAAGCATAAGCAAAAGTCAAAGCAAAAGAAAAAGGCATCTTCCTCATCTGACCCCCAAATTAACGAGCTCACTCAGCGAGTTAATGATCTTTCTTCTCAATTGAAGGAATTCTTCCTTCAAAATCAAAAGGGCAGCACCTCTGATAAAAAATGCTACATATGTGGCAGCAGAGGTCATGTTGCTTCTAATTGTGATGAAGATAACTCCAGGGATGCTCCTGAAGTTGTCATTCAACCAAATCCTCCTTCCTCAACAGCTGCTTCCTCCTCCACTATAGTCAGCGAGAGCTCTCCTTCTGCTGAACTTGAAAATAGTGTAGGAGATACAACTGTTCTCACTGAGGAAAACATTGCTAACTTCATTGCAGCCCAGCATGTATCCATTCCTCACTCACAAAGGGTTATTACCAATGAGTTTGGTGAACCAGCTATCATAGTTGAGTTCAGCAATACAGATGTGGTCAGCAACTTGGTCTTCATTCAAAATGATAATACCATAACTCCATTTGATGGTGATGAATCATCTTATGGCACCTTTCCTCTAGATTCTCTCCCTCCTTATCCTTCTACTCAAGCTGAAGAGGAATCCTCTGAAGCTGCTGCTATTAACCCTGCTGATCTTGCTATCAGCGAGTTTAATAGTGAACCCATCTAAATCCTTCTATTATATCCATGCAGGGCTCGCTGGGAAAAGGTGTGTGGTACTTGGACAGTGGCTGTTCAAAACACATGACTGGCTCTAAGACCCTGCTGGATAACTACGTAGAGGCTGCTGGCCCTACTGTAGTGTTTGGTGACAACTCCACTGGACAAACTGAAGGTTATGGTCATCTCTCTAATGGTCTCATTAAGTTCACCAAGGTTGCTTATGTAAATGGTTTGAAACATAATCTTATCAGCATAAGTCAACTTTGTGATGCTGACTACAAAGTGATTCTTGATAAGCATCAAGGCACTATTGTAAATGTGAACAAGGAAGTTGTCTTGGTCGCTCCAAGAAAACGAGATGTATATCTTGTTGACTTCACTCCTATCAAGACTGACAGTGAGACTTGTTTCTTTGCTAAGTCAGCAGCTGAACTCAATTGGTTGTGGCACAAGCGTATGTCGCATGTGAATTTCAAAACAATCAACTCTCTGGCCAAAAAGAACCTTGTTCGTGGCCTTCCACATCTCTCTTTTGAAAAGGATAGACTCTGTGGTGCTTGTGAAAAAGGTAAAAGCCATAGAGCTACCTTCAAAACAAAGCAGGCCAATTCTATCACTGGCTGCTTCCATCTTCTTCACATGGACCTTTTTGGTCCAGTGAATGTCCAAAGCCTAAAGGGTAGCAGATACACTTTAGTAATTGTGGATGAATATTCATGATACACTTGGACTATCTTTCTTCGTTCAAAGAGTGATGCTGCTGAAGAGATTATAAATTTCATCAAGAAAATGGAAAATCTAAACAGCATAAGGGTTAAAGAACTCAGGAGCGATCATGGTACTGAGTTCAGAAACCAAACTCTTGAATCCTTTTGTGCTGATCAAGGGATCTCGCAAAACTTCTCTTCCACTAGAACTCCTGAGCAAAATGGTGTTGCTGAAAGAAGAAATAGAACTCTAATAGAAGCAGCCCGTACCATGCTTAGTGAGTCTTCTTTGCCTAGTAAATTCTGGGCAGAAGCTATCAGCACTGCTTGTCATACCCAAAATAGATGTCTCATTGTTAAAAGACATGACAAGACAGCTTATGAGGTTTTGAAAGGTAAGAAACCTCAAATAAAATACTTCCATGTATTTGGATGTCCTGTTTTCATCCTAAACAATAAAGATCACTTAGGAAAATTTGATCCTAAAGCTGATGATGGATACTTTCTTGGATATTCCTCCATCAGCAAGGCATTCAGAGTATTTAATACTCGCCTTCAAAAGGTGGATGAATCCATTCATGTTACCTTTGATGAAAGTTCATCTGCTCTCAAGGACATCCAAACTACTTCATCAGAAGTCATTTTCAATGAGCTCGCTGATCCTCTCACTGAGGAAGCTGACTCATTTGTTGATGCATCTTGCTCACTGCCTGATAATAATCAGCATGCCACACAGGATAGTTCAGTTGATGCTGAACTAGAGCAAGTTGCTGCTCATATCTACTCGATTGAGCCAGTTGAGCCTATCTTAAGATCAATCCATGCTGCATCAGCCAAACCTAGTTCACTGGCTGATGACGTGCATGCTGATGACCCTGCTGAGGAAGAGTTTCATGATGCATGCTGATGATATGGAGTCAGCTGATGACTCCAACATTAATGGTAACTCAACTCAGTCGAATGGCTCAACTGATCATACTCCTTCTAATCCCATTCTTACCATTGACCCCATCTCTCAGTCTTCCGCTGACACTCAACTAGGTTCCTCAAGTGTTCCAGCACTTCGATGGACATCTAGTCATCCAGCTCACCAAATCATTGGTGATCCTTCTCAAGGGATCATTACTCGATCAGCGACTAGAAACACATGTCTCTATGTAAATTTCTTGTCAATGATCACTCCTAAGAATATAGGAGAAGCAATGGTTGATCCTTCGTGGGTAGAGGCTATGCAAGAGGAACTTACTCAGTTCCAGAGACAGCATGTCTGGTTTCTTGTTCCTCTACCTGCTGACAAAGAACCCATTGGGACAAAATGGGTTTATAGGAACAAAATGGACGAAGATGGTGTAGTTACTCGTAACAAGGCTAGGCTGGTTGCACAAGGATACCTTGATGTGCCTCAATATATACATATTTCTCACATCTTATTTGGACGTTTTGTATACGATTTATAGCCGTTTATACATGTTTTGTGGTGCTTTATGGTATTTGCTAGTGGTTTCAGGTCTACAGTAGGTACATCGCTCATAAATGGTAGAAAACGACTTAGGAATGGTCCATATGCACTAACGTTGGAAGCATGGTCGAAAACGAAGCAGAATGAACGAAGACTGAAGAACCTCGCGGCGCGAGCCGTTCACGATCCCGATCACCAGCCTAGTCGCGATCTCGCTCACCGATCACCAGCAAACCTCGCGGCGCGAGCAGAATTTCTCGCGGCGCGACCTATCAAGAAAAGTCGCGGCGCGAGTTGAAAAGTCGCGCGCTTGAAAAGTCGCGGCGCGAGTTTTTGTTCTGCAATCCTCTGTTCGAATTGTGGAAGATATCGCGGCGCGAGGAATGGGGTCGCGGCGCGACTTCGAGCTGACAATATGTTTTTCTCTCTCCTGGGGTATAAATACCAACACCCACTCAACCCTAAACCTAATCTTGGACACTAGAGCATCCATACTTAACTTCCAGCCGTTTTTGAGAGCTTTTCAAGGGTTTTTCATCATTCCAACTATTTTGAAGACTTGGAGATTAGTTTTGGCTATTGTTACTTATTGTAGCTCGATTGTAACCTCGATTTGGATTACTACTTTATATTTGGTACATTATGTTCTCTTCTCTAACTGAGTATTTAGTTATTTTCATTATGAGTAGCTAAATCTCTATACATCTATGAAGATGAAGTGAAACAATTAGTTATGGTTGCATAATATTTTGAATTCAAGTTGGTTTTACTTAACATTTTATCAAGATCTTAATGAAGTGATTTCTTTTACTTAATCTTGTGCACTTGGTGATATTTGTGTTTTTCGATAGTGGTACTAGTTGAATACAAGTATTATTTTAGTTGTTTGTCTATGAACAACTCTTGCTAGGTCATGGTATGATAGTAAAGATACAAGTTTAATAGAAATTATTTTGTTAAGTGGATTTAACGGATGGTGGTACCACGTTTCTTTCACAAAGATAAAATTGTTACTTAGATAATCAAGCAAACTAGTTAGTTCAAGGAATTGTAATAGGGTTGGTGGTACCACTTGTTGCAAGAAATTGTATTGATTAGGTGATTGAGTCGATTTTACAAACGGAGTGCACGCCGAATGTGTTTTTGTCTTGTCACGATTATCATAACCAACTTATATGAATTTTGAGCTTAACCATATGCAACCTAGACTTTTTGTGTAGCGGATTCGACATAGATGGCTTTTTAATTATTTGTTTACACTCAAACTATTTTCGTGTGCTCTCGATTGACGCCGGTTGAGTACTTTAATTTACTTGTTGGTTACATAGCTTTCAGAAACGCATAGTGACAATTCGGTCACTAACCAAACTTCTTTTGATTTACATTTTTACAACTTTTAGTACAACAATCAGTCCTTGTGTTCGATCCTGGTCTTGCCAGTTAACTATATTACATACGAACGGGTACACTGCCCGTAAGTGTGTGGTAGTCAGTAAACGGTAGATCTTGTTATAAATTATTAAACTAGATTTCACACAAAGATACCTTCAGGAAGAAGGTGTTGATTATGATGAAACATTTGCACCAGTGGCCCGTTTGGAAGCTATTCGCTTATTCTTGGCACATGCTGCTTACAGAAACTTCACAGTATATCAGATGGATGTCAAGAGTGCCTTCCTAAATGGAAAACTCGACGAGGAAGTTTATGTTAAGCAGCCACCTGGTTTTGAAGATCCAGCTAAGCCACACCATGTCTATCGTCTTTATAAGGCACTTTATGGCCTTAAACAGGCTCCTAGAGCCTGGTATGACACTCTTTCTGAATTTCTTCTCTCTAACAAGTTTCAGCGAGGATCCATTGACAGCACCCTTTTCATTTATAGAAAGGGCGCTGATGTCCTTTATGTCCAGATATATGTGGATGACATCATCTTTGGATCCTCCAGCAAGAAACTTTGTACCAAGTTCAGCTCACTAATGTCCTCTCATTTTGAGATGAGCATGATGGGTGAGCTGACCTTCTTTCTTGGTCTTCAAATTCGCCAACTCCCAAATGGCATTTTTATCAATCAGGAGAAGTACATTCGAGACATGCTGGCCAAATTTGACATGTCCAATGTCACTACTAAGGCCACTCCTATGTCTCCTCCAAACAATCTCCATGCTGATCCTGAAGGTAAGCATGTGAACCCCACTCACTATCGGGGAATGATAGGCTCGCTGATGTATCTCACAGCGAGTCGTCCTGACATTATGTTTGCCACTTGCTTATGTGCAAGATATCAAGCATCTCCTAGGGAGTCTCACCTTCTCGCTGTCAAGCAAATCTTTAAGTATCTGAAGGGTACTTCCTCACTGGGTCTTTGGTATCCCAAAGACTCCTCTTTTGACTTAGTTGCATATTCTGACTCTGACTATGCTGGATGCATGTTAGACAGAAAGAGCACCAGTGGGGGATGTCAACTGTTGGGGGGGGGGAGCTGACTAGTTGGTCTAGTAAGAAACAGCATACAGTGTCCATCTCCACTGCTGAAGCAGAATATGTGTCAGCAGCGAGTTGTTGTGCACAAGTCCTCTGGATGAAAAACCAACTCGCTGACTATGACTTAGAATTTTCTAAGATTCCCATAATGTGTGACAATACAAGTGCAATTGCTATCACACACAATCCTGTTCAGCATTCTAAGACCAAACACATAGATATTAGGTACCACTTTATTCGTGACCATGTCATGAAAGGGGATGTTGAAATCTACTTCATTCCCACTGATGACCAGCTTGCGGACATATTCACTAAACCATTAGATGAAACCAGATTTAAATATCTGGTCAGCAAGTTGGGAATGCTGAACGGTGAATCAACGACATGACGTTTCATGTCTGCTAAAACTCAACTTATCTCTCTCTTTATAAGTTGAAATTGACTCTTGTAGTCAAAAACCTCATCAGTGAGGTTAACTTAAAAGCAATGGAGAGCTGAAAATCTCCATCTAGTCCAGCAGCAAACGGCTCTGGTAAAGACTTACCAAATCCGTTATTCCCTGTTGCTTTGGGAAAAAGCAAATAAAAGCAATGGAGAGCTGAAAGTTTCCATCTAGTCCAGCAGCAAACGGCTCTGGTAAAGACTTACCAAATCCGTTAGTCCCTGTTGCTTTGGGAATAAGCAAATAAAAGCAATAGAGAGCTGAA
Source organism: Erigeron breviscapus (assembly GCA_034093135.1). NCBI lineage: Eukaryota > Viridiplantae > Streptophyta > Magnoliopsida > Asterales > Asteraceae > Erigeron > Erigeron breviscapus. The sequence goes on along the minus strand of CM067175.1, from coordinate 16,231,605 downwards.
AGTCTCTATCTAGTCCAGCAGCAAATGGCTCTGGTAAAGACTTACCAAATCCGTTAGTCCCTGTTGCTTTGGGAATAAGCAAATAAAAGCAATGGAGAGCTGAAAGTTTCCATCTAGTCCAGCAGCAAACGGCTCTGGTAAAGACTTACCAAATCCGTTAGTCCCTGTTGCTTTGGGAATAAGCAAATAAAAGCAATGGAGAGCTGAAAGTTTCCATCTAGTCCAGCAGCAAATGGCTCTGGTAAAGACTTACCAAATCCGTTAGTCCCTGTTGCTTTGGGAATAAGCAAATAAAAGCAATGGAGAGCTGAAAGTTTCCATCTAGTCCAGCAGCAAACGGCTCTGGTAAAGACTTACCAAATCCGTTAATCCCTGTTGCTTTGGGAATAAGCAAATAAAAGCAATGGAGAGCTGAAAGTTTCCATCTAGTAATTTTTTTTATGGAATCATATACAATAAGTATTAATTAGAATATTTTATTAGGATTTCAAAAAGGTTACCTCGATTTTCTCCCTAATGGGCAACTTGTACTGCGTATACGCCGTCAACACTCGAGTACGTTGAAAATAGTGGTACGATTGTCAAATCAAGCCCTGTTTATACGTTACTCACATGCGTATATACATACATTTTTATATAAAAAAAATTTAAAATTTTTATGCAATAAAATGTTTTTTCTGTCATTAATCTTATTTTTAGACCGTATTTTGAACGCCACGTAAGGAAGAGAAAATGCATTGACGGTTCATTTTCACAGAAGTGGGGGCCCATGATAACATCCACATATATATACCCAATTCACTTCCGTTTCCATCATTTTCGCTTCCATTTATCTCATTCTCTCTTAAAAATCTCTCTTATTCAATCTTTCTGTTCATCTTCCTTCTCATCTCTGTATATTAAATCAAATGGCTTCCTCTTCTGAAAATCAAAACACCAACCAAGAAACTCTTGAAAACCACATTCTTGAACATCAAACACAAAATCCTTCATCTGAAAATCAACGAAACTCACCCACTTATGTTGAGTTACCCGCTGATGATCTGGGTACTCAAAAAGCGCTTAAACATGTTCCTCTTTATATGCACTCTGAAACATATGATCCAGAAACCATCGCTCCTTCTTCGAAAGTTAACTTTCAAGCCCAAAGAATCGCTATTAAACCTAATAACTACTTAGGGTCTCTTGAAGTTCCATCAAATGCTACTGGGTACCAGCAGATGCTAGACTTTATAAAAGCATGCCCTGCAAGCAACGCTATCTATGCTGATCCTGAATATATGTATGTTTATCTCCTTCGAGAGTTTTGGTGGACATGTGACTATCATGTAAGTATCGATGCCATATCTGGCACCGTGAAGAAGAATCAGGTACGCATAACAATCACTCCCAAGATTATACGATCAGCGCTTGGTCTTCCTGACCAGTCAGGACAACAACCATTCGTCAACCCAGCAACGGCTGAACAATGGAAGGAGTGGCTGCCCAAAATTGGATATGGAACAGATGTGGAACCACCTGAAGCTGTACCCAGCAATCCCACCAAGAAGCATCTCCCTGGTGTGTGGAGATTACTCTTCGCTCATGTCATTCAATGTTTGGGAGGAAATTCTGGGTCTTTCGATCAGGCTACAGCCTCAAACATGCAAATTATTCATGCTCTGGCAACTGGAAGATTTATTGATTTTGCCTAAGTTATCTTTGAAGATATGAAGTCAAAAATCCAAGTCAGCAACCGCTCTTATACCATTCCTTACACTAGATTCTTCTCTCTTATTTTCAAACAGGAGCTGAAAGAAAAGTACAACCAATTTGGTGCTTCTGTCTGTCAGCCACCAAGAATTAGCCATTCTGTGTACAAGCAGCCTGCTTGTGACCTTGCACTCTTTGACAGCAAGTTTTCTATCCTTAATCCCCAGATGAAAGAGGTACTCTTTTCTTCTTATCCTCACATCTACAAAAGGGGTGGGGGCAGTGGGTCAGCACCACCCACTGATGTGGCTGCTGGCCTTCTATCTATTCAAGAAGCTCCTCAAACTGCCAAACCAACCAAAAGGGCAAGAACAAAGTCTAAAAAGACTTCTGCTCCCTCATCTCCTACTGATGCTGGTCCAAAAAGAAAGAAGAAAGTGGCAAAGGCATTCACCATCAAAGGCTTGGAATCATCACAACTTGAAACTGTTACTGAACCTCCAACTTCCACTGCTGCTGATAACACATTACAGCAGCAACCTGAATCAGAGGCACCTCTTTTTGCTAATGAAACCATAGTACAGCCGCAAGCTGATGCTCCTCTTTCTCCAAATCCTTTAAATTTCTCTGTCTCTGAAAATGTCTCGGCAGCAACTGAGACACTCCCAGCTGCTGCTCAAGAAGGGACAACCACAATGATTACTAATGATTGTGGAGCACTGGAAGTCCTATGTAATTATGAAGATGGAAATGAGGGTGACAATGATGAAGTTGCTGATATTGATTATGAGGGAAGATTTGCTATCGAAGTTACTGGTGCAAAAATAGACACTGGTGGTCATTCTGAGCAAGTTGAAGTTGAAGGTGAAAGAAATGTCACTGAAGGCAGTCTCACTGAACAGAATGTTGGTTCAGATGAAGCTGATGCAAATGTAGCTGATGGGAATATTGTCATTATCTCAAGTAGCAATGTTGAGACTCTTGAAGACGATGTAGATTTGGAGGATGTGGAAGATGATGATGAACCCGCTGATGATGATAAGTATAATCTGGGAGAATTGAATGCTGACGAGTTTGATGTAATTGTTGCTGATGAAGGTCAAGCCAGTGACATGGACACAGAAAATGAAACTACCGAAGCAACAAGTGGTGAAGAACGACTCATTCCTGTTCAAATCCCTTTGTCTGCCACTGAAAGACTTGAAAAAGTGGAGAAGGGACTGGCTGACCTCACAAAAGCTGCTGAGCAGTTGGTCAACATCAAAGAGAGTGAAGATAATCAACTCATAAAAACTTTGACCAGCTGGTATGATAAGCAAAAGGCGAATAGTCAGGATATTGAAAGCATAAAAGACAACGCTGTTACTCTGGCTAAAAACCAAACTCGAGCATATCTGTTTGCTCACAATGTTCTAAATCATGATCAGCAGATACTTAAAGCCAAGGCGACAACCATACAGAAGGCTGTCAGTTTGTCCACTTATGCCGCAAGAAAGGCGGCCTCTTCGGGTCTTGCCGCAGCTTCGAAAATTGAACAAGTCCATGAGCCGATTGCTCCACTGGAGGCACAACTCGAGAAACAAGCCTCTGCTATCTCGTCTCTTGAAAAGAAGATAGCTGAGCTTCCCAAGCCCTATGCCTCCTTCACTGAACAGGATAGGCAGAGGCAAGTAAGAATGGAAAAAGAGATGGGTGACATTAAAAACTTGCTTCAGCAGCTGGTTGGTAGTTCTGCTGACAAGGAGAAACATGTTGTGGAAATTGCAAAGGTTGATGCAACTTCCAAGGGGGAGAAAATTGATAAAGCTGTTGCTCAAATAGTTAATGAAGCTGTTGAAAAAGCTGTTGATCAGATAATTGAAGAAGCTGCTGAAGAAGTTATAGGAACCACTGATGATGTCACTGCCAATACTGATGATACGGAAATTGTGACAGTTAATACTGAAAAGGAGAATGAAGTGCCTCCTGCTGGTGAAAAGGAGGTCATTGAACAAGCAAAGGATGTTGTAAATGCTGGTACATGGGAAGGGCACTTAATTGCAAAAGAAGCTAATGTTGAGGGGGAGCAACAAGCTGATACTCAGAGTGAGCAACAAGCCCAAGGGGTGCTGGCCATTGCTCAGGGGGAGCATGAAGAACAAGTCATTGATCCAAATGATCCCCAAGCAATCAAAGCTGCATGGGAAGCTGGTATGGCAAGAGAAATGGCCACTGACAGATCAAAAGAAATGCTGTCAATCTTTGATAGAAGATTCCTCACTAATGCTGAAATAACCCCACTCACTGATGAACAGCGAAGTAACTCTCTGCTTCTGGATTTTTCAAAAAACCTTCCACCTCTCACTCTGCTAATCAAGAGAGTTCTTCATCAGCCATCACTTCCACTCCTGCTGATTATGCTCAGGAAGCTGATAAGATATCACAAGAAGAAGCTCTTGCGGATGCTCAAAGAAAGAAAGAAAATGAAGAAAATGAAAGAAAGAATCTTGAGTATATCAGCCAGATGGCCATTCTTGATAAGAAAAACTTTGATGCTGAAGAACTTCTGCTACTGGAATCCTCAGGTCACTTAGCTGTCTATCAGAAAAAGCAAGCAGATGTGGAAGCAAGGTTGAAAGAACAAAAGAAGAAGCTGGAAGAAGAAAAAGCAAATTTTTTAAGAAACATGGCAAGAAGGGCACTGCCCCAAAAGATTGTTGATGTGGGGGTAAATCTGGCAAAAGGTGGTGCTGCAACAAATCTAAGAGTAGAACGAGAAGATGGACATATCTCTCATCTCAAAGATGTGCAGAGACCAAATCTGGGGGCCTCTGAATGGCTGGAGGTTCATGAGCTGATAAAAGAGAAAACTGCTCACAGTTACTCTCCACTGAAGGACTCCATTCATGTCTTCTTCACCAAAGCCAGAGAAATGGAAAAGAGATTGAAGACTGATATACCAGTGATAAAGAAGTACTTTATAGACTTTCCAGAAAGACAATCTTCAACAGCACCTTCCTCATCAGCACCTAAGAAGAAAATTGGGCTTAAAAGAAAAACAGATGATCAGATGGTGCATTTAGATCTTCCTCCCATCTCTGGAGATGCTGCACTGGACACAAGACTACCAGCAAGGGTTGTGTTTCAAGAAGGGCTCGTTATTGAGAACCCATTTGGCATGTTCTATACAAACTATCAGAATCATCAACTCTTCTTCAGAGTGAGTGATATTAAGAAGGCCTCAGTGGGTTTCTTGATTGGAATAAGAAGAAGGTGTGCTGACACAACCAACAACAGAGCCTTTATTGACATTATTGATCATGAGTTGTTGCAACCTCACAGACAAGCTGATCCATCGCTGAGAATCATCAAGAATGAAGATGTTTGGAATGAATTGGGAAGAAGACAAATATAATAGAGTAGTTTATGATTATCAGTATGTAACACTCTATTTTGATATAAAGGACATCTTTCAGTCATTCTTTTATTTTCTCAAAAAGTCTAGTTTACTCAGCAAGTCTTCTCAGCGAATAGGGGGAGATTGTTGAGTCAAGGATTCGCTGACCAGACTTGGTCGCTGACGTATGTCGTCAGCAAGTCATCAGCGAGTCAGTGACTCTTGTCAGCGGGTGGTTTACTTTCCAAATTGTGTGTCAAGGCGGGAAGAATTCAAATCAAAAGAAGACAAGAAGTCACATGGTGGTTCATCCAACTGTAATTTACTAAATATGGCAAAGATGCAGTTGGACCAAAAGAAGGGTATTCTCTCTCATACCCGGTTTGGTATAGAAGACAAAGGCTCCTGGATACAAGTACGTCGAGCCAATGAGATGTCGACAACCACCACCTATCACTATCAATGTAACTGTGTTGCTCTAATTCCTCCTCTATATAAAGCAACACAGCCGCATTAAAACACTTTGTGTTTGTCACCACAAGTGTGTGTCACTTATATTTCTCTCTTGTAATTGTTTGAGTTTTTAGTTTGTCTAGACTTAGCAATTATTAGTTCATTTGTATTCTTGTAAGACAAGTTGTAATATCGACCATGTATTCATCGTTTAATTCAATGATATATATGATTAGACTTGCTTAGATCTTTGCACTTGAACTTTATTCTTGTTCTTGTTCTTTACTTTCTGTATTTACTTTCTTGACTAGATTAATTAAACATAAGTGTGCAAATCATGGACTGTCACATGAGTTGCTGAAAATGGTCAAAACCAAGTTTTCACACGATCAGACCGAACTCGCGCCGCGAGGTACCTTTCTCGCGCCGCGAGGTGTGTATTTTTCGAACAGAACCTGCACATTGAACTGAAACTCGTGCCGCGAGCCCTCCAGGTCGCGCCGCGAGATCTGGAACTGTTCGACTTTTTCAGTTTTCGATAACTTGAACGTTTGAACTTGGTGAATATCGAATGGTACGTTAGAATACCTTATAATGACAATGTCATTGATATTACCAACTAAAGTTAAATAAATGATTGTTTGTGTGTATGCCATGTGATTTGGCTGCTTAAATCATTTAACTTAAATTTTCCATGTTGACGGCTGTCGAAAATGTGTATACGTGTCATTTATTAAATGTTAAATGAAATGACTTTGAATTGCCATGTGATTGGCTGCTTAAATCATTTAACTTAAATTTGCCATGTTGACGGCTGTCGAAAATGTGTATACGTGTCATTTATTAAATGTTAAATGAAATGACTTTGAATTGCCATGTGATGGCTGATTAAATTGTTTCTTTGTGTTTGACAAACTAAAATGTTGCCCATGTGTAGTTATCACTATTTTGGAACCCTAGTGGTTGTATAGTCAGGCCTAGTTCTTGACTGTCTTGGTTATGGTCCGCACCCACTTGTAGACGGAAATCCTGTGCGAGACATATTGGCTGATACTGTCGGATGTTGTTTCCCGGCTGTCATATGCTTTAGTCGGACTTAGACCCCGGCTGACTTGTTATAAAATATTATCAGGTGTTGATCCTGATTGTCTTGTTGAAAATAACTACACGTCATTATGTTATCTTAATGACGACTAAAATTTGGTCAAACATACTGTAAACTCACCAACTATTTCGATAGTTGATCCTCTCAAATTTCATGCTTTTCAGGGAACCCACAGTAAGTATTGGAAGCGTATATGACATTTTAGAGCCATCTTTTGAACTTTGGACGTACAGTTAGTGTCAGACATCCGAGGACTATCATATTATTAGTTCTAATTGTACTAGACTGTCCAAATGTTATTATTGTATTTAGTGGGCCCATTTCCAATTAGAGGGAAATCATGTGCGAAGCATAGTGGCTGATACTGTCGGACTTGGCTCCCGGCTGTCATATGCTTTAGTCGGACTTAGACCCCGGCTGACTTGTTATAAAATATTATCAGGTGTTGATCCTGATTGTCTTGTTGAAAATAACTAAACGTCATTATGTTATCTTAATGACGACTAAAATTTGGTCAAACATACTGTAAACTCACCAACTATTTCGATAGTTGATCCTCTCAAATTTCATGCTTTTCAGGGAACCAACAGTAAGTATTGGAAGCGTATATGACATTTTAGAGCCATCTTTTGAACTTTGGACGTACAGTTAGTGTCAGACATCCGAGGACTATCATATTATTAGTTCTAATTGTACTAGACTGTCCAAATGTTATTATTGTATTTAGTGGGCCCATTTCCAATTGAGGATAGTTTGTATCCGTGTATTGGGATCCACATCTGAACGATTATACTTGTAATAAACTTGTATTTGGATTAATGGATGTAATCTCTATTTACCTTCTGATTAGTACGCAATTATTTGTTAACCCTGTATTTCCGCTACAACGGGGTGTGACACCTTTGATTATGATAACATTTTATTTATAAGTAGTTGATTAACATAGGAAGCCGTTTTATTTAATCTCAAGTCACTTCAGTCTGGTGTAAATATCAATTACATATCATGACTAATGACACTAAAAACATATACCAAAATCTTCTTGTTATTGTTCTTCTTTTCCGTTGTCATGGTCTTTCGTTTTTTTTTTTTTTTTTTTTTTTTTTTTTTTTTTTTTTTTTTTTTTTTTTTTTTTTTTTTTTTTTTTTTTTTTTTTTTTTTTTTTTTTTTTTTTTTTTTTTTTTTTTTTTTTTTTTTTTTTTTTTTTTTTTTTTTTTTTTTTTTTTTTTTTTTTTTTTTTTTTTTTTTTTTTTTTTTTTTTTTTTTTTTTTTTTTTTTTTTTTTTTTTTTTTTTTTTTTTTTTTTTTTTTTTTTTTTTTTTTTTTTTTTTTTTTTTTTTTTTTTTTTTTTTTTTTTTTTTTTTTTTTTTTTTTTTTTTTTTTTTTTTTTTTTTTTTTTTTTTTTTTTTTTTTTTTTTTTTTTTTTTTTTTTTTTTTTTTTTTTTTTTTTTTTTTTTTTTTTTTTTTTTTTTTTTTTTTTTTTTTTTTTTTTTTTTTTTTTTTTTTTTTTTTTTTTTTTTTTTTTTTTTTTTTTTTTTTTTTTTTTTTTTTTTTTTTTTTTTTTTTTTTTTTTTTTTTTTTTTTTTTTTTTTTTTTTTTTTTTTTTTTTTTTTTTTTTTTTTTTTTTTTTTTTTTTTTTTTTTTTTTTTTTTTTTTTTTTTTTTTTTTTTTTTTTTTTTTTTTTTTTTTTTTTTTTTTTTTTTTTTTTTTTTTTTTTTTTTTTTTTTTTTTTTTTTTTTTTTTTTTTTTTTTTTTTTTTTTTTTTTTTTTTTTTTTTTTTTTTTTTTTTTTTTTTTTTTTTTTTTTTTTTTTTTTTTTTTTTTTTTTTTTTTTTTTTTTTTTTTTTTTTTTTTTTTTTTTTTTTTTTTTTTTTTTTTTTTTTTTTTTTTTTTTTTTTTTTTTTTTTTTTTTTTTTTTTTTTTTTTTTTTTTTTTTTTTTTTTTTTTTTTTTTTTTTTTTTTTTTTTTTTTTTTTTTTTTTTTTTTTTTTTTTTTTTTTTTTTTTTTTTTTTTTTTTTTTTTTTTTTTTTTTTTTTTTTTTTTTTTTTTTTTTTTTTTTTTTTTTTTTTTTTTTTTTTTTTTTTTTTTTTTTTTTTTTTTTTTTTTTTTTTTTTTTTTTTTTTTTTTTTTTTTTTTTTTTTTTTTTTTTTTTTTTTTTTTTTTTTTTTTTTTTTTTTTTTTTTTTTTTTTTTTTTTTTTTTTTTTTTTTTTTTTTTTTTTTTTTTTTTTTTTTTTTTTTTTTTTTTTTTTTTTTTTTTTTTTTTTTTTTTTTTTTTTTTTTTTTTTTTTTTTTTTTTTTTTTTTTTTTTTTTTTTTTTTTTTTTTTTTTTTTTTTTTTTTTTTTTTTTTTTTTTTTTTTTTTTTTTTTTTTTTTTTTTTTTTTTTTTTTTTTTTTTTTTTTTTTTTTTTTTTTTTTTTTTTTTTTTTTTTTTTTTTTTTTTTTTTTTTTTTTTTTTTTTTTTTTTTTTTTTTTTTTTTTTTTTTTTTTTTTTTTTTTTTTTTTTTTTTTTTTTTTTTTTTTTTTTTTTTTTTTTTTTTTTTTTTTTTTTTTTTTTTTTTTTTTTTTTTTTTTTTTTTTTTTTTTTTTTTTTTTTTTTTTTTTTTTTTTTTTTTTTTTTTTTTTTTTTTTTTTTTTTTTTTTTTTTTTTTTTTTTTTTTTTTTTTTTTTTTTTTTTTTTTTTTTTTTTTTTTTTTTTTTTTTGAAAATTATTAGACCACACCACATGTGAATGACTAGTTCATATAAGAACAAAAATAATTATTGAAAACATATAAAATTACATACGAGTTGGTATGTTCATATGTAAGTAATCATGTGAATAAATTCAACAAAAAGCTAATTTTAGGATTTTGACTCGTATTTAATTTTTTAAGATATAACTTTAAAGTTCTCATAGTTTTGCAATAATAATAATAATAATAAAAAGAATACTGAAAGATAGATAGATGTAGATACGCTTATAATCATCATAAGTGAAGAAGTAGGGTTCTTCGTCTAAAGGGAGAACAGATCCGGGGAAAGTAAGGGGCTGTGGCGCAAGATAAGTTGGATAAGTAACAGGAATTCCAGGCCTCCTCGGTATATCTTCCTCCGGTTCAAGGTCAATTGGACCTAAATATTTACTTTCATAAAACACAATTCCTTCTGCCTCTTCTCTCGCTTGATATTCCTTACGTTCTTTTTCAGACATCACATAACCACCCAAATCCATCCTGTTTGTACGCACAATTTAAGAAAATAATTATTTACTATTAAAGACGACTTTGTGTAGGATATACAACAACAACATGATAATAGAAGTGATATAGAAAAATCAATAATGATAAGTAGATATAGAAAAATCATCAATATATAATAATGATAAGTAGAGAGTAGCTAACGAAACCTGTAATCCATGTTTTGATATTTAGGGGTTTAACTCGGAAGAACGTATGTGGCCGCGGAGTGTTGTTGGTGTCTTGTATTTATATTTACCGTGACTAAAACTTTACAGTTTACCCTACCTTTTTCGGCGGCTTTTTTTTTTTATGTCTTAGATAAAGAGGCAACTAAACATAACACACAGATCATGATGCTATGCCACCAAAGAAAAAATAATACTTCAAAACGAAGTGATATTGATATCATTTGTTTTTGATAAATATATTACAACTATGCATTACTAACTTGTACAGTTAGCTGTTAGATTTGTATGTTGTGATACATCTATCATAATTTGTGACATTAATATCACCTACCATATTTAAAAGCCCAAAAGTATGACTAATCAAACTAAAATGTTCGACAAGACGACCATAAATCATTGTCATATTCATGATATTATCACTTGTTATCATTGAATTATCTATTTATTCTCGTCATTGAAACCCATAAAGGTGCCATTAAAAATTTATGTTTTTTTTCACGACATTCAGTTGGGATACCATATCAGGAAAACCTCACCGTATAATGGTAGGCTTCACGTGTCTTACCATGGGTCGTTACAAGTATACGAAAGGAAAAACCCCAAGAAAAAGTTATCAAGCAACTAGAATAATTTCTTAAGCAATATAACTTTTCGGCAAACTCAGACTAATAAGGGGGTGTCTTTGGGTGTCCTTAGGTGTCATTCGATATCCTTTGCCGTTGAAACTTGTCCAAAACTAAAGATTTTTTTAAGGACGCCCTTACCTAAGGGTATGTCCTTACTTGTTCTTACCTAATATATTTTTGTTTTTAGTTGAAGTTAAGGGATATGTAAGGATGTTTGTATGATTGGAGATAAAATTGTAGGATTTAAAGGATTTATAGGGATGTATAAGGATTTGTAAGGATATGATGTGACCGCTCAAGGTAGCATTGGAGATAGCCTAACAACTACAAACGGGCTAAATCCGTTGATAATCTAATGCTGATATTTAATAAAGCAATCTAGCAGGTTGTGAGCATTATATAAGACTTGTTTCGATTGTCAACCTGTCCTAATTCTCCTGTTAGCACTTTTTTTCTTCTTTTCGATCCGACTTGACCCGTTTAAGTAAAAGAAAAAAACAACTCAAATGGAACATATCTTTTTGAAGTGTCGAATCCATAGTGCCGGTGTAAGCTTTAAAGGCCTTTCTATGGACCTAAAGTCTTGACACATATATTGGTGGGTACGTTTTTTATGACAACAGCGAAAAGAATGAAACTCGGGACAAAAAATTATCAAGCAACTAGTAATAATTTCTTAAGGAATATAATGCAAGTACTGGAATGATATCTAAATGTTCATCCCAAACAATATAAAGGCTATATCCTCGTTTAAGCTTATTATACTTTGTTAGTTTTTTTTTACTAGTAGAACACAGAAAATGTGCCTCATATAAGTTGCACGACTGCAGCAATTCTCAAGGCCCCGTTTTTTAGGAGCTCTCCAAGCTCATCAAATAATAAAGCGGTACGCCAACCCCATCCTTTTGGAGCTTTTGGTAAAAGGGTTCCGGGTTGTTTAAAGCTCCCAAAAACCATTACTTCTCTTTTTGATGGACAAATTAGCTGCAAAAATCAGAAATGAAATAAGTAACCTATAAACAACAGTTAAAATTAATCTATCTGGTTATGATTACACTTGAACTTCACCTGGTAGCGAGCAGTAACCTTTTCACGAGCATCCACGTACATATGAGCCTGGAAAGATCATCTCTAGTAAGTTACTTATACAATGACTAATAATTTTATTAGAATGATAAATAAACTTTTGTTACAACCAACCTTTCTAAACGACTCAGGTATCTCTGCCTTTCTACGGTGTAAAAACAATCCTGGAATTCCACATCAAATTATAAAACTATTTTGACATAGGTACTCATTACTGCAGTGTGCAAGTACAAATTATCAAAAAGATGGAAATTACCAAGGGTTCTACGTCCTTGAACATCTTCGTCGTTAAAGGCCTGAACACTTACCTACACATCATTAAAAAAAATAGGTTCAGTTGAAAATTACCAACATTCTATGTTTTCTAATTTTATTCGCATCCAACCTTCTTTTTCACAATATTTACAAACTTAGACACTGATGGTAATATTGTGTTTGTAATCATACTTATCATATTGATTATTTATAAGAAGTTCTATAAGACGGACAAAAAATGATAAGCCATCAGAGTTGGCCTGAAACAATTTGACACATACCATCCCCAGTTGCCCAAATATGTACTCAACATGTATATTATGCTATAAAGTATAAATATACCTTCCACAACGAACCAGCATAAAAATACTCGGAGAGTGTTTGACTTGTCCATCATTGAGCCGATGAACTTCCTGGAACTCTACCCTATAAGGCAAATAAAAAACCATCAGGCAATGGGCAACAGTTCACAGGAAAGAAGCTTCAGATTTATTCCACAAAAGACATACAAATAGCTGTCAGGCCACCAGATTTCATAACCAAAAAAAAAGCAGCAGTTACCCATAAATTCATGATTGGAAAGAAAAGCATGCAATATGCTCTAAAACAATTTACATGTCAGAAAACAACTAGGCATCACGATGCACTTTGAAGGCACAGATCCAGTATATTCAGTGTAATTAGTTGACTAGAAAAAATGAATTGACATGACGAATGCTAATACATGTAGCAATAGACTAGTCCAAAAAACAAACCCTCTTACTAGGATGGATAGAGTACACAATTCTAAATATATAAAAAAACTTGACCATTTGAACTAGAGGTGGCAACATGGGGAAAGGAAAAAGTGGGCAAGTTTTGGTAGGCCTCAAAAAAGGTTAAGAATTTGGGATGACCCAAAACAGTATCTGTCCAAATTTCCTACTCTAATTTAATAAATAATTAGTGCTCCAAATCTCAGCAAAGTTGCAACTTGACCCATTTAATCAAAACCATCAAAATATTATTTTATCAACTAAACCGGTAACTTCTTTGATACTTTGAAATTGTTGACTAAACAATTTCCTGAACAGAAGTGTATTACAAAACTCTAATCACTATTAAACACAAAACCCTACTATCAAAACAAAATCTATTCTACTTCAATAATAATAAAAACTTTTAATATAAATGATTGAGTATTTAAATTTAATGAAGAAGTCTTTCATCCCGTTCAAGCCATTTCCCTAAAAGCTATTTTTATAACTCTGCCCATTTGACCAATTGTAGATAAAACATAACACGAACTGAAATTGGCCGCCTCTAAAAGAACTAGTAATGTAAAGTACTAAAAGCAAAATGAGCATAACTTACGCAAAGCGAAATGGAGGGAAGTGACTTAGTGGGGTTTTTAAATCCAGTGATATAGAGCTACTTTCATTCTCCCATTCGACTCCAATAGCTTGCTCAGAAGACTCCATCATCTGCACACTGCTGCTGCTTGGGCCTGCAGTTGAATGCCCAACTATTCTGCCATTGACATCTGCCTCATCTGTGTTGCCCGTCCCTTGACTGAGCCCAACCAAAGCAGTCAATCCATCACCCCCATGTTCCCCATTATGGTCCACTCTATTTTCTGGATCATCATTACCAAGAGACTGCTGACAATTTCTGTTCCCCATATGGAAAGGCACACGGGAAAAGACAAAACGTGTTGGAGGCCATGCAGTTGCAGGTACATAATTAGACCCACGTCCTATACCTGCCAACCCATCAATAGTTCCCCTTGCAGGCACTCGTACAGGGCGGAATAGTCCATTTGTTTCACCTTGAGAAGAATCGGTAACATAAACCTCTCCTAACCCCGTAACTGCATTATTCTGGTCATGCTCTTGCATGTAATAACCCGTTCTCGCAAATCCATATTGTGGCCTACATTGGCAAGCCATACTAACAAGGCAGCAATTTTTGCAGGTGTCTGCCCCAATTTCATGCACCCGTTGACTCAAAAGTGTCTAGAAAATTACATAAACATGCGTAAGAACTTTCATATTACAATTTACAGACTTCTGATGCTTAATGGGTTTGTGAATAGCTTTAAATGTTCAAAGAGAGTAAGAAAAAGGACCTAGTAAAAGATGGTTACTATGATATGCTAAGTTAAGAAATTGGCTTCATAGTTCTTGTGTATCTTTGCAAGAGGCTAAGCAATAAGGACGGGCTAGCATTCATCTAAGAATATGGTTAGAGGGAGACATCACAAATCCATTTATATATAAATGGGTCGATTCAGACAATTGTTAACACTGAGAGGTCAAACAGGAAACAGGTATTAAAGATAAACAAAATGACCAAAAAGGAAACATGTCAAAAGTTGCGCAAACTGTATTTCAATGCATAAAACCTCCTAAATCATTTTATTAAAGAATTAGATTATCAACAAAGTAACATGCGTTTCCTTTTCAGATTTGAGTATTTCGCACACTAATTGTGTATAAACTATTAAAAATATTTAAAAACTTACAAGAACTATTTTGGAGCTACCCAACCCAGCCCATATCAGAAATTACCCGTTTTGACCCGTCGCCAATTCGACAGACCCACCTATTTTGGCCACCTCTAGACAAGAATCAATAAATGAATTAAGAGAAGAATAAACAAGTTACTTTTCAATACCTGTAGCCAAAGAGCATCATTAACAGATTTACAAGGGAAGCCCAATTCTTCTAGCTGCTTCCTCACATTTAGAAGAGCCTCAAAAGTCATGTTACAGTATAAAAGAGATCCTCCTTCGAAAATGTTAACAAATGTGTCATATTCATCGCTGTTCAACCCACAAATCCCTTTGGTACAAGTCTTCAACTCTCTTCTACCAACAATTCTGCCACCCCATGACATGGGCATGTCACATCTTCCCATTCATTTGATATAATATCATCACATGAAGAGCCCATGCAATTACCATATCTTGGGCCCCCAGCGAGCCAGCTATTGTTATTTAATTGATAGCAAGGACTCTCTTCAGATGGCCCTTCCATTGCCGCCATATCACCACCAATTGGCATCTCCTGATAAGAGGATGAGTAGCTCACTTCATAAGTACGAGGAGTGACTGAAGTCTGTTCAGCGTTACATTGATATTTTGATTCCATATTAGCCTGTTCACATCCTGATTCTTTTAGCCCAATCTGGGAATCTACAACCCGATCTGCTAGCTCAACTAAAATGGTTTGAACTGTAACAGAGCCTTCTCCTTCATCTTTTAAACTCAAATGACCTAATTCAGATGATGGTGTCTGATTATTGTTGCCACAGACCAACTTCTTCCCCTGTGCTTTAGAAGAATCAGAATGTGTATTCTTCCCCGTGGATCCACATTGTCCTGGAGGTCCTGCCTTACTTATTGCACCTTTTGCTAGGAAGGTGTACAATGCCAGTTCAAACCTTAATCGTCGTACGTAAAAGTGTAAAACACTTGTTAGCCTCAAATCAACTTCCATTCATAGAAAATTAACTAAACAGGAGTATATGTATCTTACCGTTTTTCTTCACTGGGGACCCACAGTTCATCAGAGGTCAGTAATGCAAGCAATGTTTGGGAGGAGAGCTTTGGAAGTACCTGTCAGACAAACGATGATGATGCAGAACACTTGTAAGCCTAATCTACAGTGTTATTCGGCCCCTACAGTACTTCTTTAAGAGTTTGATAGATGATTATGAAATGATACCATACCCACACTGATATAATTCAATAATATGGGGTTATAAGTTATTCCTTAGCATGTTTCATTTGAGTATTTGAGTTTCAATTGATTTAGGCATTCTTGGGACAGAAGGTTGCCTCTCAAAAGGCCTAGTTTGTATTTTTGTTTGTCATTGTTAATTTTTCTACCATCAATTCAGTGGGCTCCTATCATAGATTGGGATGTCAGAAGTAATTATAGAAGATATACCCTGCCAATAAATAGAACCTTAATTACTATGTCAAAGAGAGAGAAACAAAGAGAAGAAGACAGAAAAATAGGACGTCAAATTTGGTTAGAAGACAATACGGCCATACGGGCTGAAATTATTTAAGCAAACCAAACTCTCTGATCAGTTACCATTGGCACGGTTACAGGAAAATGAACATATTAAGGGTGTAACGTCAAAACCAATAAATAATGACCCCACTTTGAAAAGGATAACCATTAACTAGCCTGAAAAGAAAGAAAATTCCATTCTTACTTCTTTCAACTCCATGGCCCCACTTTGGCAAAGATAACCCCAGCAAGCATTTCTAACACGTTCTCCATGCATGCCATAATCTTGTCCTTCTGCAAACACCTACAATAAACATGGAAATGATAACATGAACAATCCGATATCATGCACCATTAATAAGAAACAATGCACTCAAACCTGATAAGCTAGAAAGTTTGTAGTCCAGAGTTCGGATATAATGAAGTCAGTACATATTGCACATAAATCCTGCAAGAAGCCGTTGGAGACAGAAAAACATGAGGATATTATATATGTACAAGAAAGATGTAAAAATAGTATCTAAAATACTGGATGATTTATAAATACGGTTGTAGGGAAACCTGAAGGTCAAGAAAAGACGCAGCAGCAAGAACACGGAATGCATTATTGTCATCAAGTTTAGGGTGATTTCCATACAGGTATGCCAAAGCTATAGCAATGGCCTCTCTATTAACATTGTTGTCATCCACATGCAATGTCAAAACTGGGGCATTTGCATCTTTCCAAGGCCCATGAAGCATGTTCCTACACAGCACAATGGATGGTACCTTTATGGAACGACCGAATTATTTATTTATTTTTTTTGAACAACGAGTTAGTAATTGGTAGTTAGCAGTTAGCATTCGAGACACCACAGTGACATCCAATTGGGCAGTATGCGGAGCTCGAACCACGCATGCCTGGATGAAACCCAGGACTCTCGAAAACCCCCCCTAATAATCCACTCCTACAAATGTAGGAAGTGAGATTCGAACCCTGGTAGATTTCCCCAAGGTCTAAGACCTTACCAAAATTTAAACAAAAGAAAAACAAAGAAACTAAACAGACCTATAGATGTACTGAGAAAAAAATATTAACATAAAACAGAGGAGCCATATAGAAGAAAGAACAGTCAGATGAAAAATACAATAAAAACAAGTAGCTAAAAAGGTATGTTTAAATAAGATTTAAGAAGCAAGAGTGGCAAGCAGAGTGATCGAGTAAAGGTAAAATTCATGAGATTTTTGAAGAGTTGAGAGTGAAAATAACTTATTTATCTAAAAGTGTAAATATGAGAATACTAGAAGCGTCTTGTTTCCAGTGATCGGGTCAAAAAACAACCTTAAAATCTGGTACTCAACGACTCCAAAACAGTAACTATGGTTGGATCAATGGATTTTCACACCAAATTTTCCAAAGCTTGCGCCTTTTCACCAATAGACAAGTTGTTTCCTGCCAAAAGACACACTAGTGCACCAAAAGATCCCAACTGTCCCATATATGCATAATTTAGGTCTCTAAAGAACATAAACTTTGAACAATTTCTCTATGTTTTTGCTATACTTTTTCTAGCCAAAAACTTAGGTACAACTATATATTATCTGATCATTGATTTCGTGCAAGCCTTAGCCAATGCCACACCGAGATACTACACTCGCAAAGTGTCAAAACATAATTCCATCATTTTATCCAAGATTCTTTGATTATTATCAATACCCAACTTAGAGGCAGAGAGACTCTACTTAGATCATATAAATTAAACACACACATACACACACACACACACACACACACATATATATATAGTATTCACACTAGTAATACAAATCAAACAAAATGAAATTAAAAAAGGAAGACCTGAAATAAGAACTGCGAGACAAAATGAGACGATGAAGCGATAAGAGTCACCCATGGCTTGAACAATAACATCTGAGAAAGACCCATTATTAAAACCTTCTATTTGTATATGTTAACACAAAGAATTCAAATTACTGCTACAATCCATCACTTGTTGTTGTTGTTCTCCATTTGTGCTTGTGGGTTCTGACTGTTGTTGTTGTCTGGACATTTCAATTGTTGTTGTGGGTGATGATGAATCAATTTATTATTATGGGTTTGTGTTTGTGTATTTTTAGATTATTCATTTATGATTGATTGATTGATCGATCGATAAAATGGTTAGTGTGGTGGGGTGTGTGTGTGAATTGAAGAAGGCAAAGGGCACAGGTTTCCTTTTTTCATTTTCAATTATGTAATTTTTTAGAAGACAAAAAGGAGTTTTGTAATAGTTTTTTCGATATTTATTTTTTAACGGCAAATAAATTTTAAAATTACAGTTAATTAGAGAAATCGTCCCTGTCGTGGACCTCCACTTGCAGCTTTCGTCCCTAAGTTTAATAAATTACAGTTTTAGTCCAAAAAACTTTGTTCCGTCAACACTTTTGGTCCTGACCATAAACATCCGTTAAAAAGAAGTTCACGTGTTTGGCACGTGATGGGTAATCTCGTAATTTGGCTTATAGTTAATTACAAAAATCGTCCTTATCGTGAACCACCACTTTCAGCTTTGGTCCCTAGCTTTGAACCACCACTTCATTTCCTTTTCATTTTTAGGATTTTCCAGATCACTCAAAATCATTTCCTAGATCTGTAACATATAACTACAACAACTATCATCATCATCTAACAAGTACAACAACTAAGCTAAATCCAAACACCAAAAAGAGATTATCTTGCCCCACATAAGCTAACAAATCAATCAATTAAGCTAAATCCAAATCCAAAGACCCACTAAAATGCTTGTATCTACTACTGTATCTATCATCACCCATGTAAAAAAATTCATCAAAAAACAAAAATAATAAGAAATTAATGGGTTTGTGCAATGATATGAAAGGGGCCGTGATAAAGGCATGGGAAATGGGACGATCCGACCCGAGAAAAGTGGTGGTTTTCAGCAAAGTTGGCTTTGACTTTGTTGTTGATATCTTTGTTCATAGTTTGGAAAGAGCCTACTACTATTATAGATCTCGATTTCAGATCTCGTTGAATCTCAGCACAACAAAATCAATATGCTTAATTAGAAGAAGAAGCTTTTGAGATATATATATATATATACATATATCAGATCTCGTTTATATATATATATGTTTAATTAGAAAAAAAAGAATAAAAAAATAAGAGTTCTTGGTTGATGAAGGAGGCTACTCATAGATGGTGATGAGGTTACTACGGAAGCTACGACAGATTCCGGTAAGACTCACAACCACCGCCATCTCCGGTGACTCCAACCCCGGTAACTCCTCCTTCCCCTCCACTGTCACCGCCAAGAATAAGCCTCCCCACCACCGCCACCACCAAAATTCGACCTCCCCATACACGTAAGATCTTCGGTGTATTTGCTTAGATCTGGTATTATTCAATAAAAATAAAAATTGCTTAGTTCTGCTCAGATCCTCTTGTGGCTTACCAAAAGGAAGTCAAGGATGATCTATTAAGCAAGCATAAAGAAGCAGATTAATGGATGGATTGTTGTATGTATACATTGATTTCTATATATTATAGAGATATGAATGTATGAATATTTTTGTGAGAGATATATAGATGGTTGTATGTATATTGTATATAAAGAAGCAGATTTTGGATATATGAATGAATTACTCATCAATTTATCTTGGTTGGATTTTGGGGATATAATTTGTGAAGAATAAACAGATACTGATAGATGATGGTATTAACTAATAAAAAATCCATTTTTATATAAGTTAATTACACTTTTAAATGTTAAAAAAAAAATTACACATTTGGTCTGTGTTAAGGAAATGACGAAAATACCCATCACGTGGCTGGCACGTGATGGGACTTTAAACAGACGTTACTACCCAGGACCAAAAGTGTGGACGGGGCAAAGTTTTTTGGACTAAAACTGTAATTTATTAAACTTAGGGACGAAAGCTGCAAGTGGAGGTCCACGACAGGGACGATTTCTGTAATTAACTCTTAAAATTAATTAAAACAATTGTGCTGGTGCTTTCGTCCGTAACTTTCAAAAATTACATTTTTACTCCATCAACACTTTTGGTCATAAACGTCAGTTTAAAATTTAGTCACATGCCATATATCTACATCCAGATCTTATATATCAAGATCATCATTCATCATCATCATCGTCTTATAAAAATATACACCAAATCAAATTCGATAACAATAAAATTCTAATTAATACCGTCTTTTTTACATATTCTAATTAACACAATTTAAATAAAACACACATATCAAATCCGATGACAATACAATACAACGATTTGTGTATGGGAACCGATCTGTACACATCGGATTTTGGCAATGCACCACCAAACGTGCTTTACAGTGTTATACAGTCAAAGACGGAGCCACGATTTCAAGTTAAGGGGGCTTACATTATAAAACTAATACGGTACCCGCGTGTCCACGTAATGTGACGGGATCTCAAAAAATGACGGTACCTTTCCGTTCTGTGGATGTAAACCATAACTTCTACAGACAACTCATAGGAACTGGAATACAAATACTAATCCTAGGATACAAGTCTAACATATGAAACTATTTTTAACTATAAAGTTATACTGGGTACAAACAATCACAATGCTTTTAATAAACGAGAGAAAGGTACCTGAGCGCCGCGACGGTGATGGCGGGGTGGTGATGTAATGGCGGTGGCGGCGGTGATAGAGTGATCTACCTGACGGGCTCCGCCCTTAGCCGTACGGGTTCCGCCCTCGGATTTAAAAATTCGTCGAAAGTATATCGAATGACATCTCTAATGAAAAAACATGAAATTTTAAGAACACCCATATAATTTTTAAAATTTATCGATGTACGTTTTTGAGATAAATGATTTTGAATGAATTAGAGGAATAAAATGATTTATGGAGAAGAGAAAAAAAAATGAGTGGTTGAGATTTGAGGAGGGGGAAATGGTATTATAGTTAGTTTAGATAAATATAGAATAGATAGGTAGGAGGGCATTTTAAGGAAGTAAATGTTGAAATTTAAAATATTAGACAGATACTATTTGCTTTATAATATAGTATAAATGACATGATAAAAATAGTTGATTAATTTAGTAAGGTATAAACCCACATTAAACAAAAGCATCTATCAACCGGAGATAACATTCTTTCAAATATAACAAATCTATAAAGAAAAATCGCTAAAAAGCTACATCATGATAACGATCATATATGAAAAAGAACGTTTGAAAATATTAAACCTTGTAAAAAAAATATATACCCTTCATATGACTTGATGTTTGTTGAATGGAATTGGATATTCCTGGTGGTTTATATTCCATAAAAAGAGAAAAATAAACGATATTCTGGACAGAAGATTTTTGATGATGGGTTGAAAAATATCCAATGTAAATGTGCCATTTAGGGGTGGTTGAGCGCCCCCGGCCCCTCTACCGCCCCCGCTTCTGTGTACAGTACAACACTGTAAAGCATGTTTGGTAGTGCATTGTTAAAATTTAATATAAAGTCATAAAAAACTCAAAGTTTTAATATATTAAAAAAAATTATTACTAAAAAGAGTAATTTAAATTTTAAACCATATCAAAATTTTATTAATATTGATAACATTGCAAGTCTCGTGTATTGAATATGGCTTAAAATCTATTACCAACTAAATTGAAGATAATAAATTAAGTATATTAGAGTGAAAATGTGAGTCAAATCCAAATTAATAATGATAATAATAATGATGTTAATGGACCAAGTGACCCAACACAGTTCGACTTGTTGGACCAAATGTCCCAACAACAATGTTTATAAACACCCTATATATAAGTGTGTGTGTGTCCCAACAACGATGTTATTAACACCCTAGTGTTATATATGTATGTAATGTAATGTAACTCGATATAAATTCATTACTCTTTTTCGTTATTTTCAATAACCCATTGTTTGCAACGATTGAGTTCCCCAATATTAAAATTATTTACTCTCCCATAGTCCCATTTATATGTTAAGTGGTTCCTTTACATAAAGCTAAATCTTTTCTTGAAATCAAATTGCATTCATTGACTTCCCACGCATAATACTTTGTATATTCATGAAATTATTTCCCACGAAACATTTATTTTTTAAAAGCTTTTGTTGTCGTATGATGACACACATCATAACAAGAAGTCATCTAAGTTTAAAGTACAATTTTCATACTATGGTATAACATCTATATTTATATACTTCTAGTACTAGTGTATAAAAATTCTCCGAACTTCATAATTAGGAGTTATAAAAAATGTTAGTTTTGAAATGATCCAGTTGTTCTTTTTGAACCTTTATTTTATTAAGTAATTACAAGATATTACTCAATTTGCACTTAATATACTAATTTATATCTTAAACATTTATCTTATTGATTTACACCATAAACCTTTATCTTTTAAATATCTTTACTACCACATTTACATCAATTACATTTACATAAACTTACATCGTTCGACACCGTCACCACCACCACCAATATCTCCACCACCACCAAAACACTGTCTCCGTCATCGCCGTCACATTACGCGTGTACCTCGCTAGTATATGTTTATTATTCTTGTTATTTTTTATTGTAAAGTACAAATTTCACATGGTATAAGGTATACGATTATATCCCACGTTTAGTAAATCTATCCATCATTTCCCCAATTTATAAACTTCTTACTAAAACACACTAAAAGAACTTGAAAAAATGGAGTTCCATCTCACATATTTTTGGTCCTTTTTTTCAAAATTAAATATAGATGAAAGTATGAAACCATCAAAAAGGGCCGGGCCATTGGCCCACAACTCCACGACCCACCCATTTCAAAAGTCTGGAAATCTTACCGTTACAAAAATTAACCTTTTTTCAAATTTCAAGCCGTTATCTTTCCTTGATTATAATCTCACAATTTCCATCATATTTCCACTCAATTTCACTTGTTTAAACAAACCCATAATTTTCATCTCCCAGAGAATTAAAATCTTGAAAAAAGAATTCTGCTATAGTTACATCAATGGCGCTCAGATCTCTGGATAACACATTGCCTCTATCCCCTGAACGCCCTAAAAAGACTCTTAAAGTGGCAAACTTGATGGCTAAATCGAAGCCTAAACAGCCGGTAGACTCGAATGTTAATGATGAGAACAAAGCACCCCCTTTGGATAGTGTTGTTGCTCCTGTCATTGATTCAATTGATTATGTTTCGTCCGAATTTCTTAAGCCCATTTCTGACCCTGATGTTAAGTTCAAGGTAAATATATGTTTTGTTGTGAATTTTTTAATACCCATATGTTTTTTGTGTATCTTCGTTATACATCATATGTAAAGTTAAAACCTTTTTGGATATTGATGTTAAATTTTAGTCTTTTTGAGTAAAATGTGTATATGAATTTCTTGAGGAATCGGATTGTTATCAAGTACCCTGTTTTGGGTTTTTTTTGTAATTGAGACTTTTGTGCCATTTCTGCATTACCCATTTGAGAATTTGTGTTTTTTTTCACAATATTTTATCTAAATATTAAACCCCCATTTGGGAATTCAGGGCCTAATGGAAGGACTGGAGTCAAAAGATTGGCTGATGATTTGTGACTCGTTGAACGATGTTAGGCGGTTTGCTTTGTACCACACTGCGCTTTTGCTTCCGATCTTGTATGTAAAAAGGATGGCTTTTGTATTGCTTTTTTGTAAAAAAATGTGGGGTTTACTGATATTTGGTAATGTATGCATACAGAGAAAAGGTTGTGATGGTTTTAGTGAAATCGATGAAGAATCCAAGAAGTGCTTTGTGCAAGACTGCAATCATGGCTGCTTCTGATCTTTTTAAATCATATGGTGATAAGTTGCTTGAGTTCACTACCTCTGATGCTGTCGACCAAATGGTATGCTCCGTTAGTTACATTTTACTTATATTATCGCATTAAATAGCTGAAATTACCAAAATACTACCTTTGAAAACTGATCCAGAATTTGCTTGTCTGATTGCTATAGATGCTTCAGCTGCTGCTGAAAGCTTCTCAAGATAAAAAGTTTGTATGTGAAGAAGCCGAAAGAACACTGAACACAATGGTGGTGTCTACAACTCCTATCCCTTTACTTCACAAGCTCAAGGTGTATGTCAGCCATGGAAATATGAGAGTTAGAGCCAAAGCTGCTGTTTCAATCTCACATTGTGTCTCAAAGATGGTATGCATTATCACCTGCCTTTGGTTATTTATAGTGTCTTAAAAATGAAATTGCTATACCAGTCTCTTATGTTTTTTTCCTATGGTTTTTAGGAGATGGGAGAGATGCGAGAATATGGGCTCATTTCATTGATACAAATGTCTGCTGAATTGCTGAAAGATAGACTTCCTGAAGCAAGAGAAGCGGCTCGAGGTATTGTGTTGTTGATTAACAAGGTGGTTAAGGAGGAAGCCAGTGAAGAAGTTGAAGACTCGGAGAAATGGCAAAACTTCTGCCAATTGAATTTGTCAGCCATTGATGCATTGGCTATGGTCAAACTTGTTGCATCTCAGTAGAAGTTTATTTTTTGTTCCTTTTTGTGTGTCGATTGACCATCATGATGGCAACTTTTCTGTTTATGTAAGAGTGGTTTGCTCTTTATGCAAACTATTTTCAATCAAATTGAGTTAAGATATGCTTACAATCTCTTTTCAAAAAAAAAAAAGATATGCTTACAATCTATTATATTCAAAAGTTTTTAACTGTTGTTAAATTTTATCTAATCAACAACGTGTGCACACGGTTAAAGACTTAAATCCAAGTGCCTGAGATTGACCTTATACTGTATATCACAATGACCTTCTGACTCTGTTCCTTGAAAGAGATTCAGTAATTTTCAAATGGCATGCAGTCTGTCATCTTTAACAACTTGTCACATAGAAAATGAAAACTTCGAAGCACATTTACGATTTTCCCATAGAGGTACTGATGATTTTAGTAAAATGAATAATCCATGACTACTATAATTCTCAACCACCTGAACTCATCTTGATGCCCCCACTTGAGGGTCATAAACAAACATACAAAGTTTGCCACTACTTGTAATGCTGTTGGCCAGATGGTTGCCATATTAGTTCTGTGATATCTTACCTTCACATAAACTAGCTGGATTAACCAAATTAGCTCTCAAGCACTAATCATGAATATTATTTACTCATTTCCATAGATATACACACATCATGCTTATAAAGATGAGTGGTTAATTCTCAAAGAGTGGTTTGTTATATAAAAAGTTATTTTCAATATCTTTCATATAAAAAGAACTGCTTGCCAAACATTCTATTCTATTTAAGCTGATATATAAGCAATACAACAGAGGCTGCTAGAGCCAATCACTAGCTACTATTCCTAAATCCTGGAAAAGAAAATAAAAGAAAAAGAAAAAAATTGGCCCATGAAAACAACGGCTACATCAATATGAATGCGTGTTTAGAGCTTTTAGCTTTGTTCAATCAATATGCGCAACGCTGACTCCACCTCTGTAAGTGGTTGACCAACATAGAGCTGAAGTTGACCTTTCTTTACCACAACTACGTTCGTAATCTGTGATTTAACTGCCTCTTCAAGCTCCTGAAAGAGAGGTTAACATTTTTCATTAAGTTATGCAGCACATTATATTAGAAAACCAATTGATCATAGATCAACTGGTACCGCCACCATGTGACCACGTTGCCCACAGATGAAGGCTGCAAGTCACAGGTTCAAATCTTGCCCAAGGCAAGGGAGAAACTATGTCTTGTGATTCATGTGTCAGATTGGTGAGTCACCCGACATGGGTTCCCACCCATATACCCTTTTTTTCACTAACTTATAAAAAAAAGTAAGAAGTTTGCCCCCCCCAAATATTAGAGATGTGGAGAGACAAAATGAACAGTCAGCTCAGACATATTACTTGACAGATCAAAATGAGCTCTAGTATAATGGGTATTTACATGTCATAATGGGTTTTAGACTTTAGTTGACCCTAAGGTCCCTAAACAGTTCTATTCTTTTAGATTTATTTTCATTATTGTATTAAATGATAAAAAAAAAAAAAAAAGATTATTACAAAGATAATACAGCAGTTTAATAAAACTAGATTATTCACTAATATATTCTTTGGATAACTATTGACCCATTCGACCCATACCTTTTTAGCTAAAGTAATTTGTTTCACCCATTTTGACCCATTAGAGATCAAAAATAACCCAGACTGACCCATTCATAAGTAAGTGAGTCAAAATTGTCAGCCTTTTAGCCGGGGTTATGACATTAGAGTGAATAAAAGGATCCCAACAATAAAGACAACTTCAGGAAAGGAGAGATTGTATCTAAATCTGTTATTCAAATGTTGAAACATAGTAGAATCCCCAACTTTACAAAATTTAGAATACATTATTAAACGTAAGGCGGAGTCCTAGTACTCACATTTGTAGGAATTGGTATGATGTTAGTGTAGAAGTCGCCTAGATCTTCAAAGAAGGATTCTAGAAGATAACAGAATTTCGTGGCATCATTGCGATCTTCAAAAGCAACAGTGTGAGATACTGCACTTTTAGTTTGAGAGGTACCCCTTAAAGTAAATAGTCCCGATGATTCTTCACTTTCGCCACTTTCACTCCCTCTTTGCATAAGGACAGCCTGGTAAAGAAAATGTTTTAGATCTAGGCCCATTCAGATAAAAACGCAAGCACTAAATATCCTTTCTTTTGCATCAT
The DNA here is from genome assembly GCA_034093135.1 of Erigeron breviscapus. NCBI lineage: Eukaryota > Viridiplantae > Streptophyta > Magnoliopsida > Asterales > Asteraceae > Erigeron > Erigeron breviscapus. The sequence goes on along the minus strand of CM067175.1, from coordinate 16,204,914 downwards.
TATTTAAGAACGTTGTTTATAAAATTTAACTCCACATCAACATATGCTCTGAGAAAATCATGTGCAAAATATACATACCAGCACATAAGGGAGACTAGTCCACCAAAAACCAGTTTGTGTACTAGATTTATCTTCAATACTTCTTGCAGATTTTCTATATCCGGCTTTTTTGCCCTTTAAACTGCCATTCTTATTAACAGCATCTTGTTTGTTAGATACTGCAGTATTATCCTGACTTTCTTTACCAAAGCCTCGAGGTTTCCTTGACTCCAGAGTGCTTGACTTTCCCAACTTCAGAGGGTTACTTGCTTGCTTATCATCTTTTGGCTTGATTGATGTACCTATGTATTAAATAATTAATAATAGAAATAAATAAACATCTCTTTAGCTTATCACACTATGACAACTTAACAGCTGCAAGTCAAAAGTAGTGTACAAGTCTCAACTCTTGACAAGGATAGGAATAAAACTCCATCTGTGCTGCACATATTACTTCTCTTTCATTATGCCAGCTTTTCTCACGACATGATTGAACACAGAGAAACATCTAACTAAAGGAGGCACTTTCCATAATTATCTGTCAATGGGTCGAGATTGATTACATTATTTCTAACAGGTCAAATGCATAAACTTGAAATACTTGGCTAACTTAAAACACATCGAAATTGGCCAATTCGACTCAAAATGGAGATAGCCTCATTAAAGGGACCATTTCAACCCTTTTATGGATAAATGGACCGGCTGGATTAGATTAAATTTCTAACAGGTCAAATGAGTAAGCTTGGAAAAGTTGGCTAATATGACAACGGGCAAAAGTGGCCCAAACTGGTCAACATACATATAACATCATAAAGTGATTAATCTAAGTGTAGCAAAGACAAAAAAGGTATTCAACAAAAATCCGTGTTTAGCTTTTCAAAGTTTTTTGTTGCTCACAGTTACTCATCCGTTTACCCTCTTTTACACACAACTTCCGTGCAGCTACATAGATCAGAACTATTTATATTTTATACTATTCAACAAAGAAATGACATCAGAATTGGTGGTCTGCCGAACCTATATAAAAAGGTTGCCAGTTTGGAGGTGTTGCACAACCCTAGCCACCTCTACAAGTAATCTTGTATAGTGCTTCTTAAAAAGATATCATAATCCAAACTCATTACGAAAACAATTGCAAAGCATTCTACTAACAAAATGAAACTCAAATATGCGACATAGAAGATAGAACCTTATAAGAAATGTATTTTAAAATTTAAACATACCAGCTATCAAGTCAATGTTAGTTGCTCTTGGTTCTTGCTCTTTATCATCATCCCTCCTAACACTAACTTCCAATCCTTTGTCACTAGGCAGGTCTATCTTCTTGCTGGTATCAACTGCATAACCACTACTAATATTATCCGCTTTCAGTGTCCCATCATTAGCATTAACACCATTTATCACCGTCCCATTATCCTTCGTGCCACTAAATCCCTTCGGCATATCCCCTGAAATCACCGTCCCATTATCCTTCGTGCCACTAAATCCCTTCGGCATATCCCCTGAATTAACCGTTGGACTTTTATACTTATACTTCTTTTTAAACATCAACGAACCAAACTCCTCACCTACATCCAATCCACCCTTGTCCCGATCGTCACCAACATCAACTTTACCAGAAACCTTATTGGGCAACTTCTCGTAATCACCTTCAAACCTTTTCCTCAACTTCATTAACCTACCATCAACTTCCTTCTCCTTCACATTCTTCTCAACCAAATCAAAATCAGCTTCGTCATCACCGTCTTCCACTACCCCTTTCCTCTTGGCATCTATCTTTTCTTGCTTCCTAGCTTCCCTCGCCATTTCTTGAATTTCAACAATCCTATCATTCATTTCACCCTCATTAAACAAAACAGCCCCACCCTCTTCTCTTTCCACTAAACCCCTATTACTAAAACCAACAAAGTTTCCGCCTTTATCGATCTTAACACTATCTTTCTCGATACCATCATCGCCATTTTGAATAAAGTTTCTATCTTTATCATCTTTAACATCAAATTCATTGAACCCAAATATCAAAACAGCACAAACAGTCTGAAAAACAAATGCACCAACTAAATACAAACCAATTTTAGCAAAAGACTTACTCTCAAAATTACTCACAATGCCATCGAAAAACCCACCATTGCTAGTACTTTCGGATACCGAAAACTGGTCAGCTTCAAAACCCAGTTCCTGAATCGCTTCTTCTGTATGTATATTCTGGGTTTTGGCGGGAAAATTGGGATCTGGGTAAGGTTTGTTTTCTAGGGTTTTGATGATTTTTTTACGGAGGTGATTAGTCTTTTTGTATCTTGATGGAAATGATGATGGTAAGGAAGATGATGATATGTGAGTTTTCTTGGAGAGTGGATATGCCGCTGGAAAAGCGGTGGTGGTTGTTGTAACGGCGGCGATAGCGGTGGTTCCGGCGGCACCCGCCATTGGGTTTTTGAATATTTTCTTGGCACACGAATGAAGGTTGCTATGTGTCATTGTTTATCTTTTTATTTTAATTTATATTTATCTTTTTTTAAAAGGTAATGTTTTGTGTAGGATACAGTACTTTCCTTTAATTTTGGTTTTTGTTAAGCTAATTAAAATATGTACGAGTAGTAAGTAACTTTTTTTTTTTTTTTGAAATGCTATTAAAATATTGAGGAGGTGTTTTTACCCTTACTACAAAACATTGTAGAGAGACTGCTTCAAGTTCTATCTAAGATAGAAGATAGAAAAATTCCTCCATTTTTGCAAGACATGAAGATAGAACTCTTTCTCTCTTCTAGGCAATGATGCTAACCACTTATCCAACATTGATGGTAATGAAATATGTAAATTTTGAAATATATAGATGCCTAGGTCATCCTCAAATTATCTTTTTTCTATATATATATATATATAGAAAAAGTGAATATAAGGTTGTCATATACCCAAGCTTAGGTATGAAACCCCTCACATGTGAATATTTTAATATTTGTTTGATAATAATTAAATCACATGAGTCCCATGAATTTTATGGTTTAAAAAAATAGTATGTGAGGGGTTTCAAACCTAAGTTTGGGTACGAGACAACCTTATAATCACTTCCCCTATATATATATATGGTGACTATCAAATGAGAACCAAATTAAAATGAGAACAAATGAGAACACTTAAAAACTACATTTTGATGCATTAAAAGTCCATAAAACTGACATAGTGCATAACTAATTATCATTATTTAAGTGTTTAACAACACATTGATCCGTCAAAATCGAAAAAATCACGTTTTTTGTTGGATGCATCATTTTGATGAATATGCATCCAAGATGATGCACAAAACAAAAAACGTGATTTTTCGATTTTGACGGATCAATGTGTTGTTAAACACTTAAATAATGATAATTAGTTATGCACTATGTTAGTTTTATGGACTTTTAATGCATCAAAATGACGTTTGATGTGCAAAATCGAGTTTTAAATTTATAGCACGAAATACCGTAAAACTGACTACTACACACTCTCGGGCAGTGGACCCGTTCGTATTTAGTATAGCTAAAAAGGTAAGCCCGAGGTCGTTCGCAGGGATTGATTTTGAAATAATTGTATGGTAAAGTAGTTTGGAAAATAGGGTGGAACACTTCTTCACTTTGGAAATTCAAAATTAAATAAATTAAGAAACAGAACAATTAAAAGTAAAGGAAACTTCAGACAATAATAATAAAGATCATCCACTTCAAATCCATTTGACTTCAGCTATGAATGCATTCGTTAAGGACAAATTCTTTAGAGTTGACAAGATAATCGTGAAAGGATAAAAATGCTCACGTGGTACCACCAACCGCTCGCAAATCACCCAAACACCTAAATTGCTAGTTTAATTACCCAAGCCGGTACCACCAATGCCTAGAAAATCCCCCCAACAATTAGTTTGCTTGATTATCCAATTATCAATTATGCCTATGTGAATAAAAACGTGGTATCACCAACCGTTTCAAAACACGTTTACCGATTAATTCCTATTATAAATTTGACATTCACCGTCATACCATGAACCGGTGACAATCGATCATAGACAATTGTTAGGTCCAGATTGACTGGACTTACTCCAGACTTGACGACTAGAGTCCCACTGAAGATTTGTCCATAAATTATGAGAAGGCCAGTGAGCTATTTACTTGTATAGGAAATCTGGATTCCTCCAGATGAGCTCATTGGACTTCACTCCAGACCAGATCTACTCTACTGAAGACATTCTTACTGAAGTCAAAGACTGAAGTCAGAATAAAGAAGACTGACGACTGACGGAGTCCACTGGAAGTCTTACCAGATCTTGACTGGAGCTTATCAGTGTTTAAGACCTTAATGACTGTTTGCCTTTACACAAGTTCCAAGGAACATTCCACTTGCCTTTGCAAGTGGATACACGTGTGTAAAGGTGGTTGGTTAAAGAGGATTTATCCTTATATTTAACCAATGCATTTAATGAAATATAGTCGGTTCATTAAATGCATGCAACCATATTTGTACGACATAATAAATTCTACATTTGTCTATAAATACAAAGTCATTTCCTTCGTAAAAAACACTTTTAGCACTTTTTAGCAATTAGGTGAATTTGTCTAAATACTCTCGATCTTTAACAGGGATACTTCACAACTTTAAGTATCTTGATCCTTAAGAGTATTTGACAAATATAGATCATTTGTAATTCAAAGGTTGTTGAGATATTTACTAATTGGTAATATCTTGATTCCGCACAACCTTGTATTTTGTTTATCATCAATAAATCAAAATACACTCGAAAATAATTACATTGTGTTCCACCTTACTTTATTATTGCTTTAAGTCGTGTATTACTTTGTTTATATTATTGCATTTATATTCAAGTAATACTAGTCCATTCTAGTGCCGATATTATACTTGTTGTATTTTACATATTTGGGTTATACCATCGAGTGAAAACGGGACTCACATTTGGTATCAGAGCAGAAGGTTAACAAACTAGCCTAGATCTGTTTTCTTGATGGCTACCCCTAAAAATACACAAGGTTTTAATTTTGGTCCCGATCTTAATGCTAATGATAATGACCAACAAAATGAACCTCCCATTATTAATACTAATCCTCCTCCTCCTACTCCTACTGCTCCACATGTGCATGTGCACTATTCGAATACACCTGTTCCCAAATTCAGTGGGAATGGTGATGTATTTGGAACGTGGAAAGCTAGGATGTTATTACATATTACTGGTATTGAGAGGAATATGATAAAGATTTTAAATGAAGGTCCTTATATTCCTAGATCTTCTCTCAATCCACATCTTGATCCTACTGGATCTAGATCTGGAAGGGAAAAGAGGGAGGAACACTGGTCAGAAGAGGATAAAAGACTTGTCAATATTGACACTATTTTAAAAAATATGATCCTCGGGGCTGTTCCAGAAACCCTAATTCCCACACTAGTTCTTTTTCCCAGTGCTAAAACCATGTGGGATGAACTGGTGAACCAGTTTGAAGGAGGCGATGATACTATAGTCACCAGAAACGTCTCCTTAAACAAGAAGTACGAGTCATTTTTTGCTTTACCCAATGAGTCTCTCACTGGTACTTACACCAGATTTATGAGCATCATTAACCAGTTGAGAGGACTGGGGGTAAACAAAGACAAGGATTTACTTCTGGAGAAATCTTGTGATATTTTGCCTACCAAATGGTCTCACATGATTCTGGTCTTGAGGCAAGGTAAAACCTTGCATTCCCATACTTTATCAACATTGTATGGAGCCTTCAGATTCACTGAAGAAAATCAAGCTGATGTGTAATTTCGAGTCTTAAATTTATAATCACGAACTACCTAGTTACTGTCTACTACACACTTGCGGGCAGTGTACCCGTTCGTATGCAATATAGTTACTTGGTAAGTACGAGGTCGAACACAAGGACTTTTATAAGTAATTGTTCACACAAAATAGTACAAATAAGAAGGGGTTTTTTATGGCCGAATTGCCACGTTGCAAAAGTTAGTGAAAATTGTTAGTAATCCCGTAGGATTAATCGCAAAGAGAATTTTTGTTGTAACTTGAAAACAATGATTTTAAAAGATCATCTACTTCGACTCCATGACACTACAAATTCAGGTTGCACTTCATTGAAAGACCAATTCAAATATGTTGATTAATAACCGAGAACTTAATAAAGACTCACCCCGTAACCGTCAAGTTCGTTACTTTATTCGATTCCCTTAATTAACTAGTTCCATTACTAAGACCGGTACCCCGAGACGCCTTTTCATAACTTTCCTAGTCAACTAATTGTTTTGGTTATTTAGATAACAATTATGTCTATTGATTGTACCCAACCATTAACCCGTTAACTCTTATTAACTATTAATTACTTTCTACCGTACCCGTCATAGAAACAATCGCTTCTAACCAAGCAATCAAAATAACTTCTACACAACCTAAGTTACCACTAAGATCATGCAAAAACTATCCGCAATCAAGAGTTAAATAACAAAGAATTAATAAGCTAAGATCACGACACAACGTTAAATCAAATCAACTTGAATTATAAAAATAGTGCAACCATCATTCAATTGTGTCACTTCATCTCAGTAGATGATGAAGTGTTTAGCTACTCATAATCATAAACATAACACAAAGAGTATAAGTATGAGAAAACATATTGTACCAATGTGTAGAAAACAATGAAAAGCTAAGAAAATCGATGTTTGAATGTCTTGAATCTCTCGAGCAACCCTATGAACTTGGAGAACGTAAAAGCTGCTAAAAAGTGCCTCAAGAAACCCTAAAATCGACCCAAAGTGAAAGTATATCCAATGGGAGGGTTTTGGTCTTGTATTTATAGTGTTTCCAAAAAGTCTTCCTGAACCGACCTACAGGTGCGGCGCACCTGCCTTGCTTCCAAAAATCTTCATTGCCCGATATGCGGCGCACCTCACTTTGGTGCGGCGCACCTCCTTGTTTTCTCAATTTTCCAAACTCCCTGATTAATCTGTGCGGCGCACCTTCCACTTGGTGCGGCGCACCTCTTCACTTTTTCACCAAAACTTGTGATTTTCAACTCGTTTCTTCTCGTACACGTACACGAACCATCCTAATGCATCATTTATCCATCCAAAAGCCATTTCTCATCATTTTACCTGTTCTAAGCCTGCAATCACTAACAATACCATCAAAGCATCGAATATACATATAATTTGCACATAATTAAGCTTAAAACGACTTAGAAACGATATGGGATTATACATATAAATGGACATATCAAATTCCCCCATACTTAGGCTTTGCTTGTCCTCAAGCAAATTCAGATTTCAAAACATTTTCCCTTGGTTCTCAATTGCAAAACATGACAATAATCAAAAAGAAGCTAAACCACGAATGTTAGAAAACAAGTAAGAGTGGTTAAGCAGTTTTAATCTTAAATGAAAATCAAAATGTTTGACAATATTTGAATGATCTACAAGCCTCGAAAACATAACTAAGCACTTTAATCAAATGAAAGAAGAACATCTCAACTAACTTTCTCCAACTAACAAACTATTGGGTTGCAATATTGTATCAATCACTCGAAGCCTAGTCGTGATGCATATATTTTAACCATAGGCTTGTAATAGAATCGTTCCTTCATCGCCATGGCGCAAGCACCATAAACGTCTATCAAAAGAGGTAATTAAACGGTTGTAATGTACAATTCTGAAGGCTTACAAGGGTCATTAACAATTGTGTATGGAATTTTGGGATATAATTGGTGTTAAAAGGAAATAACACAAACAATTAACAAAGTTTTACATATAGTCTAATCCAACACAACCCATATCACTAGTTGCCATCTAACCAAAGCCCAAAAGACGTTCTCCCGACACTACTCCCCAATAGACCGATAAATACCGACACCATTGTGGTGTATGACCTTCAAAACGACTTTTAACCACTTTATCTTACCAATGTTGACTTAAACGAACGTGTCAACCCAAAATAAAGAATATCATCATCAAAGAACCTTTAGTTGGTTTTATCAAACTTACCAACTTAACTTGATTTGACAAAAATGAGGGAAATACCAACTGACAGTCCAAGTTCTTTTTCTTTATTTTTTTATATTTTCTGTTTTTCACTTTTTTTCTCTCTTTTTTAATGAACTACTTTTACCCTGCCTAATTGGTACCCCCTTTTTATAACTTTGAAACACGTTGACAAATCATAACTCTTACTAATTAGAATAATCTAGACTTTATCCATAATCATGACGAAATCAATCTACCCCCAAATAACGGAAATATACCAACCCGACACAACCAAGACAACCCCAAATCATCCAACTAGCAAAGGCAACTAAAGACCAACCAAGGATTTCGACTATCGGTATGGCGAGGAAAAGTTAAATATTTGGGTGGATTTAACACAAACGAAAAGGTGAGGCGCAACAGGTTGTCTAAAAGTTTCTTGCACTAAAAATGAGTGCAAACAAGATTTAAACAAAGGAAATTCACTAACCGGTGTGATTAGCTACTAAAACACATGCACACAAACATGGTTTAACAATAATGTCATAAACAAAGGGTGAAATAAACAAAGAAAACACGGTTAATTCCTAAATTTACCTCTTTATCATCTAGCAAACACGGAACGATCAACTAAGACAAGTTCTAGAATCAATGCAATCACCGGCACACTCATATCAAAGAAGAAATAAGCGGAAATGGAATGAATCAACCTCAAACTTGCACATCATAGTTCAGGGCTCTAAAAGAGACACTTACTTCCGGATAAATCCAAAAGCCTACGAGAGGGACAAATTTACAAGGCTAAACAAACCAAAACCGTAACACCTAACAAATCTATAAATGAATCAAGATCCTCACATATATGGTGTTTTGGGGTATAAGTGTGCTAGCAATGTAATCAATCCAGAAGGGATTTGCCTTAACGATCACTCAAAACACATTTCACAAATTTAAAAAGTGTTAACCAAAGGAATTTATAGTTCAATTACTAGTATGATTAAATCTTTAGTGACAAAAGTAATTTAACTATATGGACAAGCAAGCAAAAGTTCAAAAATCGAGAACACCAATTTCAAACATGCACATCACAGTGAAGAGCTCGAAATGGAAACTCCTACCCTCGGATAAAATCCAAAGGCCTATGAGAGGGACACATCAACAAAACCGGTAGAAATTCTCAAAATTCATCAAAATTCATCCGACTTTTTCCTATTTACCTCCCTCCCCCATACTTAAGTTGTACAATGTCCTCAATGTACAAATAACTAATGACAATCTATGGGAAATAGGTAAAAGCAAAAATAAAAATAAGAAAAGATCATGAAAACTTTCCGGATGTTTGGTAATGTTTGTATGCTCGGTAGATTCGCCTAAAATGAATGGGCGCTGAACTTACTGCCAGCATATGCACATGAATCGCGACCTTTCTAAATGCATAAAACAAAACCAAAAGAAACACTAAAACATAATCATTAAGCATTAAAACATAATCATAGAAATCATACCAAACCCTCCCCCCATACTTATTGTTCACCATACAAACCAACTAACTAAACTAAGTACGGAAAAAGAAATTGTCTAAGCGCCAACAAAGGCGATTACAAACCAAATGAAAATAAAATACGAAAATGAAACATGCAACCAACAATGTCCAAAGTGCCATGATTAAACCAACAATATCACGATGACTCAATGCCCAAGGTAACCGGCACCGCCATCCACAAACTCATCAACTACAACATCAATCCTCAATCACCAAACTGAAACCAATATAAACCATGATGACTTAATGCCCACGGAATCCGGCACCGCCATCTCAATAACCATCATCAACAACAAACCAACCAACTCAACAATCATCATCACATCATCTAAAAATCAGGAGGAGGATAAATGGAGGGAGTACCACCACCCTCGTGCATACCATGATCCTCTGAAAACACATCACCACCAAGAACAATATTGGGCGTACCTGTAGTCGCCCGTCCACCAGCCTCATCTCCTACCGGTGTATGATAACTAAAGAAATCACCTCCATATCGAGGTGCACCGGTGTACATACCATAACCGGATGGAAATCACCTCCCTCACTTATATTTCAGATTTTTGGAGCCCCTGATATGCGACGCACCCATCACCTGGTGCGACGCACCTGCTTGATGTTCAAAAACAAAACAGAGTAGCCTGAACCCGTAATGCGGCGCACCACCTACATGGTGCGGCGCACTTGACCAATTTTCAGAAAAAAAAATTTTCAAATAATTTCGATTTCTTGATTCACCAATGACCTATCTTCCCTCGAAAATTCAAACATAATAAAAGCCTTAAACATCATTAGTGGTCAACATAAGTCAACACTCAAAAATCACAAACCCTAACCACAATTTGGTCCAAAATCATGAAATTGATTCAAATTAAAACTATTTTTTAACCAAATTGAACTTCAATTAACCTTCCCAAACCTTTTACAATCAAAAGCCCCAAATTAAATTCAAAACCCTAATCCAAATTTCTCAAATTAAGTCAAAATCACTTGTACATATGAAGTATAATCAATAACAAACAAAACCCATTTAAAAGATTCAAGTAATTTTGCTTTTAAACTCATTAATTGTGAAACCAACCCCCAAATTCGGATCTAATCATGAACACAAAATCAATAAAAGAGAATGGAAAGAAAACTGTTAGGTCCAGTTTTGTTGAAAACTGGAGCCTCTACAGTTACAACTGGAGAACAGAAGAATTGTCCGAAATATTTGAAGTCCAGTTGCAATGTACAGTTATGCAACTGAAGACTTCCTCCAGTCCAGATATGAAGAACATTCCTGAAGACATTCCAGTTGAAGTCAAAGACATCAAGTGGAAGAAAGAGAATGGAAATGGCAGCGAAGCCCAGTTGACATTCTAATCAGATCAATGAACTGGAGACCGTTAGTGTAAACGCACTTACAAAGCTTTACACTGATTACGAGGAGGACCTTTTTACTTTACATCCTTTTACCCGGACAATAACCTTGTCCGTTGATAAAAGTACATATATGTAAAGTGGTTGGATAAAGTAACCTTTTGTCTTACTTTATTTAGTACACACAAAGAATTAAATATTAATTCTTTTGTGTGCTGTCAACCATATTTGTACGTCGAATTTGAGATCCCAATGCCCAAACTTCGACTATAAATAAAGGTCCTTGCACAAGCAAGAATTGAGCTTTTGCAAAACACATTCTTGCAATATTCTTTGTGAACTTGTGCAATATTCTCTCAATCGCAAAAAGGGACATTTCACAACTTTAAGTGTCTCGATTGTTAGGAGAATTTCCAAGTATAGATCAATTGTATTTCATAGGTTGTTAGGATATTTACATTCTTGTATTATCTTGGTTCCGCAACAACCTTGTATTTTATTTACATTAATAAATAAAATACACTTGAAAAATACATATTGTCTCACCAATTAACTTTACTTTATTGCATTGTATTTACTTATTTATACTTGTCACCTTTATAAGTAAATCTTCCAGTTATCTGGTCCACTGTTCATTGTAACTGGTCACGTCCAGATACAATCACAGTTTTGCTTAAGTTCGCTCACTATTGACATAAAGGTGTCTTCACCACTCATCTATCATATAGTTGGGACTTACAAGTGGTATCAGAGCAGGCAGGTTGAATTTAATCAATTCTATAACCTAGGTCTGCTTAGATGTCTGGTGAAAGTGAGTTTGGTCCTGGTCAACAAAATGACACTAATACTAATGCTAATCCTTTAAATACTCCTCCTCCTCCTCCCCCTCCTACTCATGCCCCCAGCCATGTCCATGTACATTATTCCAATACTCCTGTTCCCAAATTTGATGGGAGCAGTGAAACTTTTGGTACATGGAAGGCCAGAATGCTCTTGCATTTTGGTGGGATAGAGAGGTATATGTTGAAAATCCTTAAGGATGGTCCATATATACCCATGTCCAGTGGGGTGAGTCCTCTTCTTGACCCAACTGGGAGAAGAGGTACCAGGGAAAAGTCAGAAGACCACTAGTCTGATGAGGATCGCAGACTGGTTGACCTTGATACCAGACTGAAAAATATGATCCTCGCTGCTGTCCCTGAAGAACTAATTCCAACACTCGTGTTGTTCCCCAGTGCCAAGTCTATGTGGGATGAATTAGTTCTCCAGTTTGAAGGAGGAAGTGACACTCTTTCCACCAGAAAAGTTGCACTTAACAAGAAGTATGAATCCTTCTTTGCCTTACCAAATGAAAGCCTAACTGGTACTTATACCAGATTCACCAGTTTGATTAATCAACTGAGAGGCTTGGGTGTTGAGAAGGATAAGGATATTCTTCTTGAAAAGTTTTGTGATATTTTGCCATCCAAATGGGCACACATGGTTCTTGTCTTAAGACAAGGTAAGACCTTGCACACCCATACTCTTGCTTCTCTCTATGGAGCCTTCAGATTCACTGAAGATAATAATGCTGCAAGATTATTGGCTGAGCAAGATGCTATTAACCATGCTCAGAGTTCCAAGGTTGCTAGTCTAACTGGGCAACCTTGTGCTGCTTTAATATCTACTGAGAATGTCCAGTCACATTCTATGAAGGAGATGTTAAACAGTTTTTTAAACTCTGGCCTGACCACTGAACTCAGTGATGGTTGTGATGAAAATGACGATGATGATCTGGTCGCCATGATTGCTAAAACCTTTAATAGGTTTAAGCATAAATCTAATAGATTTAATGGGTCCAATAATGCTTCCAGTTCCAACTCTCTGGATAAAGCCAATCTTACATGCTATAAGTGTGGTAAGAAAGGCCATTTCATGAAGGAATGCAGATCTAGTCAAATGAACAACTAAACTGGTCCCTTTGTCCCAAATTCTGTTAAATCTGATGATTACAAGGCCAAATATAAAAAGCTTAAGGCCCAGATTGCCCTCATGTCTTTTAATCAAGAAAATGAGATAGACAAAAACAAATGCATGATGGCTTAAACTGAAGGAAAATGGGAACTCTCTGATGAATCATCTGATGATGATGAAGAGATTAGAGATGTGTGCTTTATGGCATTGGAAAATCAGCAACCAATGGTGAAAGATGATGTTGTTTCAGGAAGATGGGTGGATATCATTCTGAAAAAGGTAAGAGATTATGATGTTGAAGTTGATACAGAACTGAAACTGGACATTGCTGAATCACTTAATGATGATTTATTATTTGTTGAAACAATGAGAACTGATTGTGAAAGATATTTGGAAACTGTTTTAACTGAGCTTAATAATTTAAGACCTCAATTAAATGATTTGCAAAGTGTCCAGTTGGCTCTCAAAGAGTCAGTTTTGAAAATCGAGGCATTAGAAACTGATAATCAAAAACTGAAGTCTGATCTGAAAAAAGAACACATGGTTATCAATTCATGGGTAAAGGCATCTGGTAAAAATTATGACGCTTTTTCAAAAACCATTGATGCTCAAAAAACTGCTTGGAAATCTGGTGACCTCCAGATGGCAGCAGTTATTTCCACCATTCATGAAATGCCTGATTCTATTAGAATTGAGACTCCCTATGACTCTTCTAATAAAATCAAAACTGAATCTGTTGAGACCGACCCCTTTGAGGTTAAAACTGGAGCTAAAAAGGCTAAAGCTCTAGTCAAAAAGGAAACTGGTGATGAACCTTTGCCTCAAAAGTCCAAGAATATCAAAATTCCCAAGACTAAAAACTCCGCTGAACCGAAGTCCAAAGGTCAGCAGCCAACTGAAAACAATTTCCTTTTGAAACTGGAGAGTCAACTCCAACTTTTTTCAAGGCAGATTCAAAGTTGTACTACCAGAATTAAACACTTGGAAGAAGCCTCGTCTTCTTCAGTTCAAAAACCAATTGTTAAAACTCCTCCAACAAAACAAAAACAAAAACCATCTGCTCAAAAAAGAGCTAAAACCGGAAAGAAAAAGGAGGATGTTCCATTCAAACCAATTGTTTTTACTCCTGAAACTGAAGCAATTAAAAAGGCTCCAGATTCTGCCTCCAGTTCAACCCCAAATCAATCAACTAGGACTTCTCAAGAGAAGTCCAGTGGACCCATTGAAAAAAGATGGGTTCACAAAAATAACTGATAATTTATTTGGGTGTGCAGGGCGATCGTAAAAAGAATACCTGGTATCTGGACAGCGCTGCTGGACGGACAATGACCGGATGTAAGCCCCTGCTGGAAGAGTTCACTGTCCAAGATGGACCGGCAGTGACTTTTGGTAATGATGGAAATGGGAAAACTGAAGGATATGGTGTGATCGATAATGGACAAGTCCAGTTCACCAGAGTTGCATTTGTGAATGGTTTGAAATATAACCTGATCAGTGTCAGTCAACTCTGTGATGATGGATATAAGGTACTGTTCGATATTGCTCAAGGCACCATATTTAACAAGGACTGGAAAGTGGTGATGAATGCTCCTAGAAAGGGAAATGTGTACATTATGGATATGGAACCAGTTGCAAAAGAGCATTGTTTCTATGCCAAAGCTGATGAGGACACCAACTGGTTATGATACAAAAGATTATCCCATCTGAATTTTAAAAATATCAATAAGTTGTCTCGAAAGCAACTGGTGGATGGGATACCTCTAATTTCCTTTAAAAAGGAAAAGCCATGTCCAGGGTGTGAGATGGGCAAGAAGAAAAGAGCCAGTTTCAAGACCAGGTAAAATTTCAGTATCACTGAACCTCTTCACATGTTACATATGGATCTTTTTGGTCCAGTGAATGTTCAAACTAAAGCTGGTAAAAGATACACTTTAGTTGTTGTTGATGAATACACCAGATTCTGTTGGGTGGTATTCATCAGATCAAAAAGTGATGCACCTGGTGAAATCATCTCTCTCATCAAGAGAATTGAACTCAAGTACTCCAAGAAAGTGTGTCAGTTGCGAAGTGATAATGGTACTGAGTTTCAAAACAAAGAACTTGAATCATTTTGCACTGACACTGGCATTTCTCAGAACTTCTCTTCAGCTCGTTCTCCAGAGCAAAATGGTGTGGTTGAAAGAAAGAATCGCACACTAATCGAAGCTGCAAGAAGTATGTTATCTGAATCAGGTCTTCCCACCTGTTTTTGGGCTGAGGCAGTTGCTACAGCTTGCCATACCCAAAACCGGTCAGTTTATGTCAAGAGACATAGGAAGACTGCCTATGAAGTCCTCAGGAATCGTAAACCAAATATTGGATATTTTCATGTATTTGGTTGTCCAGTTTACATTTTAAATGATTCCAGTCAGTTAGGAAAATTCGATGCAAAGGCTGATGAAGGTGTCTTTGTAGGGTATTCAGATATCAGAAAAGCCTATAGAGTTTATAATTATAGACTCCAAAAGGTTCATGAGTCAATTCATGTCACATTCGATGAATCAAATGAAGCAATTAATAAAAGACCAAGCCTTGATTTATCTCCAGTTGTCCCAATTGATTTTGGTGTATCTGATCATGTTCATCAATCAGTTATTACACCAAAAGATGTTTCCAGTCACAAAGACTTGGAACCAGTTACACAAAAGAAAAGCTCCAGTGACACTCCATTTTATCCCTCCATCAGTTTTAATTCACCACACAAACTGGTGATTGGATCAGATGTTCGTGCCACTTCAATATCAGCACCAGTTCAAACTCTTACATCTCCAGTTCTTCAAGAAATGCCTTTAAATGAAGAATTTCACGATGCTAATCGTGACCTCATTGAATCTGATGAGGATGTTGAAGAAGTTTGGGCCGATCCTCCTCCAGAAGTTGCTGCAACTGAAGAGGAACGCCAGGTGACTTGCACTGATATTGTTGCTCATCAGCCTAGTCAATACACTAGATGGACAAAAGCTCATCCAATCAATCAGATTATGGGTAATCCAGCTAGTGGGGTTCAGACTAGAAGAGCCACAAGTGAACAATGCTTGAACGTCACCTTCTTATCACTAATTGAACCGAAGAAGATTGACGAGGCTATGGCAGATCCAAGCTGGGTAGAAGCTATGCAAGAAGAGCTTTGCCAGTTCGAAAGGAACAATGTTTGGGAACTTGTTCCTTGTCCTCCTGGGTTAAAGAAAGAACCACACTAATCGAAGCTGCAAGAAGTATGTTATCTGAATCAGGTCTTCCCACCTGTTTTTGGGCTGAGGCAGTTGCTACAGCTTGCCATACCCAAAACCGGTCAGTTTATGTCAAGAGACATAGGAAGACTGCCTATGAAGTCCTCAGGAATCGTAAACCAAATATTGGATATTTTCATGTATTTGGTTGTCCAGTTTACATTTTAAATGATTCCAGTCAGTTAGGAAAATTCGATGCAAAGGCTGATGAAGGTGTCTTTGTAGGGTATTCAGATATCAGAAAAGCCTATAGAGTTTATAATTATAGACTCCAAAAGGTTCATGAGTCAATTCATGTCACATTCGATGAATCAAATGAAGCAATTAATAAAAGACCAAGCCTTGATTTATCTCCAGTTGTCCCAATTGATTTTGGTGTATCTGATCATGTTCATCAATCAGTTATTACACCAAAAGATGTTTCCAGTCACAAAGACTTGGAACCAGTTACACAAAAGAAAAGCTCCAGTGACACTCCATTTTATCCCTCCATCAGTTTTAATTCACCACACAAACTGGTGATTGGATCAGATGTTCGTGCCACTTCAATATCAGCACCAGTTCAAACTCTTACATCTCCAGTTCTTCAAGAAATGCCTTTAAATGAAGAATTTCACGATGCTAATCGTGACCTCATTGAATCTGATGAGGATGTTGAAGAAGTTTGGGCCGATCCTCCTCCAGAAGTTGCTGCAACTGAAGAGGAACGCCAGGTGACTTGCACTGATATTGTTGCTCATCAGCCTAGTCAATACACTAGATGGACAAAAGCTCATCCAATCAATCAGATTATGGGTAATCCAGCTAGTGGGGTTCAGACTAGAAGAGCCACAAGTGAACAATGCTTGAACGTCACCTTCTTATCACTAATTGAACCGAAGAAGATTGACGAGGCTATGGCAGATCCAAGCTGGGTAGAAGCTATGCAAGAAGAGCTTTGCCAGTTCGAAAGGAACAATGTTTGGGAACTTGTTCCTTGTCCTCCTGGGTTAAAGAAAGAACCCATTGGCACGAGGTGGGTCTACCGAAACAAGATGGATGAAGATGACAATGTTGTTAGGAACAAAGCCAGATTGGTTGCCCAGGGTTACTGTCAGGCAGAGGGAGTTGATTTTGATGAAACTTTTGCTCCAGTTGCAAGACTTGAAGCCATCAGAATATTTTTGGCTTATGCAGCTCATCTGCAATTTAAAGTCTTTCAGATGGATGTCAAAAGTGCGTTCCTGAATGGAACCTTGGAAGAAGAAGTGTATGTCAAGCAAACTCCAGGCTTCATTAACGAGAAGCATCCTCACTGGGTATACAGACTGAACAAAGCTTTGTATGGTCTTCGTCAAGCCCCAAGAGCCTGGTATGATACACTGACTAAACATCTTCTTAAAAATGGTTTTCAAAGAGGTGCAATAGATAATACCTTATTTATCTTGAAAGAAAAAGGTAATATCTTATTGGTACAAATTTATGTTGACGACATTATATTTGGGTCAACTGATGATGCAATGTGTAAAAAGTTTTCTAAAATCATGTCATCTGAGTATGAGATGAGTTTAATGGGTGAATTAACATTTTTCTTGGGACTTCAGATTAAGCAAACTGAAAATGGAATTTTCATAAACCAAGAAAAATATGTTAGAGATTTGTTAAGAAAATACAAATATGATTCTATCCCATCAAAAAACACACTATTGCAGCACCATTAAATTTGGATTCTGACCCAAATGGGAAATCAGTGGACCAAAAGGAATATCGTGGAATGGTTGGTTCACTGATGTACTTAACTGCAAGTCGACCAGATATAATGTTTGCAACATGTTTATGTGCCAGATTTCAGGCTAACCCAAAAGAATCACATTTGCACGCTGTTAAGCGTATTTTTAGGTACCTGAAAGGGTGCCCTAGCCTTGGTCTTTGGTATCCCAAAGGCTCAGGGTTAGATCTAATGGGTTATTCAGATTCAGATCATGCAGGTTGTAAGATTGATAGGAAATCAACAACTGGAGGTTGTCACTTCCTTGGAGGAAAACTGGTGAGTTGGACCAGTAAGAAGCAGACTTCGGTCTCAATGTCACCTGCTGAGGCAGAGTACATTTCTGCGGCCAGTTGTTGTGCCCAGATTCTTTGGATCAAAAACCAGTTGTTAGATTATGGTCAAAAATATTCAAAGACCCCAATCTTTTGTGACAACACCAGTGCAATTGCCATATCTCACAACCCGGTGATGCACTCCAAGACAAAACATATTGACATCAGGTATCACTTTATAAGAGATCATGTTATGAAAGGAGATATTGAATTACACTTCATCCCCACTGATAAACAATTAGCTGATGTTTTTACAAAACCTCTTGATGAAAAGACTTTTAAAAACCTCATCAGTGAATTGGGAATGTTAAATCCTTAAAACTGGAGACTTCGTTATGAACGCATCAGTGACACTGATGAAGCTCTCCAGTTGAGGAGATCCAGATAATCCTTGCCAACCAGGCTATCGAACGCCTTTGTGATACTATCCTGGCATTTATTGATTTCTGGGTCATCATTCTAGGGGGAAAGAGTCAAATTTTTTTTTTGTGACTAAAATTCATTTTTGCTCAAAAAGGCAACTGGAGAGCTCTCCAGTTGACACTGACTAAAATTTATTTTTTTTTTAAAAAAAAAAAAAAATTTTTTTTTGCAACTGGAAAACCCTCCAGTTGAAACTGGCACTGAATAATATTCAGTGTACATGTTTGGTCTTATCTCAAACTGGTTGTCAACCAAATTTTCATAACGGTAAGAATACTTGGTCAATTTTTGTGACACGTGAAGGTACTCGAGTGTCTTGACCCACTCACAACCGTCACATGACGTGTCAAAACCATTTTGACAAGAATGATGCACTTTTTATGGGGATTGTTGAAGTTAGTGGGCGCGTGGGAATACCAGCCGTCGTAGCATTAAATGCTTGACAAGTCTGTATTAAATATCTTTGAATTTCAAAATTTTCAAAAATCAAAATATCAAACGATTTCGAAATTTTGGGAATTAAAATATATTTTTGTATATATGTGGAATATTTTAATTCCTATATATACCCCCACTTAAATATTTTTCTCATTTACTTCCTTCACATTCCTTCATTTACTCTTCCAATCATCAAAATTGCTTCATTTCTCTCTCTTCTCAATAAATCAAAAACCCTAATTCATAAACTCTCAATTTCAGTTTCAAATCGATCTAAAATGGCTCCTAAATCATCCTCATCTCGATCTCGTGATGTGAATCTACTCACCGTTGAGTATGATCCACCAGAATCAGTTAAACATGCCGATGGTGCCCCCATTAATTCTAAACTACTCAAATTAAATCCAAATAATCCAATGGCAAGTTTAAAGGGTAATCAGACCGCCGACTCCCTAATTGGACGAATCCAATCTTTTCTTTGAGATTCTCCAATCGGTGAATCTTTTTCCCTGAACCCACGCAAGATGTTTCATGATTACTTGTGTGAGTTCTGGTACACTGCTTCTCTTTCTTCTGACAACTCATCCATCTCCTTCACCCTTAAGGATGGGTCTGTCCAGTGTACCATCACTTCTGAAACGTTGAGGGATGCCCTTCACCTCAACTACTGGAGACAGGGTGAGACTCCAGTCACTATCTCCCCCAATACTAACTTCCGCCAGGTACTCCTTGATATGGGGAATAAGGAGGTACTCGAAAATGGGGTTTTGAAGACCAAAGGTCCTATGACGATGAAAGGCCTCACACCATCGTGGAGGTATTTCTTTATACATTTGGTTGAAAGTATGGGAGGTGCATCTGGTGGTTTAGACCAGATTAATTCTTTCCAGGCAGAGATGGCATACTGCCTATGGAATGGCTTAAGAGTGGATTTCGCGAATATTTTGTTTAGAAGCCTTGTGTTCAAGTTGAAAGGCAAAAGGGGTCCATGTATTCCCTTCTCGCAATTTCTTTCTCTTTGTTTTAAATCAATTCTGGGCAGAAATGAATACGAAAATACACAATCTCTTTACTCTGTGCCAGAATTACTTAGAAATCTGGACAATCTTGTATCTGTTGTAAATGAAGTCCAGATTCCCCAACGAATGTTGCTGGCATTCGCTAAAACTGATGCACCATTACCAGGTGGCTCAGAAGGACAACTGGGCGGGCCTCAAAATAATGAGGGACCCTCCAGTTCGTCTGCTGGTATTGAGACACTAGCCGAACCTGGGCCAGTGTATATCCCCGCCAGCTCCGGCTTGTCAGTTCCTCCCGTGATATACCCTGGAGACCTCCCAACAGGTATCCAGGTGGTTCCAAAGGCAAGAAAAACAAGAAGCAAACGCGCTAGGAACCAGTCAGCAGTTGCCACTGACGATAGTACCCCAACCAGCCCTTCAGTTGCTTCCCAACAAGCAACTGGAGAAAGTCAAAGGGAAAATTTGCAAGCAACCACCCGAAAATCCTTTAAGTGAGAGTGGTGAAGATATTGATGGGTCAGCCCAACCCATTTTAGAGTCCGTGTCAGCACTTAACTTGCAGAGCCAAATTTCTGACACTACTGAAGCACGAACTGACGAAGTTGCTGGCCAGTCACAGCCAGCGATCAAGGTTCCAGACTCTTCGGCCCATGATACTTCAACTGAGGATAGATCAATTGTTGTTGAGGCACCAGTGACCTCTGTCCAGGGAGAAGATGCTCCGGCAATGGATCCCCCAACTGATGAAACCATTCAGGCAACTGAAACTGGTCATCAGGAGTCTGAACAACCTGTTCAGCCACCTCTAACATTTATGGATCTAGGCATAAATGAGGGTGAGTTTAATCTTGAGTCTTCGGACTCAAATGAGACTGAATCTGACCAGGAAATGACTGATGCATCTGTACATGATCAGCTCCCTTCCTTTTCTGGTCAACCCCTAGATCCAACAATTTCAATTTCACAAGATTACTCAACACTTACTGAAATTCCGACTTTTGCATCCAGACAACTTTTATCCTCCATGAATGTGCCTAGAAATAGACACATTCTAACACCACCATCGCCGTCGTTCACACCTGAGCTTTCTCAGCCTGAACGACAACTTGCTCCCTTTCGCTTTCCTTCTTCACCAACTTCTCTTTCTTCCGCTGGTGCTACAACAACTGGAGAACCAACAATTGTTTTACCTCCTCCAGTTGCGTCTGTAGCATTTCGAGCAGGTCCAGTGACATCTTCCCCTCCGTCACTGGAAAGCCAGTTCATATCTTTCCAAACCGATATCCAAAACCTTCTTACAAGGGTGGAGGATATTCAAAAGATACTGGACAAGAATACCAAGTCCTTCTCCAGATACCCAATTACTAAATGAAATAAAGGCTAGTCAGGTGCAAACCTTTGAAAATGTTATGACTCAGTCTAGAGAAGTGAATCATCTGTGGAGGACCATCAGGCTAATTTGTGGGACCTTCAAGCAATGTAATGATATGCAATCATGGCAGCCTCTAGCCCGTTTGCCGACCAGTCAGGAAGACTTTGACGTGGTTCGTCAAGGTCTAGATGCTTCCAAGGGGGAAAGGTCTGTGCATACCTCCAAAACCATTGTTGAAGTCCCCAAATCTGATGTGGGAAAAGAGTTGGTTGTGGCTGCCAATATTGATGCTGGCCAGCAGGTTCAAGAAGTTGTGGCATTCGCTAAAACTGATGCACCATTACCAGGTGGCTCAGAAGGACAACTGGGCGGGCCTCAAAATAATGAGGGACCCTCCAGTTCGTCTGCTGGTATTGAGACACTAGCCGAACCTGGGCCAGTGTATATCCCCGCCAGCTCCGGCTTGTCAGTTCCTCCCGTGATATACCCTGGAGACCTCCCAACAGGTATCCAGGTGGTTCCAAAGGCAAGAAAAACAAGAAGCAAACGCGCTAGGAACCAGTCAGCAGTTGCCACTGACGATAGTACCCCAACCAGCCCTTCAGTTGCTTCCCAACAAGCAACTGGAGAAAGTCAAAGGGAAAATTTGCAAGCAACCACCCGAAAATCCTTTAAGTGAGAGTGGTGAAGATATTGATGGGTCAGCCCAACCCATTTTAGAGTCCGTGTCAGCACTTAACTTGCAGAGCCAAATTTCTGACACTACTGAAGCACGAACTGACGAAGTTGCTGGCCAGTCACAGCCAGCGATCAAGGTTCCAGACTCTTCGGCCCATGATACAACAACTGGAGAACCAACAATTGTTTTACCTTCTCCAGTTGCGTCTGTAGCATTGCGAGCAGGTCCAGTGACATCTTCCCCTCCGTCACTGGAAAGCCAGTTCATATCTTTCCAAACCGATATCCAAAACCTTCTTACAAGGGTGGAGGATATTCAAAAGATACTGGACAAGAATACCAAGTCCTTCTCCAGATACCACAAGGATCACTTGACAAATATTAAGGTGGTTGATCTGGGGATAAACAAGTTTTCTGCAAATGAAGACTTAGTATTTAACAAGCTCAATGAGTTGGTCATCACCTCAAATTCCATTGCTTTATCATTAAAGGAAGCTTTTGACCTGACTCAATCAAAAGTCACAACATCAATCACCAACCTGCTGGGTAACACTGTCAGATCTTCAGAGGTTGAGTTAAAAGAACTGGAAAGGCAGGTTAAGGAACTTGTACAAAAACCTGGCCTAGATGTGACTGAGCTTGGGCAACAACTGGCCACTTCAGTTGGTCAGAAGATTGAGGATACTTTGGCTGCCAGGGAACAACAACTTATTGAAAAGGTGATGTCTGAGATCACCAAGATTGTCGCGCCCCAGGTTAATCTCACTCCAATTACATCTGAGATTGATCGGTTGAGGGGCAGTCTTGATTCTTTGGCTACCAAGGTATACTTTGACCACTGAAGTTGGCAAAGAAAAGGAAAAAGAAGTTGTTAAGGAGATGGTCTCTGCTGGTCTTTCTCCAGATGATCTCCAGTTACTAAATGAAATAAAGGCTAGTCAGGTGCAAACCTTTGAAAATGTTATGACTCAGTCTAGAGAAGTGAATCATCTGTGGAGGACCATCAGGCTAATTTGTGGGACCTTCAAGCAATGTAATGATATGCAATCATGGCAGCCTCTAGCCCGTTTGCCGACCAGTCAGGAAGACTTTGACGTGGTTCGTCAAGGTCTAGATGCTTCCAAGGGGGAAAGGTCTGTGCATACCTCCAAAACCATTGTTGAAGTCCCCAAATCTGATGTGGGAAAAGAGTTGGTTGTGGCTGCCAATATTGATGCTGGCCAGCAGGTTCAAGAAGTTGTGGTTGCCACCAGTACTGAAGCTGGTGGACACATTGGGGAATTTGATGATATACCTGATAGGGGGAATGTTGGAGAAGGTAGTGGTAATTCTGCACAGCTGGCCACTGATGAAGTGCTTGAAACTGGCAATACTGATCAGCTTCCACCAGTGTCAGAAGATGTCAGTCGTCAACTGGCAAGTATTGGGGATGTTATTAAGGAAAGAAAGAAGCAGATGAAAATAAATCAAACAAATGACAGAAAACTGCTTGCCCCAACTATACTTGATATCAGTGATGGCAATCTTTTGGGCTTAACACTGGCAGAATATAGAAAGGTCAAGGCTGATCCAAGAATATTAAATGCACTGAAAGAAGCATTGGATATTGAGCTTGACAAGCATTACAAGGATGATGAAGCTGAGCATGATGCCAGATGCTTGAAACATATCTGTTGAAAAAGCCAAGCAAGTCAGAACTGATGGGATTCTCAAAAGAACTGAGAAGGTAAAGAAAGTGGTCAACCAAGTATTGCATCCACCCAAGTCCAAAGGTAGATCGAGGCCAAAACCCCTGTCAAGGGATGGAAATCTGAGGACTTGGGTAGAATCAACTGAACCCACAACTGAAGATATCAAAGCTGCTATGCATGAACTGAGCACGAGCCAGATCAAACTGGCAAATGAATCTGAAGCTCGCAATTTTCTATCTGAGGTTCAGCAGCGGAGACACAACCCAGGTAGGATCACGGATGTGCAAGTATCGATCAAACCTGGGAGAAAACACTTTGTAGTTGTTGTTCAATATTTTGGTGGACCAAGGCTTACAACTGAGAATCCTGATGTTCATCAATATGGGCATGCAGAGCAGGTTGTGATGTTGAGATTGTTGGAATCACGGCAACAAAAGAACAAGGTTGAAAAAGGATGGATGTATGTGCTTCAGAACCTGATCAAGTTCAAAGAAAATGTTGAGGCAAAACTGAACTTTGATGCAGAAGATAATCAACCAATTTCTTCAGTTGCTAAGAGAAGGAGAACTGGCGAGGGGCCATCTGTTTAAGTTCTTCTTCTAATCTATCTGCTTGCAATTTTATTTGCTTTCTTGTAACTGATGTAAATTTATTGTATATACTAGTTGCCAGATTGTAAACCACAAATTGGATAGTTGATAAAATCTACAAACAATTAAAATTGCACCCAAGGCATTTGTTGATCTATAAAAATGCCTTGGAAAAATAATAGGTTTTATCAAAAACAAGTTTTTCAAACTTACACTTGTATAGAAACAAGCTTGAAAGTACTTGTAAATATTTCAGGACAATTAGGGGGAATTTGTTAGGTCCAGTTTTGTTGAAAACTGGAGCCTCTCCAGTTACAACTGGAGAACAGAAGAATTGTCCGAAATATTTGAAGTCCAGTTGCAATGTACAGTTATGCAACTGAAGACTTCCTCCAGTCCAGATCTGAAGAACATTCCTGAAGACATTCCAGTTGAAGTCAAAGACATCAAGTGGAAGAAAGAGAATGGCAATGGCAGCGAAGCCCAGTTGACATTCTAATCAGATCAATGAACTGGAGACCGTCAGTGTAAACGCACTTACAAAGCTTTACACTGATTACGAGGAGGACCTTTTTACTTTACATCCTTTTACCCGGACAATAACCTTGTCCGTTGATAAAAGTACATATATGTAAAGTGGTTGGATAAAGTAACCTTTTGTCTTACTTTATTTAGTACACACAAAGAATTAAATATTAATTCTTTTGTGTGCTGTCAACCATATTTGTACGTCGAATTTGAGATCCCAATGCCCAAACTTCGACTATAAATAAAGGTCCTTGCACAAGCAAGAATTGAGCTTTTGCAAAACACATTCTTGCAATATTCTTTGTGAACTTGTGCAATATTCTCTCAATCGCAAAAAGGGACATTTCACAACTTTAAGTGTCTCGATTGTTAGGAGAATTTCCAAGTATAGATCAATTGTATTTCATAGGTTGTTAGGATATTTACATTCTTGTATTATCTTGGTTCCGCAACAACCTTGTATTTTATTTACATTAATAAATAAAATACACTTGAAAAATACATATTGTCTCACCAATTAACTTTACTTTATTGCATTGTATTTACTTATTTATACTTGTCACCTTTATAAGTAAATCTTCCAGTTATCTGGTCCACTGTTCATTGTAACTGGTCACGTCCAGATACAATCACAGTTTTGCTTAAGTTCGCTCACTATTGACATAGAGGTGTCTTCACCACTCATCTATCATATAGTTGGGACTTACAAAAACTTACCTTCGAGAATAAAGTTCTAACCATATTGATAGAAGATTGAAGAAAAATAGAAGATAGAAATTTGATTGGGAGATTTTAGTTTGAAAGAGAAATAAAAACTATTAAGTGTTTGTGTGTGTGGATCGTTCAAAGCAAAGGGGAAACAAGAAGCAGAGCATAAAGATAAAATGGTGTATTTTTCGGCCCTACAAAAATCTCATAACCCAATCCACAAGTCAACAAAAGTCAAACAAGGTCAACCTGGTCAAAACATGGGGAGGTGCGGCGCACCACCCTTCCAGGTGCGACGCACAAATCGTTCCGAAAAATTCCCAAATTTTATAACACCCCAGGTGCGGCGCACCACCCATCAGGTGCGGCGCACAAATCGTTCAGGGAACTCACCAGTGTTTTTTTTCACACATTGAACTTACCTTAGCTCGTTTTGACTTACCGTAACGCACCATGACCACTCCTGGACCTGTACATCTCAATAAAAAGCTATAAAAAACTGAAAAATAACAAATCCTAACTAAGAAAGCAAAAATCTTTTTGGTTTTTTCGATTTTTCAAATGTTTTTGGGTTTTTTAATATAAGAAAGAAAAATCAAAGAAAAATGAAATGAAAACACACGGGTTGCCTCCCGAGAAGCGCTTAATTTATTAATGAGTCTTTAGCTAGACTCCATGCCATGCTTATTGATTCATTTCGAAAAATGGAAATTCGTCAAGGACGACTCCCACATTCTCCTCTTTTTCATGATAAACTTTCAACCTATGACCATTAACAATAAAAGTAGTTCCATCCGATTTAAACAATTCAACATAACCCGATTGATAAACATGTTTGATCACAAAAGGTCCGGTCCACCTAGATGTCAACTTGGGTTGCTTGAACTTATACTTGGAAAGGAGCAAAAAAACCTTATCACCGGCTTTAAAATCCTTCTTTCTAAGTCTACGGTTATGCCACACTTTAATTCGTTCCTTGTAAAGTCTAGAATTATCATAAGCATACAACCTAAGTTCATCTAATTCATTCAATTGCAATGATCTCAACTCACCGGCCTCAACTAGGTCCATATTGCAATTCTTAAGCGCCCAAAATGCTTTATGCTCAATTTCAATAGGAAGATGACAAGTCTTGCCATAAAGCAACCGGAATGGGGTAGTCCCAATCGGTGTCTTATAGGCGGTCCTAAATGCCCATAGAGCATCATCAAGCTTGGTAGACCAAGACTTTGGGTTATCTCCTACGGTTTTCTCAAGAATTCTTTTTAATGCCCGATTAGTATTCTCAACTTGGCCACTCGTTTGCGGGTGATAAGAGGTTGAAAAACGGTGAGTGACACCGTACCTCTTTAGCACCTTAGCGAGTTGGTGATTCGCGAAATGACTTCCGCGATCACTGATTAAGGCCTTGGGCACACCAAACCTACAGAAAAGCTGTTTCAAAAAGTGAATGACAACACGTGCATCATTCGTTGGCAAGGCTTTGGCCTCGGCCCACTTAGAAACATAATCAACAGCAACAAGGATATACAAATTCCTATTTGATGGAAGAAAAGGTCCCATAAAGTCTATACCCCAAACATCAAAAACTTCACATACCTGAATAAAGGTTTGAGGCATTTCATCACGTTTGGAAATGTTACCTTGTCTTTGACACACATCACAAACTTCAACCAAAGTATGCGCCTCCTTGAAGATCGTTGGCCAATAAAATCCAGCATCATACACTTTTTTACCGGTGACAGACGGTCCATAATGACCACCGGTTGGCCCGTGGTGACAAGCATCTAGAATTTGTCGAGTTTCATCTTCCGAAACACACCTCCTTATCATGCCATCTGCACAAATTCTAAACAAAAATGGATCATCCCACAAATAATTCTTAATCTCAGTAAAGAACTTCTTCTTCTCTTGCTTTGACATTTCCTCGGGAAGCAAACCTGCACTAAGATAGTTAGCAATATCGGCATACCAAGGTCCTTCCTCAATCTGCATCAAAAACTCATCAGGAAAGTCATCATTAATCTCATGCTCTTGCAACTCCTCACGGTGAGGGTTTTCGAGCCTACTTAAATGATCCGCCGCCAAATTTTCAGCCCCCTTTTTATCCTTGATCTCAATGTCAAATTCTTGCAAAAGCAAGACCCAACGGATGAGACGGGGCTTGGCATCTTGTTTAGAAAACAAGTACCTCAATGCGGTATGGTCGGTATAAACAATGGTCTTGTTAAGGACCAAGTAGGGACGAAATTTATCAAAAGCATACACAACAGCCAACAACTCTTTCTCAGTCACAGTGTAATTTTGTTGGGCTGGGTTCAAAGTCTTGCTAGCATAGGAAATAGGGCGGAAATGTTTATCCTCCCTTTGGCCTAAAACGGCCCCTAAGGCAAAATCGCTAGCATCACACATCAACTCAAATGGTAATGACCAATTAGGTGGAATCATGATAGGTGCATTGGTCAAATTCTTTTTAAGCAAGTTGAATGCATCAAGACACTCTTTATCAAACACAAATGGGACATCATTTTCTAACAATTTAGTCATTGACTGGGCAATTTTTGAAAAATCTTTAATAAACCTTCGGTAAAAACCGACATGACCTAAAAAACTTCTAATCGACTTAACATTGGTGGGTGGAGGTAATTTAGTTATCACATCAATTTTAGCTTTATCAACCTCTAAACCCGCCTTAGAAACTTTGTGTCCCAAAACTATACCTTCTTTAACCATGAAATGACACTTTTCCCAATTCAAGACCAAGTGTGCCCTCTCACACCTTTCCAACATCTTATCAAGACTCTCTAAACAAGTCTCAAATGAACTACCAAATACCGAAAAATCATCCATGAAAACTTCCATGGAGGTTTCAATCATGTCTTGAAAAATGGCAATCATACAACGTTGAAAGGTACCGGGTGCATTACAAAGACCAAATGGCATCCTCCTATAGGCATAAGTGCCATAGGGACAAGTAAAGGTGGTCTTCTCATGGTCTTTAGGGTCAATGGGTATTTGAAAGTACCTGGAAAACCCATCCAAAAAGCAAAAATACTCGTTTCCGGCGAGCCGTTCGAGCATTTGGTCGATAAAGGGCAATGGGAAATGGTCCTTGCGGGTTGCATCATTTAATTTCCGATAATCAATACATACCCTCCACCCCGTGATAGTTCTAGTGGGAATTAATTCATTTTTATCATTTAAAACAACGGTCATCCCACCCTTTTTCGGTACACAATGTACCGGACTCACCCAAGAACTATCCAAAATGGGGAATATGATTCCCGCATCTAACAACTTTATGATTTCCTTTTTAACAACATCTTTCATATTTGGATTTAATCTTCTTTGTCTTTGCATAATTGGTTTAAAATCATCGACAAAATTGATTGTGTGCTTACAAAATTCTGGACTTATACCCGGAATATCGGAAATTTTCCATGCAAAGGCCTTTTTATGGGCCTTTAATACGGTAATAAGCCTAGATTTTTCATCCTCCATCAAAGAAGATGAAATGACAACGGGTAAGAAAGATGTACCTTCCAAGTAAGCATACTCCAAATGATCCGGAAGCGGTTTGAGCTCCAAGTCGGTGGGAGGGCTCTCAACCGATGTAAGCACTCGTGTGCTTTTATCAACCTTGATCTCTTCAAATGTTTCATCTTCCGGTGGAGTTTCATCAACACTCAAGGCCATAATCTCTTGCAACATCTCTTCATCTAACTCTTGGTATTCTTCACCAAATGTAAGCAATGCTTCTCCTTCCTCCATTCCCAAGATATCCATGAGCTCCTTCTTTAAAGCATCTTCTTCTCCTTTTTCTTCAATAACATCAATCCTGAAACAAGATTCATCACACGAGTAAGGATGCTTAAGAGCTTTATCAACATTAAAAACTACCCGGTCGTCACCGACACCTAAGGAAATCTTCTTAGCCTTTACCCGGATGATAGCATCCGCGGTCATAAGGAATGGTCGGCCTAAAATTAGAGGCACATTAACATCTGCCTCCATTTCCAATATAACAAAATCGACCGGAAAAATCATATGACCCACTTTAATTTGTAAATTTTCCGCTATCCCCATGAGATATTGGAATGATCGGTCCGCGAGCCTAATGCTCATGCGGGTTGGGGTCAATTCACCTAAAGACAATCTTTTATAAACCGAATAAGGCATCAAATTAATGCTAGCCCCTAGATCGGCTAATGCCTTATACAACTTAGCACCAAAAGGACAAGAGATAAGAAAACTCCCTGGATCTTCCAACTTAGGGGGAATCTCGTTCTTGATGATGGCTGAACACTCGGCACTCATGACTGCCGTCTTCGCCTCTTTTAGCTTTTTTCTATCCGTGATGAGATCCTTGAGAAACTTCGCATAGTTGGTCATACCTGCAAGAAGATCAATTAAAGGAACAGTAATGTTAACATTTTGAATTAAATCGACAAACTTCTTAAAATCCTTCTTGATCTTTTCTTTCTTCAACCGTTGTGGAAATGGAATATGCGGTTGATACGGCTTAACCGGTGGCTTCTCAACGGTTGGTTTCTCAACATTTGGATTTGGATGACTCATTTCGAGCACTTGCTCTTGTTGTGATCGCGTTCACTTGCTCATTTCGAGCATTTGGATGACTGTACTTGGCTCCTGATCCTTGGCTATTCTGCTGAGGCTTAGGATTTTGCTGAGTATTGCTCGGTAATGTACCGGGCTGCCTGTTTGAAGTTCCTAGCCTTTCAAGCTTAGCCTCTATATCCTGAAATGTCGCTTGAGTACTCTTTGTACTTTGCTCAAGCTTGTTAGCCAACCCATCCAATCGAGTAGTCATAGCATCCCATTGAGAAGCCATCCTCTTGTTTTGTTCGTCTACCTTCTCATTGGTTGCTTTCTGAGCACCTACCAAATCCTTCATGATTTCTCTCAACTCAGCATTCGCATTTTGCTGACTGTTAAACCTGCTGAACCTGTTGCCACCATACCCAGAATTATTAGCATTAAAAGAAGACGAGGGATAAGAATTACCTGAATTCCGGTTTTGATAACCGGTGTTCTGACTGAAATTTCCCTGCGGTTGATTCTGAATATAACTAACATCCTGAGCTGGCTTGTCCGGGCAATCCTCACTATAATGCAACTCTCCACAATAATCACAACCATCTGCTATAACCTTAACATCTCTCTCAAGACTTTTGAACCTGTTATCTTGGTTGTCAAACCTCTCATTCATTTGCTTTGAGAGTGCTTTAACTTCAGCAACTAGTCTTGATTCTTCACCATCTTCAATCCGAGCAACTGTTCTTCCTCCAGATCTCCTATCCCGAGTTTCTTCACGAACAGAGAACTCCTTAGCCATGTCATCGAGGATTCTATAACCTTCACTTGGAGTCACATTATTCAAGCTACCCCCGAATGCACCTGCAAGTTCCCTTCTATATTTCCTAAGCAAACCATCATAGAAGATCTCAACTACTGTCTCAGTACTCATATTATGCCCTGGACAATTTCTGAGCATTTCCTTGAACTGTTTCCAAGCATCAACTACATCTTCTCCTGCATCTTGAGTGAATGCCCTTATCTTATTCTCCAATTGTCTTTGAGTTCTTATAGAATAAAACTCATCAATGAATCCTTCTCGCAGTTCAGCCCATGTGGTGTACAAATCATCAGGTTGTTCCTTAAACCAAGCCTTTGCATCTCCACATAGAGTAAGTGGAAAGAGTTCAAGCTTCACCGGATCGGCTGTTCCTTCGCCATAATTATAGAACCTACAAATCTTTTCGAATCTTTCCAAATGGCCATAAGGATCACTGTTTGTCACACCATCAAACTTCTCCTCCTCCACACTCTTCAAATGATTACCTTTGAGATTAAAGTTAATTCCGGTGGTAGGAGCACGAATTGGAGTGCCACGGTTTGCAGGTATCTCCCTTCTTCTTTGTCCGTAAGGACGGTTGTTGGGATCAACTGGTTGTCCTCCTCGATCACCCATTCCGTTATTCTGAACTATTTGATTTACCCTTGAAATGAATAAGCTGTTCGGTTCAGGTGTTGTAACTTTCTCTTCGAATTCAAAAACTTGTTCTGATTCCAAATCTCCACCTGTTTTAAAAACTTCCGATGCTCTCTTCAACTGATTTACCAATTGATCCTCCAGGATTTGGGCTGATGATGAAGTTTCTGGACCAATCTTGTCAGTATTAAAGCTCTCCGTGGTGTTGTGTTGAATTAAGCGACGTCTGACTTTTCCCGGATTTGACAAAGGACTAACCAAAGGTTTGCCAGAAGCTCTTGTGTTCATCAACTACAAAGATCCTGCACAAGCACCACAAGACAAAACGTCAAACGTACCTGGAACAAAATAAAATAAAAATAACAAAACCTAAAACAAAAATAAAATCTAACTATTAAAACAAGTAACTTCCCCACAAATGAATGCAAGGAAGGATCGAATCACAAAACAAACAACTCCCTATTTCAAATCCCCGGCAACGGCGCCAAAAACTTGATGTGTAATTTCGAGTCTTAAATTTATAATCACGAACTACCTAGTTACTGTCTACTACACACTTGCGGGCAGTGTACTTGTTCGTATGCAATATAGTTACTTGGTAAGTACGAGGTCGAACACAAGGACTTTTATAAGTAATTGTTCACACAAAATAGTACAAATAAGAAGGGGTTTTTTATGGCCGAATTGCCACGTTGCAAAAGTTAGTGAAAATTGTTAGTAATCCCGTAGGATTAATCGCAAAGAGAATTTTTGTTGTAACTTGAAAACAATGATTTTAAAAGATCAACTACTTCGACTCCATGACACTACAAATTCAGGTTGCACTTCATTGAAAGACCAATTCAAATATGTTGATTAATAACCGAGAACTTAATAAAGACTCACCCCGTAACCGTCAAGTTCGTTACTTTATTCGATTCCCTTAATTAACTAGTTCCATTACTAAGACCGGTACCCCGAGACGCCTTTTCATAACTTTCCTAGTCAACTAATTGTTTTGGTTATTTAGATAACAATTATGTCTATTGATTGTACCCAACCATTAACCCGTTAACTCTTATTAACTATTAATTACTTTCTACCGTACCCGTCATAGAAACAATCGCTTCTAACCAAGCAATCAAAATAACTTCTACACAACCTAAGTTACCACTAAGATCATGCAAAAACTATCCGCAATCAAGAGTTAAATAACAAAGAATTAATAAGCTAAGATCACGACACAACGTTAAATCAAATCAACTTGAATTATAAAAATAGTGCAACCATCATTCAATTGTGTCACTTCATCTCAGTAGATGATGAAGTGTTTAGCTACTCATAATCATAAACATAACACAAAGAGTATAAGTATGAGAAAACATATTGTACCAATGTGTAGAAAACAATGAAAAGCTAAGAAAATCGATGTTTGAATGTCTTGAATCTCTCGAGCAACCCTATGAACTTGGAGAACGTAAAAGCTGCTAAAAAGTGCCTCAAGAAACCCTAAAATCGACCCAAAGTGAAAGTATATCCAATGGGAGGGTTTTGGTCTTGTATTTATAGTGTTTCCAAAAAGTCTTCCTGAACCGACCTACAGGTGCGGCGCACCTGCCTTGCTTCCAAAAATCTTCATTGCCCGATATACGGCGCACCTCACTTTTGGTGCGGCGCACCTCCTTGTTTTCTCAATTTTCCAAACTCCCTGATCAATCTGTGCGGCGCACCTTCCACTTGGTGCGGCGCACCTCTTCACTTTTTCACCAAAACTTGTGATTTTCAACTCGTTTCTTCTCGTACACGTACACGAACCATCCTAATGCATCATTTATCCATTCAAAAGCCATTTCTCATCATTTTACCTGTTCTAAGCCTGCAATCACTAACAATACCATCAAAGCATCGAATATGCATATAATTTGCACATAATTAAGCTTAAAACGACTTAGAAACGATATGGGATTATACATATAAATGGACATATCACAAGCCCAGAGGATTGAGGCAGAAAAAGATGCTTTTAACCATGCCTCCAGTAGTTCCAGTGTAAACAGTAATACTGAAACACAAGGTACAACACTGATGTCTTCTGAGAATGTATTTTCTATGAAGAAGATGATGTCTGAACTAATGGACTCTGAAGAATCTACCAGTATCACTCCAGACTGTGATGAATCTGACAATGATGACCTGGTTGCTATGATTGCTAAAACATTCAACCGTTTTAAAGCAAGAGCAAATAAACCAGGAGGACAATTTGCATCTAGTACTTCCACTGATAAGACTAATCTGACATGCTTTAAGTGTGGCAGAAAGGGTCATTTTATGAAGGAATGCAGGTCCAGTCAGCCTATATCCCAGCCTGGTCCTTTTTCTTCCTGTAAAAAGCCTGATGATAGCTATAAATTTAAATATAAAAAGCTTAAGGCTCAAATTGCTCTCATGTCTCAACAAAATGAAAATAATAAATGCATGATAGCAACTACTGAAGAAAAATGGGTTCCGTCTGATGATTCATCAGTTGATGAAGAAGAGGAAAGAGACTGCTGTTACATGGCTCTGGCAGATCAAGAGCATCTGGTGAAGGAAGATGTCACATCTGGAAGATGGGTGGACATAGTGATCAAAAAGGTTAGTGCTTATGATATCGAGACTGACCAAGAATTAAAATTGGACATTGCTGAAGCTCTTAATTCTGATTTAATTTTTGTTGAAACTGTTAGATCTGAAAGTCAATATGGTCTAGAAACAGATTTTTCTGAAATATCAATTTTAAAATCAAAATTAAAAGAACTTCAAGACATTGAACTAGCATTTCAAGCCCAAGTTCTGGTAACTGAACAACTGGTTCAAGAAAAACAAAACCTGGAAATAATTTTGCAAAAAGAAAAACAGGTTATTCAATCATGGCTAGAAACAAGAAAGCCATATGATGCTGGAGTAAATCAATTTCCTTCACAAAAACGAGCATATTTAGATGGAAATACTCATGTTGCATCCTTGATACCAGTTATTGACCGTTTACCAGATGAGGTCAGGCCCATTACCACATATGATGAGCCTGTTACTCCCAAGGCCAATACTTTTCCAGTTCAATCCCCAGAGGTCAAGACTGGAGCACCTCAGGTGGCTGCTCTGGTCAAAAAGGTCAATCTGAAGAAACCTTTACCTCAGTCTTCTTCTAAGGGACCTTCAGTTCCAAAGAAGAAGAATGACTCCAGACCTGTGCCTTTTTACCAGTTAAATGAAAAGACTCAGGTGTCATCTGATGAAAGTGTTTTGTTAAGGTTGGAAAGCCAGTTTCAATTACTGACTAGTCAAATTCAAAGTTGCAATGCAAGAATGAACAATTTTGAAGGTACTTCATCTGGCCCTAAACAAAATACAAAACCTTTTTCAAAGAAAGAAAAATTATTTTCACAAATTGAGAAAAAGAAAAAGGTTTCAAAACTGTCAGTTCCAATGAAATTTGCAGAGAAATCTGTGATTGAAGAAAGTGAACTCAACCAGAAACTTCCTGGAACCTATCTGGTAGGTTCCAGTGAACCCATCACCAGATGGGTTCCCAAAAATAATTAATTATTCTGGTGGATGTGCAGGGCGATCGAAAGAAATTATACTAGTATCTTGACAGCGCAGCTGGAAGGACGATGACCGGATGTAAGACCCTGCTGGAGGAATTCATCATTTCTGATGGACCCTCCATTACTTTTGGAAATGATGGTTATGGAAAAACTGAGGGATATGGTGTCCTGAACAATGGACAAGTCTGTTGAGTCAAGGATTCGCTGACCTGACTTGGTCGCTGACGTCGGTCGTCAGCGAGGCATCAGCGAGTCATTGACTCTCGTCAGCGGGTGGGTTGCTTGCCAATTTGTGTAAAGGCGGGAAGATTTCAAACCACAAGAAGACAAGAGTCAAACGGTGGTTCATCCAACGGAATATTACCTTATATGGCAAAGGTACAGTTGGGACCAGAACAAGGGTTCTCTCTCTCATACCCGTTCTGGTAAAGAAGACAAAGGCTCCTGGTGTTCAAGTACTTAGAGCCAATGGGACGTTGACATCCACCATTCTATCACTATCATTGTAAGGCTGTGTTGCCCTAATTCCTCACCTATATAAAGCAACACAGCCGCACCATTCATACTTTGTGTTTTTGTCACCACAAAGTGTTTGTCACTTTATTTGTAATTGCTTAAGTTTCTTTCTTACTTTCTAGGCTTAGCAATTATCTAGTTCTTTTGTATTCTTGTAAGACAAGTTGTAATATCGACCATGTATTCATCGTTTAATCAATGATACATATGATTAGACTTGCATAGTTATTCTTACAATTGAACTTGTTCTTGTTTATGTTCTTTACTTTCAGTTATTACTTTCTTGTCTAGACTAATTATATTACTAGTGTGCAAATCAAGGACCATCAAGTGGTATCAGAGCCTTCGTTTCTAAATCATTGAAACAAGATCCATTTGCATACTTTTTCTTTCTTATTTAATTTTCTTTTAAAAACAAGAACATGACTGCTGTTCCCACCCTTGTTAACACACGTGACTTCGGTTACGTATCTGTCCCTCCAAGATTCGAGCCCGATGACTTTGGGTCTTGGAAGGAAAGGATGTTACTACATATAGTGGGTGTGGAACCCTATCTTATGTCTATTCTGACCGTCGGTCCTTATATCCCCACTCTGGTTCAAAGAACACCAGGAGCAACTGTTGATGCTCCTGAGATTGTGATTGACATCGTCAAACCAGAGGTTCAATGGACTGACGATGAAAGGAAACTTGTTAATCTTGATGCTAGGCTCAAAAACATGATTGTCAGCACTCTTCCCACTGACCTCATGAAAGTGGTTATTAGATATCCCTCTTCAAAAGAAGTTTGGGATAGATTGGTTAGCATGCATGAAGGATCTGCTGCTACCATTGCCACTAAAAAGATAGACTTAAAAAGAGCCTATGAAAATTTCTTTTCTCTTCCCAACGAAGGTCTAAACGGTTCATATACCCGATTTAAAGGGTTGCTGAACGACATGACCACTGTTGGTATCTCTCATGATGATTTTGAGGTTTGCCACAAATTTCTTGATAGTTTACCTATCAAGTGGCAAGGTCTGAGACAAATCCTCAGAACCACTGAGCGACTCAATGGCCTTAACCTTGAGTCTCTCTTTGGGATGCTCCAGTTCGAAGAAAGAGCTCTTGCTCAAAACCTTAGAGCTGCCGCTGATGCACAGCATCGTGCGGGTCCCTCCTCTTCTTCTGTCTCCTCTTCTGCTCATTCTGCTCTCGATCCTTTGGCCCTTATCTCTGCTGAGCCCAGTAATCTTAATACTGGTGCCAGCTCTTCTATTCTTCCTCAACCTATTCAATCTCTTGTTGATGATCTTGATGCTGAAGAGAAACAAGAGATGTTCAGCGACTTTATGGATTTTGCCTTAGTCGCTGGCTAAGAGGTACTCCCGTAAATGGAACAACCGTAGGTCGGTTGCTCCATATAAGCCTCCTATTGACAAAGCTCAAGAGGAGTGCTGGAGATGTGGCAGAAAAGGCCATTTCCAAAAGGAGTGCAGAGTTGCCCTACCAACTCCTGCTGTTCCTAAAACTAACCCTTCCAAACCTGCTGATGAGTACAGGAACAAATACTATCAGCTGAAGGCCAAGGTTGCTGAAATGGAAGAGGCCAAAACACCAGCAAAAGGGCTGGTTGCTGAAGAGCACGACTGGGCTGAATCAGACGATTCAGACAGTGAAGAATATGTTGACGCCATGTGCCTTATGGCGCTCGCTGATGGGGATGCTTTGACAAAAGATCAAGTCTCCTCAAGTCAGTGGGTGAATGTCACCATTAAAAAGGTTTGTGCTCACTCCTCTGCTTCTGAAGAAGATAAACCAAAAATCTTCGAATCCCTTCTTTGTGACATTCAGTTCGTTGAATCTATACGAGCTGATGTCCAATCTAAGCTTGACTCCACCTCTTTGGAGTTAAGTGACAAATCTGAAAGACTCAATGAGCTGAGGAACGTTCATGTTGAACTCCAATCTCATGAGTTGTTGGCACAAAAGGTTCAGCTTGAGAATGAAAAACTCAAGCTTGAAATTGCCAACCTTAAGAAGATTGTGACCTCCTGGTCAAAAGCTTCCAGGTTTCACCACCAGTGCTTAAATGAACAAATCCCTGCCCAAGTTCAGGCAATAATAGGCGGTGACTTCGATGCTGCTGCCTCTCTTTCTGACTTGTTCAATGATGAGGTGAAACCTGAAATCTCTATCCCTCCATCTGCTGTCATCTCTCCTGAAGAGATGAAGAAATGGTATTTTGTTAAGGGTCTTAACGATTACCACAATGAAATGGATGCTGGTACTACCACTTCTACTACCAGCGAGCCATCTAATCCTGCTGAGGAAAATGGTGCTAACGCTTCGGCAAGCACCAGCAACCCATATCCTCATCTTCCCATTGTTGGCATGATGCCAAACGAAGGAAGAGTTCAATACTCTTCTGGGGAATCTTTTGAAGGGGATATTAGTAGTGATGGGTTCAGACCCATCGCTCCTCAGCAGCTCACCTTTAAACCCTCTGAACCTTTCAGAAAAAGCAAGGTTGCTATTCCCTATGATTATAGCACGCCTCAGCGAGCTAATAATATCAGTCAGCAACCTCAATCCGCTGCTCAACACTCTTCTTCTTCATCTTCTCAGCAAGCTCCTACCCTTGCTGACAATAAAATTGATCAGAATGATCGCATCATACAGAGACGCGTAAGGTTTGGTGATGCTAGATATCAACAAGTTGGACCATCTAAGGTCCGACCTGTAGATAGACAAATCCACCAGTATGCACCTCAATCGATGCCCACTCCCATTTTGAGACATAAAACTCCCCAAAAGGAGAGAATGTCTCACACCCAAAATAGGCCAATCACTCCTCAAAGGGGACACTTGCCTCATCAGCAAGCAAGGCCTATCAGCCCTCAGAGAGGATACTTGCCCCATCAGCAAGTGAGACCTACTACCCCTAATAGGCAACACTTACCTCATAGGAAAATGAGGTCGGTTACACCTACTCAGCAATCTAGATCGGTCACTCCCAAAAGAGTGCACTCATCTCAGCAGGGTACTTCTTCTTCTCACCCTGCTGTCCATCTAGCATGGAGTGTAGTTAAGGGATCAAAAATTCCCTCTACTTCTCAATCAGAGGACCCAAAAGGAAAGTCCATTCTGGGTCCTGCTCCTAAGATGCTTCAGCTTCCACAAAAGTATAAGCAAAAACCTAAGCCTAAGAAAAAGGCATCTTCCTCTGTTGACCCTAAAATTAACGAACTAGCTCAGCAAGTGAATGACCTTTCCTCTCAACTGAAGGAATTTTTCCTTCAAAATCAAAAAGGCAGCACCTCTGTCAAAAAATGCTACATATGCGGCAGCAGAGGTCATATTGCCTCTGATTGTGACAATTCCAGGGATGCTCCTGAAGTTGTCATTCAACCCAATCCTTCTTCCTCAACAGCTGCTCCTTCCTCAACGGTGGTCAGCGACAGTTCTACTTCCGCTGATCATAGGAATAGTGGAGATTCAATCAATCTCACTGAGGAAAACATTGCTGACTTCATTTCTGCTCAGCGTATCTCCTTTCCCCACTCTCAAGAGATAATCACTAACGCTCAAGGGAGCATTCTGATTGAGTATGGGAACAACAATCAAGTCAGTGGCATGACTGTTCTTGATACTGGAAATACTGTTACATATACCTCTGCTGATCAATTCTTCACAAATGAGGTCACTAGTGACATGCTTCCTGATCAGCAGCTCGTTGATTCTCATCCAAGTGATGAGACTGCTGACCCAAGTTCTCTTTCTCTTCCTCTTACTTCTAATGACACTGAAGAAGAGAATTCTGAAACCTCTCCTCTCTAAAGCATCTTACTTTAATCCCGCTGACATGACTGTCAGTGAGTTTAACAGTGTTCTTTTCTGAATCCTTCTCATATCCATGCAGGGCTCTCTAGGAAAAGGTGTGTGGTACCTGGACAGTGGCTGTTCAAAACACATGACTGGCACTAAGACCCTGCTGGATAACTACGAAGAGGCCACTGGCCCTACTGTAGTGTTTGGTGACAACTCCACTGGACAAACAGAAGGATATGGACTTCTCTCAAATGGTCTCATTAAATTCTCCAAAGTCGCTTATGTTAATGGATTAAAACATAATCTCATCAGCATAAGTCAACTTTGTGATGCCTGACTACAAAGTGATTCTTGATAAACATCAAGGCACTGTTGTGAATGTAAACAAGGAAGTCGTCTTGGTCGCTCCAAGAAAACGAGATGTATATCTAGTGGACTTCACTCCTATCAAAACAGATAGCGAGACTTGTTTCTTTGCTAAGTCAGCAGCTGAACTAAATTGGTTATGGCACAAGCGTATGTCGCATGTGAATTTCAAAACCATCAATTCGCTGGCCAAAAAGAATCTTGTTCGTGGCCTTCCTCATCTCTCCTTTGAAAAGGATAGGCTCTGTGGGGCTTGTGAAAAGGGTAAAAGCCACAGAGCAACCTTTAAAACAAAGCAAGCCAATTCCATCTCTGGCTGCTTTCATCTTCTTCACATGGATCTCTTTGGTCCAGTGAATGTCCAAAGTTTAAAAGGTAGTAAATACACTTTAGTAATCGTGGATGAATATTCACGATACACTTGGACTATCTTTCTCCATTCCAAGAGTGATGCTGCTGAGGAGATTATAAATTTCATTAAGAAAATGGAAAATCTCAACAGCATAAGGGTAAAAGAACTCAGGAGCGATCATGGTACTGAGTTCAGAAACCACACTCTTGAAACCTTTTGTGCTGATCAAGGGATCTCACAAAATTTCTCTTCTACTAGAACCCCTGAGCAAAACGGTGTCGCTGAAAGGAGAAATAGAACTCTCATTGAAGCTGCTCGCACCATGCTCAGTGAGTCCTCTCCCAGCAAGTTCTGGGCAGAAGCTGTCAATACAGCTTGTCACACTCAAAATCGCTGTCTCAATGTCAAAAGACATGACAAGACAGCGTATGAGGTACTGAAAGGAAAGGTACCTCAAATCAAATACTTCCATGTATTTGGATGTCCTGTCTTCATCTTAAACAACAAGGATCACCTAGGAAAATTTGATCCTAAAGCTGATGATGGATACTTTCTTGGGTATTCATCCATCAGCAAGGCATTTAGAGTATTCAATACTCGCCTTCAGAAGGTCGATGAATCCATTCATGTCACCTTTGATGAAAGTTCATCAGCCCTAAAAGACATTCAAACTATCTCATCTGAAGTCATTTTCAATGAACTTGCTGACCCTCTTACTGAGGAAGCTGACTCATTTGTTGATGCTTCTTGCTCGCTGCCTGATTCTACTCAGCATATCACATCGGATAGTTCAGCTGATGTTGAAGTAGAGCAAGTTGCTGCTCATATCTATTCGATTGAGCCAGTCGAGCCTATCTTAAGATCAATCCATGCAGCTTCAGCCAAACCTAGATCACTGGCTGATGACGTGCATGCTGATGACTCTACTGATGAGGAGTTTCATGATGCTTCAGCTAATGCTGAAGAAACGGAGTCTGCTGAAGACTCCAACATCAATAACTCAAATCAGTCGAATGGCTCTGCTGATCATTCTCCTGAACCCATTCTCACCATTGACCTCTCTTCTTATAATGCTCCTGCTGATCCCATCGCTCCAATCTCCGCTGCCACTCAACTTGGTGTCTCAAGTGCTCCAGCACTTAAATGGACATCTAGTCACCCAGCTCACCAAGTCATTGGTGATCCTCAGCAGGGAATTATCACTCGATCAGCAACAAGAAATACATGTCTATATGTAAACTTCTTGTCTATGATCACTCCCAAAAACATAGGAGAAGCAATGGTTGATCCTTCATGGGTTGCTGCCATGCAAGAGGAACTTACCCAGTTCCAAAGACAGCATGTCTGGTTCTTGGTTCCTTTACCTCCTGGAAAAGAACCAATTGGAACCAAATGGGTTTATCGTAATAAAATGGACGAAGATGGTGTTGTTACACGTAACAAGGCTAGGCTGGTTGCACAAGGTTACCTTCAAGAAGAAGGTGTTGACTATGATGAAACCTTTGCACCAGTGGCCAGACTGGAAGCTATACGCTTATTCTTGGCACATGCTGCTTACAAAAACTTCACTGTATATCAAATGGATGTAAAGAGTGCCTTCCTAAATGGAAAACTCGATGAGGAAGTTTATGTTGAGCAGCCACCTGGTTTGAAGATCCAGCCAAGCCACACCATGTCTATCGTCTCTATAAGGCACTCTATGGTCTTAAACAAGCTCCAGAGCTTGGTACGACACTCTCTCTGAATTTCTTCTCTCCAATAAGTTTCAGCGAGGATCCATTGATAGCACCCTCTTCATCTATAGAAAGGGTGCTGATGTTCTATATGTTCAGATATATGTAGATGACATCATCTTTGGATCTTCCAGCAAGAAACTTTGTTCTAAGTTCAGCTCCCTGATGTCCTCTCATTTCGAGCATGATGGGTGAGCTGACCTTCTTTCTTGGTCTACAAATTCGCCAACTCCCAAATGGGATTTTCATTAACCAAGAGAAGTACATTCGAGACATGCTGGCTAAATTCGACTTATCCAATGTAACCACCAAAGCCACTCCCATGTCTCCTCCTAATAATCTTCATGCTGACCCTGATGGTAAGCATGTGAATCCTACTCTCTATAGAGGAATGATCGGCTCGCTGATGTACCTTACAGCGAGTCGTCCTGACATCATGTTTGCTACTTGCCTATGTGCAAGATATCAAGCCTCTCCCAGAGAGTCTCATCTTCTCGTTGTCAAGCGAATCTTCAAGTACCTAAAAGGTACCCCCACACTGGGTCTCTGGTATCCCAAAGACTCCAGTTTTGACCTTGTTGCATATTCTGACTCTGACTATGCTGGTTGCATGTTAGATAGGAAAAGCACCAGTGGTGGATGTCAACTGTTGGGGGGGAAAGCTGACTAGTTGGTCTAGTAAGAAACAGCATACAGTTCCATCTCCACTGCTGAAGCAGAATATGTATCAGCAGCGAGTTGTTGTGCACAAGTTCTCTGGATGAAAAACCAACTCGCTGACTATGACTTAGATTCTCTAAGATTCCCATTATGTGTGACAATACAAGTGCAATTGCAATCACACATAATCCTGTTCAGCATTCTAAGACCAACCACATTGACATTAGGTACCACTTCATTCGTGACCATGTCATGAAAGGGGATGTGGAAATCTATTTCATACCCACTGATGACCAACTTGCTGATATCTTTACTAAACCTTTAGATCAAACAAGATTTAAATATCTGGTCAGCAAGTTGGGAATGCTGAATGGTGAATCAGCGACATGACTTGTCATGTCTTCTGATGCCTCAACTTATCCCTTAAGTTGAAAAGTGACCCTAAGGTCAATAATCATGTTAACAGGTATGTTACCTGCTGAACATCAAGCAATGGAGAGTCAATCTCCATCTAGTCCAGCAGCAAACGGCTGCTGGTAAAGACTAACCAAATCCGTTAATCCCTGTTGCTTTGGGAAAAAGCAAACAAAAGCAATAGAGGGCTAAAAGCATCTATCTAGTCCAGCAGCAAACGGCTGCTGGTAAAGACTAACCAAATCCGTTAATCCCTGTTGCTTTGGGAAAAAGCAAACAAAAGCAATAGAGGGCTAAAAGCCTCTATCTAGTCCAGCAGCAAACGGCTGCTGGTAAAGACAAACCAAATCCGTTGATCCCTGCTGCTTTGGGAAAAAGCAAACAAAAGCAATAGAGGGCTAAAAGCCTCTATCTAGTCCAGCAGCAAACGGCTGCTGGTAAAGACAACCAAATCCGTTGATCCCTGTTGCTTTGGGAAAAAGCAAACAAAAGCAATAGAGGGCTAAAAGCCTCTATCTAGTCCAGCAGCAAACGGCTGCTGGTAAAGACTAACCAAATCCGTTGATGGCTGACAATTTGCCAAAAATTGTAAAGTAGGTCAGCAGCAGCATTTCTTTGTCGCTGACTAAAACATGCTTTCTTAAAAGGATAACCAGAT
The DNA here is from genome assembly GCA_034093135.1 of Erigeron breviscapus. Classification (NCBI taxonomy): domain Eukaryota; kingdom Viridiplantae; phylum Streptophyta; class Magnoliopsida; order Asterales; family Asteraceae; genus Erigeron; species Erigeron breviscapus. Next base: position 16,161,139 of record CM067175.1, on the reverse strand, counting down.
TTTCAAAAGTTATCAGCGGATATACTCACATCTCAACTTTTCTTTCAATGAGCATATCCACTAACCACTCTTAATAATATTTTATTAAGAATATCTAACGGCCACCTCGATTTTCTCCCAAAGAGACCACTTGTACACTGTCCCAGCCGTAAAACTCGAGTACTTTTGAAATAAGGGTACAAATTGTCACATCAAAGTTTTTTTTTATACGTTACTCACATACGTATAATTAAACGTATTTTCCATATATATAACTATTTTTCTTGTACTATCATTGGTACAAAATTATTTTCTTTATATATATTACGTATGAAAGAGAGTCTATGACGAGTCGTATGTACAGTCATGGGTCTCATATCCATACCATATATATGTAAACCTTCTTACATACCATCTTTCACGTTCATTTCCTTTCTCATTCTCTCCTAAAAATCTCTCAATATCTTTTCACTCTCTTCAATCCGCCATTGTTACACACACTAACACACACATAAGCTCAAATTCTACACTTTACACCAGTCAACCTAAAAATAGATTTAAAGATGGACGAGACCTCACGGAGGGGAAGGCGCATCTCCCCAGCCCCTTCCTCCCTGAAAATCCCCCCCCCCCCCCCCCCCCTGGAGAGCAGCTCCCCACACCAGCCGCCCCCCCACCCATCGCTTGGTGAACAGAGATGATTTGTTGAGATCTGCTTCAGATTAGGTCGTCAATCACAAAACATTCCCTCTTATCTCACCTCTGATGTCTTCGATAATGAAGGCATTCATCCTTCTAACCAAGTTTCTTTTCAAGCTCAGAAACTTGTTATCAAAGCAAATAACTATTTGGGATCCGAAGAAATTCCCTCGAAAGTTAAGGGATATTATTCTATGCTGGACTTCATCAAAGGATGTCCAGTTAGAAGAGCTATTTAAAAATCCCCATGAGATGTGCCTTCATCTCTTGAGGGAATTCTGGTGGACTTGTGATTATGATGTGTCCACCAGCACCATTTCTGGCACTGTAATGAAAGGGGAGCACACCATCTCCATCTCTGCAGCTTTATTAAGAGATGTTCTTCGTCTCCCTAAGCAATCAGAAGATAGACCCTTTGCTGATTTGGTCCCTACCTCTGAATGGAAAGAATGGTTATTGACCATTGGGTATGGGACAAACATGGTACCAGCATTACCTGTGCACAGTAATCCTCAAAAGAAGTACATTCCTGGTGTTTGGAGGTTGCTGTTCACACATGTTATTCAATGCCTTGGTGGGAACAGTGGATTTTGATCAAGCCACTGCTGCCCAAATGCAAATGATATATGCACTGGCGAATGGTCGAAACATTGACTTTGCCAATGTCATATTTGAAGATTTGAAGACCAAGGTCACTGTCAGAAATCGCTCGAGCTCAGTGCCCTTTACACGCTTTCTATCATTGATCTTCAGGCACGTGCTGAAAGAAAAGTATATGCCAGAGGGTGCTCAATTCATTCTTTCTCCAAGGGTGGCAAGCTCTGTTTATAAAATTCCTGCTTGCGACCCTGAGCACTTCGATTCAAAGTACGCTGCACTCACTCCAGCAATGAAGCAGGTACTTTTCACCACTTACCCTGATGTATATAAACAAAACCCTGCTGGAGCTGGTATGCTAATAACCCCTCCAGCATCTTCAAAATCTTCCAAAGCTTCCAAGAAAAGTAAAGACATTCCTAAAAGGAAGAAAATATTGAGAAGGGTGGAACCCTCTCAACTCTCTCTTATCGATGAAGAAGAAACCTCTGCTGCTGCTGAAAATGTAGTGCAGCCACAGCCTGAATCTGACCCTCGTTCATCCCCCAACCCAATCAGCTTCTCTATTGCTGAAAGGGATGCAACTGCTGCTGATATTCCTGAAGTGCAGGTTGCTGGGGGAGAAGATTTAAATGTTGAATCTGAGCATTTTGATGAAGTTGTTGCTGAAGAAGAGGTTGGTGTTGAGGATATGGTTGCTGAAGAAGCAGATGATGAAAGTGATTATGAGTTGGGTGGCATTATGGCAGAGGATTTTCAACTTGATCCTGATAGTCATGCTGAAGAAATAGATGCCAGTGACATGGAGGTTGAGGAAAATGATGATAATGCTGCTGGTGAAAATGAAGCAGCCACTGAAGGAAATGTTGATGTTGCTGCTGCTGGTGAAAACGCAGCAGCAAATGATGAAAATGTGGAAGATGCTGAGCCAGTTACCTTCACTGATAAACCCAACACTCCACCAGTACAACCAGTGGAGTCTCCTTCAGCGAGCATTTCTTGTCGCTTGGAAAGAGTGGAGTCTCGATTAAGAGATCTCACAAAGGCTGCCACACTCGCTATAGAGCTCAAAGATAAAGAGGGTGACAGATTGGTGGATACATTGGAAAGCTGGTACCGAAAGCAAGTTGAAAACAGCAAGGAAGTAGACACACTTAAAGGCGAAATTGTCTCCTTGGCTGATAATCAACACAAAATCAATGAATCCATCCAAACTATAAAGCGTGATCAGCAGACCCTGAAGTCTGGTTCCATCTCGCTGATCAGATGCGCAAATTCTTCCAGCTACTCTGCTAAGAAAGCAGCCTCTACTAGCATGTCTGCTGTTGCTAGTATCAAAAAGTTGGAAAATCTTATCACCCCTCTGACTGCTCATGTTGAAAGCAATACCAAGGCTATTCACGCCTTGGAAAAGCAAGTAGCTGATCTTCCAACCCCTCCAGCGTCCTTCACTGAGGAAGATCGACAAAGACAAGAAAAACTTGAGAAGGACGTGGATGAAATCAAGAGCTTGCTGTCTCAACTTGTTCAGCAGCAATCAAAGCCGGCCATTGTGGAAGTAGTTATTAACAATACAACTTCCAAGGGGGAGAAGGTTGATGCTGCTGTTCTAGAAATGGTAAATGAAGCGGTGCACAAGGCTGTTGCCCAAATTTTTGAAGACACTGCTGAAGACATCTTGAATGAAAATGATGATGCCACTGACACCACAAAGGAAAATGAAATGGCAATTGTGGTTGTCAGTGAAGAAAAAGAAAGTGAAGTTCCCCCTGCTGGTGCTGAGGGGGAAAAAGAAAGTGAAGTTCCCCCTGCTGGTGTTGAGGGGGAGATTTGAAAAAGAAACTAATGCTGAAGCTCCCCCAGCTGGTGTTGAGGGGGAGCAACAAATTGCAGCTATCAATGCTGAAGAGCATTTGGACCCTGACACAATCAGAGCTTCATGGGAAGCTGGATTCGCTGAGAGAATGGCCATGGATAGGTCAAGGGAAATGTTGCCAATCTTTCATAGCACATATCTGGCAAATGCTGAAATCACCCCCCTCTCTGATGAAAGAAGAAGACAACTCACTGAATCTGGTTTCTTCAAACCTCCCACTGCTGCTCAACTTTCAGTACAATCCTCAGCAGGCCATCAGCATCAATTGATTGATGTATTGGCACTAACTGCTGATGGAAAAACTCAAGAAGATGCTATCAAAGAGCTGGATAGGATCAAGCAAAATGAAGAAAATGAAAGGAAAAATCTTGAGTTTATCAGGCAGCTACCTCTGCTTGAAAAAGATCAGCTTGATGGTGAGCAAAGAATGCTGTTGAAGTCAGGTGGTGCTGAAGCCCTGTACAGGCAGAAACACAAGGAAGTTGAGAAGCAGCTTAAAGAGAAAAGAGCCAAGTTTGAGGGGGAGAAGGCTAAATGGCTGAAGTTGATGGAGGATAGAAAGAGGCCTCAAAGAATTATTGCTGCTGAGGCCTTCAAAGCTGAAATGGGTCTTAAGACTAACTTAAAGATCTTAAGAGAAGGTGCTGACAAGCCAACCAAGTTGGAAGGGGTCAAACCAACCAATTTGGGTGCTTCAGAGTGGGCTGAAGTGTACATGCTGGTGAAGGATAAAAGAGCACCCAGCTACCATCAACTTCAAAACATGCTGAAAGAATATTTCGAGAAAGCACTAGAGTATGAAACCAAGTTTAAAGCAGATCTGCCTATGCTGAGGCAAGTATTTGGTACTCCTGCTGCTATCTCCTCAGCAGGTCAAAGGGTTCAAAGAAAAAGAAAGGAAGAGAGTCGAACTGTTAGAGTTGACCTTCCTCCCATCACTGGTGATGCATTGCTAAACACCAGACTTCCTCCCAGAAGTGTTTTTGAAGAAGGGAGAGTACTTGAAACACCTGCTGGGATATTCTTTACAAACTTCCAGAACAACTAATTGTTTTTTCGTCTGGAAGAAATTGAAAAAGCTTCAACGGTGTTTCTCTTGAGCATAAGGAAAAGGTGTGCTGAAACATCCAACAATAGATGGTTCATCAGCAAGGTGGATGAGGAGCTGGTTAAGCCTCACAGATGTAGTGACCCAGCTGTTCAAATCGCCAAGCAAGAGCATGCTTGGGAATTGGAAGCTGAGAGTCTTTAGATGTCTTGTACTTGTAAAAAGTTTGTTATATATAAAAGGACATCATTCTATCTTATTTATTCTTTTCTTACATACATTTCACTCAACAAGTCTTCTCAGCGAATAGGGGGAGATTGTTGAGTCAGGATTCGCTGACCAGACTTGGTCACTGACGTCGGTCGTCAGCGAGGCATCAGCGAGTCATTGACTCTCGTCAGCGGGTGGGTTGCTTGCCAATTTGTGTGTCAAGGCGGGAAGATTTCAAACCACAAGAAGACAAGAGTCAAACGGTGGTTCATCCAACGGAATATTACCTTATATGGCAAAGGTACAGTTGGGACCAGAACAAGGGTTCTCTCTCTCATACCCGTTCTGGTAAAGAAGACAAAGGCTCCTGGTGTTCAAGTACTTAGAGCCAATGGGACGTTGACATCCACCATTCTATCACTATCATTGTAAGGCTGTGTTGCCCTAATTCCTCACCTATATAAAGCAACACAGCCGCACCATTCATACTGTGTTTGTCACCACAAAGTGTGTGTCACTTATTTGTAATTGCTTAAGTTTCTTTTTCTTTCTAACTTAGCAATTATTAGTTCATTTGTATTCTTGTAAGACAAGTTGTAATATCGACCATGTATTCATCGTTTAATCAATGATACATATGATTAGACTTGCATAGTTCTCTTACAATTGAACTTGTCTTTGTTTATGTTCTTTACTTTCTGTTCTTAACTCTTTGTCTAAGATAAACTAAACATAAGTGTGCAAATCAAGGACAAGTCGAATTCAAAAGAGTGGCATTTGTGAATGGTTTGAAATATAACTGATCAGTGTCAAGTCAACATTGTGATGATGGCTATCAAGTTTGTTCAATGTTGTTCTTGGCATCGTATTCAACAAGGACTGGAAGGTAGGATTGATTGCTCCCAGAAGAGGAAATGTGTATGTGATGGATATGGAAAGCTCTTCTTCAGAGCAGTGTTTCTATACTCAAGCTGATGAAGACACAAACTGGTTATGGCACAAAAGGTTATCCCATTAAATTTCAAAAATATAAATAAGTTGTCCAGAAAACAACTTGCAGATGGGATACCTTCAGTTTCCTTCAAAAAGGAAAGGCCATGTCCAGGATGTGAGATGGGTAAGCAGAAACGTACCAGTTTCAAGACCAGACAGAATTTCAGCATATCTGAACCTCTTCATATGCTTCATATGGACCTCTTTGGTACAGTGAATGTTCAGACTCGTGCTGGTAAAAGATACACCCTGGTGATCGTAGATGAATTCTCCAGATATTGTTGGGTGATCTTTTTCAGGTCTAAAAGTGAAGCTGCTACTGAAATCATCAGTCTTATCAAGCAGATTGAGCTAAAACACAAGCGAAAAGTGTGTCAGTTAAGAAGTGATAATGGAACAGAATTCCAGAATGCAACTCTGGAGAAACTTTGTACTGACACTGGCATCTCCCAGAACTTCTCTTCAGCAAGAACTCCAGAACAAAATGGAGTTGTAGAAAGGAAAAATCGAACGCTGATAGAAGCTGCCAGGAGTATGCTAGCTGAATCTGGTCTTCCAACCAGTTTCTGGGCTGAAGCAATTGCAACTGCTTGCCACACCCAGAATCGATCAGTGTACATCAAAAGACACAAAGAGACAGCCTATGAAGTCTTAAGAAATAGAAAACCAAACATTGGTTATTTTCACGTTTTTGGGTGTCCAGTTTACATCCTGAACGACTCCAGTCAGCTAGGCAAATTTGATGCCAAAGCTGATGAAGGGTATTTCTTAGGCTATTCAGCCATTCGCAAGGCCTTCAGAGTCTATAACAAGAGACTGGAGAGGTCCATGAGTCAATTCATGTCACATTTGATGAATCAAATGCTGCAATCAATAAAAAGCCAGCCCTTGATTCTCCCCCAAAAAATCCAATTGTCTTCTGTGAATCTGATCCTATCAACTACAATAAAGATTCATCTGAAGAAAGTTTCCAGTCATCCTGATCTGGAAACCTGTTCAGAAAAAGAAACCCTCCAGTAGTACTCCTTTCTATCATTCAGTAAGTTTCAAGCTACCCTCTGAACTTACTATTGGATCAGACGTACGTACTACTCCCCCAGTTTCAGTTGAAAATTTACCAGAATTATATTCAAATAAAGAATTTCAGACTGAACCTGTACTTCAAGAAATGCCTTCAAATGAAGAATTTCATGATGCAAATCGTGATTTAAATGACTCAGATGAAGAAATTGAAGTAGTCTGGGCTGATCCTCCTCCTGAATCAACACCAGAGGAGAATCATCCAAACTCTTGCACTGACATTGTTGTCAGTAACAATCCTGGTCAATACTCCAGATGGACAAAAGCTCATCCTATTGATCAAATCATAGGTGACTCCAGTAGAGGAGTTCAGACCAGAAGAGCCTCCAGTGATCAATGCTTATATGTCAGTTTCTTATCACTGATAGAACCAAAGAAGATAGACGAGGCTATGGAAGATCCAAGCTGGGTGATAGCTATGCAAGAAGAGCTTCACCAGTTTGAAAGGAACAAGGTTTGGTACCTGGTTCCTTTCCCAGTTGGAAAGAAAGAACCAATTGGAACCAGATGGGTCTTCAGGAACAAGGTAGATGAAGATGGCCACGTAATCAGAAATAAGGCCAGACTGGTAGCACAAGGGTACTGCCAGTCAGATGTTGATTTTGATGAATCATTTGCTCCGTGGCTAGACTTGAAGCGATCAGAATATTGTTAGCATTCGCTGCTCATCATCAATTCAAGGTCTACCAGATGGATGTAAAGAGTGCTTTTTGAATGGAAAATTAGAAGAAGAAATTTATGTCAAACAACCACCAGGATTCGTTGATGAAAAACATCCCCACTGGGTATATCGTCTGGACAAGGCACTTTATGGCCTCAGACAAGCACCACGAGCCTGGTATGATACTCTGACTAAACATTTATTGAAAAATAATTTTCAAAGAGGTGCAATTGACAATACCTTATTTATTCTTCATGAAAAAGGTAATATTCTGTTGGTACAAATTTATGTTGATGATATTATTTTTGGTTCTACTGATGAAAATATGTGCAAGAAATTTTCTAAAATAATGTGTAAAGAATATGAAATGAGTTTGATGGGTGAAAAATATGTTTTTCTATGGACTCCAGATTAAACAAAACAAAGATGGCATCTTTATTAATCAGGAAAATATGTTAGAGATCTTTTAAAGAAATATGATATGAACTCTTCACCATCTAAACCCACTCCAATTTCTGCACCACTGACACTGGACTCTGATCCAGATGGAAAACCAGTGAACACCACTGTCTATAGAGGCATGGTTGGTTCACTGATGTATTTAACTGCCAGTAGACCAGATATTATGTTTTCAACATGTTTGTGTGCCAGATATCAGTCTAATCCAAAAGAATCTCATATGCTTGCTGTAAAGCGCATACTGAAATACCTTAGGTGTTTTCCCCAATTG